>CM034234.1:39661117-40006117 GCA_019916065.1 Vitellaria paradoxa
AATAAAGGCTATCTTTCTCATGTCGCGAACCAATCATATTCTTCATCATAAGATCCTGAAAGACACCAAGAGGAGGAAAGAAAGTTATGGAACAATTTAATAACTTATTTAGTTGACTAACAAATAGTAAATTAAAAGGAATTGAGGTACATAAAGGTTAAAAGGGAGATTAAGAGATGACGAAGGGCGAAGACTCCCTTTACCAGATATAGGACGAGAAGAACTATCAACTAACATAATATTATGATGAATATGACTAAGATCAGAAAATAAAGAGGAATTACCAGACATATGTGAACTGACTCCCGAACTGATGATCTAAGAAGGGGAGGATGAGTCCACAAGAGCCGAATTACTTGAGTTGGCCAATGTAGCAGTGGAGACAGAAGAGTTAGAATCACGCAAAGACTAGATAAGCTCTTGAAGCTGTTATAAGTTTAGAGTAATTATCTCTAGAATCAGATGTGGTAGCTCCACTATCAGATGCTGGAAGTGGTGAAGATGTATGATTAGAAACTTGGTGTTGCCTGCTCAGGTTTTCCATACTTCTTCCAGTAATAAGGCTTAGTATGATTTGTGCCATTGCAAAAATCACACTTGTGGTCGCCTCTACCACTCGGGAGGTGTCCTCCACCTCTAGAACTATTGCGAGAATTTTGTCCACCACGAGTACCACGAGAATTACCTTGGGAAGAACCTCCACAGCTCTGATAATTACTGATAAGAGTAGAAGAATAAGTGGCTGCTAAATGCTCATTAGCCGTGGTTGAATGATTGCCCAAGGATGATCGTTATATGCGAGCATAGGTACTAACAGCAGTAGGTAAGGTTTCACTTGCTAAAATCTAATCCTTAAACCCTCAGAGAATAGGGTTAACGCCGGATAAGAAGTTTGGAATCACGAACTCCTCCCAATACTTTTTCTATTGTGTCAAATCTTCATTAAATAATCGGTATTGCAACAACAACTCTCATAGGCTTCTCAAGTGACTGTAATAATCAGACAATGATCTCTTATTTTGTTTTGCAAAAAACATCTGCTCATATAACTCATAGACTCGAGAAATATTACTTTTCTGGGAGTAGGACTAAGCAAGACAATCTTATATCTTCATGGAGGAATCACAGAACTCAACGGTAATGGCAACTAAATCCTCCAAACTGTGCCATAGTAATACCATAATAATAGCATCCTCATGCATCCACACGCGATATTGAGGATTAGTTGAAGAAGGTGGCTCATTTTTAATATACTATAGTTTGTCTTTCCCCCAAAGAAAGGCTTTTACTGCATGTCCCCAACTTAAATAATTCATACCATGTAATTTTTTGGGTACGATAGAATGAGGGATATTATCAGCCTTTAAAAATACAGATGGAGGCATGATTTGAGTAGTAGAGGACTCACTTGTATTTTTAGGCTTTGACATTGCAAATAATAACCAATTAAGTTGCCAACAACAATAATACAATCAAATAAATCTTCAAAAAAATAATACCAAGGTGCACAGTTATCAAGAAGCAAACCAGAAGCAAACCAAAAGCAAACAAAACTTCATTTTGATGATAAAACCATCACAAACAGAACATCAGCAATGAATCAAAAAGCAAAACTAGTAGATGAAACCATCATAATAGAACCAGCAGGTGAAACCAACAAAGCCGAATGACTGTGCGAAGATACTTTAATTAGATCATCAAATGATCAAAAAAGAGAAACATAAGATAAAGACAACTCAGCCTACATCAGGCGAGCAATGAATAGGACTTGCCGGAAGGTCTCCGAGAAACCACGTGCAAAAAAGAACTGGGTGCATGAGATCTGAATTGTGGTGGCGATTGGCGCATGAGCATATGTCTAGTGGTTTCCGGTGACGAGCTCAGGCAAGAGTTGATCGTCGGAGTCTAGCGGTTCCTCTAGTGTGATCGAAAGTCACCTTCAATAGTCGAAAAGTCAATCGACGGTGAGAGACAGTTGTGAGCGGGAGAGCTACGAACGCTACACTTTAGGGTTTTTGCCTTCCATTGGAATCAAACAATGCTTTAATACCAAGTTGAAACAAAGAGAGAGACACAGAGAGAGAGAGAATGAAATACCTCATCTCCCTTCTCCTGTAAATTGTACTTATAAATAAAAGGGTTTACAATTATATAAGGAATTACAATCATATAAGAAATTAGAAATCACAGCTATAGCTACCAATACTAAGTAAAGAAATAAAATCAAGGATCCTATATTCTAGTAGAAATCATATCAATCAAGAAAATGCCAAATGAAATGAGTGAAGAGCAAGTGTTTTAGTACCAATTTACAAAGATAAGGGGATATCTAAAGTTGCAACATTTAACTTATTAGTCATACAATGAACATGTGGAAAACAAGTAATGGAACATAGGCTAAGACTTGAAATAACCGTATCAAATAATCATTTTGAATTTATGTCAAGAAGGTTAACCATGGGAACAAACCTATTAACTGGACTAATGAAGATAGATAGAAAAAGAAAGAAATTTATATGATTGTTATAAATTTATAGAGAACTAATGATCTAGAGATTTGATTTAGTAGGCATTGAGAAATGTGTCATATATAGGTGTATGGAGATGATACAAGCCATGTACAGACATAGGGGTGGGAATATTGGATACAACACAGTAACAGTTCCCCCACACCGCATGAACATGAAATTATTGAGCGAGAAACACGAATGCAACATGACACAAATACATTAGCATAAAATTGACATGATTTACTTGATTTTGATATAAATTATTTATTTAACATGTTCATTAAAGTTTGAGATATATGAGTGTAAGCATGAATAGACATCTTTCCTCATTTTATATAATTGTTATAATTGTTTTTTAATGCGTGAGTGTTTTTATTGCTATTGAGTGTTTTTTCCCCATTATGGTTAACATTAAAATCCTCATTTTATGGATGCATCACAAATTTTCCATAGAAATGTGGTTGGATGAGAGAACTCTTGAAAGTCTTGGTTGGATCTATGCCATCATTGAGTTCTGCTATTTTTTTTCCCTCTTGGAAGTAACCAAGTTATTCCTTCATTTCTGTTTCGCTGTTGCTAAGTGATGGTTATACGTACTTATGGCAGATTTAGTTTCTCGTCGTGCGTTGGAGTTATGTTTGGAGAGAGAGAAAGAGAGAGAGAGCGAGCTAGTCGTTTTTGTGTTACATAGTGTTTTATTGCTAACAATATACTATGTTTGGAATTTATTTATTTAAGTTTTGAGAATAACTGAATGTAGTTAAATCTCAATGATACCCAAGGATCATGCATTTTTGTATCTCAAGGGATTTACTATTTAATTGATCCAAACTAGTGATAGAAAATTGGCTAGATTGGGTCTAACCCAGCCCTAACCTGGATTTGATCGACCTCTAGTCATCCCTCATGCCTTGCCCCCCTCTCGTTTGGGTTTAGGGGGTCAGTCATAGTCAAGAAAATTCGGCCCAGCTACTCCGTCTTATTTTTTTTAATATTTTAAATTTTCTATAAAATTTATAAATACAAATAAAACTCATAAAAGTACACTAAAACATATAGGGCCTATTTGATAGCGCTGTTATTTTTTTGTTTATGTTTAACTATTTATATTTTTTTTGTTTTTTGTTTTCCATTGTTTTGTTTTTCTGAAATAAAAACTGAAACTGAATTTGGAAATGTAATTTTGTTTACAATTATTAATATTTTTATTTTAATACAATATTTAATTTTATTAGTTTTTAAAAAATTATCTGAATTTAATAAAATATTTTTCATATTAATTAATTTACTTAATTGGATTAATTAAATTAAATTAATCCATTAAATTAATTAAGCTAATTTAATTATTGTTAGAAATTATTTAATTCAATAAATATAAAATATGTTAAATTATAATTTGATTATATTGTTTAGTAAAAACAATTGAACAAAAGATAATTATTATATCATTTAAGTTAGTAAATATAAAATATATTAATTATAGTTAATTATATTATTTATTAAAAACAATTGAATATAATATATTTCAAAATAATTTAAACAATTTAATTATGATATTTAGTAAAAATAATTTAATAAAATATATTTAATAATTAATAACAATAAATATATTTTATTAAATTAAATTTAATTAATTAATTAAATTTTATTTTTTATTAAAAATAATTTAGTAACATATATTTTATATTAATTAAACTAATTATATTCTATTACATATTAATTTAGATAATTAAATTATTTTAATTATATTATTTATTAAAATAATTTTAATTTAATAAAATAGTTGAATAATATAATTCCTTTTAATATGATGCAACAAAACTGGACAAAGTGTTAAAATCGACAAAATGTTTGTAATAGGAAAAAAATAGAGTGAAAACACTTTTTTTGTTTACATTTTTCTGTTTAAATTTTCATTTTTTTGGAACAAAAAACATAAATTGATGTAACTAAATTGTTTCTGCTGCCAGTTTACAAACTTTTGAAAACATAAATAGAAAAGTAAAAAATGAGAACCAAATTGGAGCATAGTGTTATTGATCAATAAATTTTATTAAGAGATAAAAATTTCTATAATTAATATTGAATTCGAATTACAAATATAGAATTCTAATTAAAAAAAATTGTCAAGTAAAAATTAATAACTAATTTACAATTGTAGAGTGACAAATTTTTTAATTACAACTGTAAAATGAATGGTAAAAACTAATATATAATTATAATTACAAAAATTGTCAAATAAAAACTAATTACAAATTTACAAATATAGAATGATAGGGTCAATAACTAAGGACAAAGGTCTTATTCATTCCAACTAAGTTGGCACCTATAAGTCTGACTATCATTTACAAATATTATTGTATCTATACATCAATCATCACTATTATGTTCTTTTATTTCACCAAAATTCATTATTAATAAATTAAAGTTAATTTTCTACTTTTCATCGGCTTATGGTTATCTTATTTTGACAATGCATCAATCTTGCAAACACATTACCGCCTCTACTATTTGAGATGTCAGTCAACTTTTGTGTAACTAACAATATGTCCACTTGTGTTGAATATTTGTTTAGATGCCACGGTAGACATTAAAAAATAAAGACATCACAAGTTATAGTAGAAACTACTAAAAACTTATGTTATTGTTCATTCCACCAATCCAAAGGATCAAAGTCATCATCATGGTGTACTTTAGGTAGATTCTAATAATGTTAAAACTTTGATGAATAGCAATTGCTACTGGTTTACAATGAAGTCCATTGAGATTTGATTTTTTTCTAAATTGAGGACCTACTATGGTGAGACGATGCAGTTGTGGTGGTCATTTGTGTAGGTGTAGATTATCGTTATATTGGTTAACTAGGTTTTGCAAACATTCTTTAGTAGTTTTTATTTGGTCTTAGGTGTTTCCATTATCATAAATTATCAACAATACAAAAAATTGATAGTGTCTAGAAATGTTTGGAAGTGGGTAAAAATATTTATTAAATTTCTTTTGCGTGCTATTAATCATATAGTAAAAATATTCATGAATAATATATTTTATGAAAATCTCATCAAATGAAACTAGTTCATACGTAACAGTAGAAGATGTAGAATAATAAATATCACAAAATATTCTAGTTGCAACATCAAAAATACGTAGAAAATCTTTGTAAAAAAATTGAGTTTGCTCAATAAGGGGCTTAATGGTTATTAACCTGAAAATATGATTATTTAAAATAAATAAATAAATTATTTTTTGATATTTAATAGTTATTTTCAATACTAAGCAAGCTGAATTTTATCTTATATCTATTGATAATTTTTTAGATTTTAGAACTATTTGATTGCATATACTTCCAATATAACAATTATTTTAGAAGAACTCAGTAGAAATTACAGCTTGTTTGATTTTAAAAATAGACAAATCATAAGCCCTCAATCATTCTTGACAATTAAATTTAGTATATGAGTATGACAACGGCTATGAAATAAAATGTCTTGTGCAGGTACTGAAGAAAGAGCATTAACTAAGTAACAAACACATATCATTATATGGAGCATTGTTTAAATTAATAGAAAAGATTTTTTTTAGTTAAACCCCATGATATAAGTTCATTAAAAATCATTTCTACAACACTTATTCTACTGTAAGGTTATTCAACCAATTTAAAAAAAATCATTTATTTAATTTTCAATTCTCATTAATATAATGAGTAGTTATACATTGATATTCAATACTTTGACAAACAACTTTTTTCTTCAAAATTTTAAAAATATGTTTTTAGTTCACCTTTATTTGTTTTAAAATCTCCTAAAACATGATTTTTTTAAAGCATTTCTTAAAAAATCATGAAATTATGGTGTAAAATTATCCCGAATGAATTCTTCAAAATTTTGATTTTCGCTCGTAGTAAAATGTTGTTAATCTTTAACAATAAATCTAATCAAATTATTTTGGGTTCTTGAAGAATCATAAGAAAATATATTTAAATTGCCGCATTTGCTACCGATTAGGTTTGTGTAGTTTGTGGGACAAAATGATCAATTACAGCGTTGACACGGGGATCGTGTTTGTGTTTTGTATTTAGATGTTTTTTTAAATGATTAGGTTCAGAATTAGTTCTACCAAATAATAAGTTTTCACAAATATTACATTTAACCTTGTGCATTCCATTATCCCGTACAATTCTTGTAAAATGGTCCCATACTTTGAAAGTTGACGTAATGATTATGATGTAGTAGCAGCACCATTACTGCTCATTTGCATTGGAATTTGCTTGTTGGCAAGAGAATTATTTGAGTTCCCATTCTAAAGATAAAAAAATATGAGCCTCCATCCATTTGATAAAAAATAATTTGATTAAAAAAATTTAAAGTATGCAAATTAAAAAATTTAAAGCAAGCGAATTAAAAAAATTTAAAGATCAAAATTAACAAAATTAAGTATGTAAAAAAATTAAAATAAAATAAAATTTACTAACCTATAATAACTTGAAGACTTGATCTTTAAATCTGGACTTCAAATTCGAAAGAGTTGTGTCACACCCTTAACCTCATAGTCCGGGACGGATAGTATGAAAATATGGGAACTAAATAAAATAAAATAAAACCTAATCAAAGGTAAAGTCATAACAAATAATAACAATCAAGGCATTTATTATCGTTCCTCATTCTCATATTAAAATAATAGATATGATATTATTAAATTAAAATTCAACGTCATTCTCTGGTGACATAATCTAAAGCTTACACAGTCTTAATAAACATTATCATGATACAATCTCAAAATAAAATAAGTCTGAGATCTACAACTCAGGTCGCACAAATAAGAGTATAGTAATTCATCAATAAAATAAAATAACTAGTAGGTTATAACTATTGGTCTTTACTAAGCTATGGGTGACTACTCCCTGGTATTGCGGGGGTTACCTGTAATAAGGAAGGGGTAAGCATCACAATTCAATAGGTAGGATTGTGTAAGTGTGCATTAGTGTATAATAATCTAGCATATAATATAATTCACAATAATCTCAACAAAATGTAATATAACAGTGCATATGTGATGCAATTGGCAATGCATTCTTTAATCTCCATCTACCCCCAATTTTATCCTGAGATGGGTGACACTTTACAAAGAACGCAGGGCCACCAACTACATCATTTATACTTACAGTGAACATCTATCTCAATATACATCATAAGGGGGGAACCCAGTTGCACCCCCACATGTGTAAGATAAAAGGGAACCGAGTTACACCCCCTAGTCCTTCTGTTAAAAAATTAAGTTACTTTTCTAATCAGGTATCTGCTTATCTTAAGTATGGTTCGGCTGTAGTCTGGAGAAAATTTTATAATAATAACAACTCAATGTTAACGTTCCAACTCCAATGAGTAATCTTTAGCCATATATCTTGATTGGAAATCATTCAATATTTTTAAAATCTCATATTTTCATTTTTTTTTTTTAATCATAGATCCCATCCGTATAGATGACTCGTGCTTCGATAGTCAACAATATCAACATGAGACTTTCAGCCAATCAACAATCATAAAATCAAACTAGATGATGCAATCACAGCCTTATCCACATGATATACTCAATCATGTAAATAAATAACATCTCAATATAACATTGCATACCTGTTAGACTTGATGATGATTTAGGTTTAATTTAATCTAAAAAAAAATCAATAACTAATGGTTGTTGGCACAAACTATGATTTAAAAACTCAATTTTTATTTTTCAAAAATTCATCAAAAGCCTATCTGAACAGAAAACCCCATTGTCCTGTCCGAATGCTCGTCTAGACGATAGTGCTCGTGAACCCTTTTTTGGGTATGTTTTCAATAGAACCCTCGAACCAAAATCAGCTCAAATAATGAATTCAAGTTACAAACTTAACAATCAATCATATATAAACATGTAAACATCTCAATGGCCTATTTATCTAGGATTTATTTCAGTAATAACCTAAAGAAATGTAAGATTTCAACTTATATATGCATATATAGACAAATTAGCCAATACTCAATCAAATCAAGTATATAATATACCAAAATCATGCTAATAACATACACAAACATATATTTAAGCCCCACTTACCTTGAATTCGAAGAAAGAAGAAGAAAATGGAGAAATCCGATTTGGCCTTCCAAATTTCTAAAAACTATATCTTTTATCTTGGGTCAAATCATCAAAAACCATCACCATCACGACAATTACGGCGTCGAGTACTCTTTGATCCAACTAGTTTCCCTCTTCAAACCCCATTTCTCTTTGTTCTCACTCTCTTTCTCTCTCTTGTGACTACTGCTCCTGGAAGTACCAAAAGAAATCAAGAAAGAAAAAGAATAGAAGTAAGCAAAAAAGAAGAAAAGAAAAAAGAAGGCTGAGCCCTTGGCCCAATTGTCCAGCCTAATACAACTCAGGGCCAAATTCGGCTAGAAGAAAAATAAACCCAACCATCCAAACCCAACCTTAGGTTCAACTATTTAATTGATCCAAAATCTTAAATAAAAACCAAAAATAAAATATCAGGCATTATAAGTTTAGAGTATTTGAGTACAATTGAAGAACACTGTTGAGAGTTGCAAGTTTGGGGGTATAAAGATTTGAAAGAGAATGAGAGAATTTTGTAATTTTTTAGCTGAATACATGTGAGATATTTACAATGGAAGATTGGGAGTTTGTAATTAAATTAGGGACTTCTTGTGATTTTTAAAAATTTTTTACCATTGGAGAGCTGTTGCTAATAGCTAGGAAAAAAAAAATTAAATTCTGTGCGAGGTCATTGGCTAGAGTAAAGTGACCTAAGTCATGACCCAAAAATTTGGTCAAAATATCTGGTTTGTACGGACAAAAAAAAGTGAATTGGAGCAAGTCAGGTCTCGAGTCGGACTAGGCCAAGTCACAGCTGACTCGGCCCATTTAATTCTGGATCAATTATTGTTTTAGTTTCTGATTTAGAATCAGTTTCATTCACCATGCTGTTACGTAGTATTTTTCTTCTGAATTTTCAAAATTAGAATCTAAGGAGAAAACACATTCATATTTTTTGAATAGACTCTCATGCTAATTATAGAAATTTGCATTTGATTTAACAAGTTATCTCTCTCTTTCACATCATTTTCATTGTTATATCTAAATCTTTAATATTCTAATATTTCTTTATTAGCATGGAAATCTTTATAGTTTTGTTGCTACTAAAATTTCATCAAATCATCTTTTTCCTCCTTTATATAAGGTTGGGATTTTATCATCTTCATTTGTTTGAAGAGTAGATGTTTCTCTTGAATAGTCTTTGTTGACTACTTATTCTAGTAAATATTTTGTGTTTAGTGGTAGATCTATATTATTTATTTTATTTTCTATTTTATTTATACTATCAATAGCTTCAAACATACTAGCTACTTGAAAATTTAAGGTTCTAACTATGCTTAAACTACTTGGTTCTTTTTAAAAAACATGAACCTAATGTTCAAATGGTTCTTTTTCATTTTTTTTTTCTACACATAAAAATTCTTTATTATTATTAGTAGCCATTTCCAATTATTTAAGCTAAGAGCACCTCATTCACAAGCTCAAATTTGGCTTTACATAATCCTAACAACGCCTAATAGTAGCTTTAAGATGGATTAAAGTTGGTTTAATCTTCTACACTTATGATCTCTTAGCTTGGCAATAACTTTTAATAGTTTTAAATGTGGCTCATATAATCCTAACAACGTCTAACAGTGATTTTAAGATGTACTAAAGTTGGCCTAATCTCTACACTTATGATTTCTTTATTTGAAAATGACTTTTAATAACTTTAATGGTATATGTATAAGAAAAATAAAATTATAGGGTCAGGTTCACAATTCTTACTAAAGATAAGGGATTAAAATAGATTTTTTTTTGTTTTTTTAGAGTTTCAAAAATTTCTAAAAAAATATATAACCATTTTCTTTTACACAGGATATGATTGCAAAATACTACCAAAAGGTTTAGTTTTCTAACACAGCAAGTGAATTACAAATCAAATTGGTACTTGACAAGTTTTTGTCATGAAATTTATCTATGATTGAATTTATGCTAAATTTCTGCACAACTTCTCTTTCAGTATATACAATCAATGCACTTGTTAGAAAATCATTTTCCATATTGTTTCAAAGTTTAGTTTTAACAAGATTCATAACTGAAAATGCACGTTTCGTGGTTGAAACAGGAAGTGTAAGGACAAGTTTAACTGATCTATAAAAAAATGGATATATCTTTAATTTTCTTGACTGGACCAACCACTCGCACAACTCAGTAATAATTGATGATTTCTGTAGATCTGAATTTTGAGATATTTTAACCTCATAATATCTTAGTTGCCTTCTTAAATCCTCTTTGTCCAGCTCTGTTAAGTTTTCTGGGTAGAATTTATCTATAAGTTTGCAAATATCATCTGTATCAAAAGAACTATACTTATCTCTAGGATCCAATACACAATTGAGGGTAAGTAGCTCCATTGTATTCTCACTAAACCATGATTCAATTCTTACAACATCTATTGTAGTGATAAAAACATCTACTTTGTAATGATGCTCTTATTGTAATTTGATCTGCTTGATGGCGAGCTCGACCTTGTCTTACAACATATAAAGAACTCATATCCAAGACTTTTACGCAATGTTCATCAAAAAAGGACTTCACCTTGGTAAAGAAATTATCCCATCCATTCTCTCAGCTGCTGAATAAGAATTTTTGTTGTTGAGATAAGGTGTAATGTACTCAGAACATTTTGAGATTTACATTGCAAAGCTTGACAAAGGATATTAGTTATCTCCATGATTTCTTTAATAAGATGTAAGATGAATACGAATTCAAAAGAAGTCATTGTCATTAATGATGAATTTGTATCTCCACACTAAAATAAATTAGTGCATTTATCAATGATATTATTCAAAACAACACATGTTGCATTGAACATCTTGATCAAGTTTAAAACGAATCTCAAGTGAAAACTCCAACGAGTATCACCTGCCCACTGTAATGTACCAATCTAATTAGGGCAAGCTCCAGTCTCAAGCTCGTTAATAGAGATCAAATGAGCAACTTCAAGAGCATGAGTAGCTTTCAATTCATCATTGTGCTTATAAGAAACACCAACAATATTAACTATAAAAGCCAACTCAGAAAAAAAAATTGGCAATGAATGCCAATTACAATTAGTGGAGGAAACAATGGCTATATTAAACATAAGGAGCATCATTTGAAACTAAGGCTTGTAACCCATTCCATTCACCTCGCATATTATTTGCACTATCATAACCTTGACCTCAAATATTTTGATAATTAAGATTGTGACGAGAAAGAATGGAAAAAATTGCATCTTCAAGGGTAAGTGCCGTAGTGTCACTAACATGAACAAGACTAAAAAATCATTCTCAAACAAGGCTATTTTTATCAACAAATCCTAAGATAATAACTATTTGCTCCTTCTTTGACTCATCAGGAGTTTCATCCACAATTATGCAAAATTTTGAATCATCAATTTCATCACGAATAGCTCTTATAACTTTATCTGTTAGCACATACAAAATCTTCTTTTGTGTATCTGAAGATGCGTAAGATGTATTTTGCATAACTTTCATAACATTCTCATTGTAAGAAGCCAAAAATTGTTTTATTTCAAGAAAATTTCCACGATTTGACTAATCTTTACTTTCATCATTGTCTCTAAATGCACAACTTTGAAATGCAAGCCATTGAACTGCATCAACTGAGACCTTAAGCCTTAAACAATTGGCCGCAACTTCTTTTGAGGTGTATTTTTCAACAATATGTTTTATACGTTGAGATTGATTCATTAAATCTCAGCAGGAGCTTTTGGCAAGTTTATAAATTCAATTTGGGAGTTTTTCCACATGATTTAAGAAAGCACAATTGTTTCCATTTCTAACTTTTTCTCAGTTTTTAAATCTATCAATCGTGAATACATTTTGTTTAGAGTGTCCTCTAGGCTAATTAAAAATAAAACACGGTAGGCAAAAGGTAGCATCTTTAGTTAGAGAATATTCTAATTATGAAGGATGTGAGCTAAACCATGATTGTTGAAAGTGGCGCTGATGAGATGGTGGTCTAGATTTTGGATACTCTATAAGTATACATTGATATGAACCAGCCCTAATATAAACATGCCTAATTTTATCTTGTTGATTTATGGATAATCTTATATTTGTTATCGCAATCCGGGATCTCATTTTAAGCAATTTATGTCAATGTTCTTAGATTCAATCCTTTGAGATTTGAGAGGATGACTCTCAAAATTTGATGTCTCTATATTGGGGATAGGTATTAATTCATCATCTTTTGATATTTTCAAACTTTCTATCTTAAAAAAAGTTTCAATTATTGTCTTTCTCATCTTGATTACTAAACAAGAACATAAAAAAATATTTGTCTCAATATAAATAATATTCTAGTTTTTGTCCATAAAATATTCAAATAATTCAATAATATTTTTAACAAATATTAAATAAAGAAAATAATAACACATCATTCAAATCAAACTCATAAATGACTTATTTTAATTCTAAACATGAAAACTAGTAGGAATTCTTGTCAAAACAAATCAAATCTCACCTGTTACATATTTTCAAACATAGACTTCAAGATGCCATTAAACTTGTATCATACATGTATCAAAAATTGTCTCCATATTCATAGCATGGGCAAACAAGTCCTTAAGCTAGCGAGTACTGAACTTTTTTTTTTTTTTGAAATTAATTTTTTATAGATTTTTTTTTATTTATGAGATGTTGGTTCAAATTTTGGATACTCTGTAAAGTATGTATTGGTAGGGCTATAAACATGCCTAATTTCATCTTGTTGATTCATGGATGCTCTCATATTTGTTGTTGTAATCTTGGATCTCGTTCTAAGCAATTTATGTCAATGTTCTTAGATTTGATTCTTTGAGATTTGGGAAGATCACACGCAAAATTCGAAATTTCTATATTGGGGATGGGTATTGATTCATCATCCTTTGATTTTTTTCAAACTCTCTCTCTCAAAAAAGTGTCAATTGTTGCCTTTCTCATCTTAATTACTAAAAAAAATACATAAAAAATATTTGTCTAAATATAAATAACATTCTAGTTTTTGTCCATAAAATGTTCAAATAATTCAATAACATTTTTAACAAATATTAAACAAAAAATAATAATAACATATCATTTAAATCAAACTCATAAGTGACTTATTTTAATTTTAAACATGAAAACTATTACGAATTCTTATCAAAACAAATCAAATCTCACCAATTACATATTTTCAAACATAGGCTTCAAGATGCCATTAAACTTGTACCATATATATATCAAGAATTGTCTTCACACTCATAGCATGGGCAAAAACAAATCCTTAAGCTAGCAAGTACTATACTTTTTTTTTTCCACAGCACCTTTAAAACACTAGAACCCATCTTACTAATATAACATCATTTGTATTTATATTATATTTAGCTATCTATGTAAAAACCCACCTAAAAAATTAGGAATTTGTTTTGATTTCGCCATTAACTAGGGTCGAATTAATTCTTTATAGATTTTTTTTTTTTTATGTAGTATTTCTCATTAGAACCCATCTTATTCCTTATTCCTCTCAGTTCACACTTGTAAGAGGACCAAATAATCAGTGGTGGACTCATAGTGGGCCCCGCAGGGGTAGCTGCCCCCACTCAACTCAAAATTTCTATTATACCCTTTTCAGTTTTTGAATAGACAAACTTATCCCTCTATAAAATTTGCCCCCGCTGGCACCCACCGGACCTACCCTCGATCCCTGGCACCCCGAATTCCTCAAACACCCTTGATGGGACTCCCATGTGTAAATCCCTTGTGATCCAATAGCCCAAATTCACTATTCAAACCAATGAATTTTCTCGTAAATCTCTCGTCATGATTTAACTAAGTTACCCAAGCAAAAGGTTCTTAAGTTTCTGAAATAAATCCTTTATCTTTTTACATCTCACTTTTGTTTTATTTATTTATTATTTAAGATTGATAACCATTGAAATATATGGTATTGTTTAGTAAATTAAGATTTCAAATTAATTGAAATATTGTTCTTGGGTTTTATTTTAAATTTAAATTTGTCTATTTTGTTTAATTATTTATTTTTTACATAAATGATTATTTAGTTTCAAGGAACGTAATGTGTATATCTCAATTTTTTTTTTGTATATTTCAATTTTGTACTTTGAGTATTTTATGATTAATTGAATTGAGTATTTTTATTGATTAATTAATAAATGGGTTGTGATTTACCTTTTAATTTATGTTTAGCTTGTGCTGAGTCGTAGAGATGTGCGTAAGAATGTCATTGTTTAAATTAAAATAATTTAAATTTTTTCTAAAGTTATTATCATAATTATTCTGAAAAAATAATTTTATTATAAAAATATAATTTATTTCTTTCCATCAATGAACTATGAGTAATTTTTGCCCTCACTGGCCAAAAAACTGGACCCCTGATTGCCTTGGTCATTATTAATATTTAATAGTGTTTTATTATTTCTTGCTGCGCACATTGGTGTTTATTTCAATTGACAACAATTAACATTAGAAGGGAGAACAAATATATATATATATATATATTAATACGTGAATATAATAACATATATTATGTCTGAAAAGTGACACAATCCAAATAGAAGGTCACCTACACTTCAGGCAGCTATTTTTTTTTTTTTTGAAAAGAGGGGAGTAAAAATTAAATTAACCAAAAAAATTTAATCGAAGTAAGTAAATACGGTTAAAACAATTTAATTTTTTCAGTTAGTTCATTCGGTTCTAATTTTTTTTTTTTTTTTTTTTTTGTTGAACCAACCGAACTAAACAAAATTTATTTATTTATTTTAAAAAATATTAACTATATATTATTTGACATATTTTATGATATTTACTTTATATTTTTAAGATATATGCTATCTCATTAATTAGACATATCCTAAGTACTAATTAAATAAATATACTTGTATTTTTAATTTAGTGATTTTTTTTTATTTTTTAAAAAATTCGGTTAAACTTGAATATACTGGAAACCGAACCCAATTATTTTTATTTTTTTGTTTTCTTTATGAGTTTGATCGGTCCGGTTAAAAAAATTGAACCTAAAAAATAGGCTCCAAGCGCCACCATAATCGTTGCATTATTCCAAACTAAGTTTTCTAATGATGGGGTCGTTTAGTTTGCTGAATTTTTTTTAAAAAATTTTATAAATCTCTGTTAACTTTATATCACATCAACTTTTCTCTCACTGCACATATTACGAACTCTCCCCAAATCACAATTTATCTAAATTTATCTTACTTTTTCTTACTCCAAATAACCCCGATATAACCCATTTGAAATTTCTTTTTTTTTGTTATTATTTATTTATTTTGGTACAATGACGTTAAAATGTCAAGACGTCGAGTCAATGTGGCCATTTCTTAACAATTTCAATTAAAAATTCTCTCATTACAACTAGGTGCTATGGGTTAAAGGTGTAACCGGTGTACGGTACACTAGACTATCGTTTATCGTAATATTTTGAGTATTAAAGAAAATTTAATAGTTCTCGTTAAATTTAATTTTTTTTTCTTATTTCTTGCACTCTTTCGCTTCTTTTTCTCTCTCTTATTTTAAATTTTGTTAACGCTTAAAATTATTTTTTATAAAATATAATTTTTTAATTAATATAAATTTAAATATCTTTTAAAATATAAAAATAATAAAAAATAATAGACTAATAACTTAAAAAAAAAAAAAAAAAAAAAAAACAATATAAGGAGTGCACAACAATACGTGAAATTGGTTTGACTGCTTTAACGTCCATGAAACCGTGTAAAATTGGCTGAATCCCCGCGGCCAAGTTCGACGGTGGAATTAGGCCCGGAACGTAAGGAACCTCATCGTTACATGTCACTATCAAACAGACGCACATACAGCCACGTGTCGCTAATCCAGCATGTCGGTAGGACTAACCATATTTAAATATTTTACGGTTTAAGTTTATTTTTATAATATTCTAGATAAATCTGAGAAAAAAAAAAAATTACTCCCGATATATGATTGGAAGTATATTTTGAAAATATTAAATTTTAATTTTATTATATTAGAAATTATAAAAATTGTAAAAAATATGCTAACAATATTAAAATTTAGATATACAACGCACACATGCCAAATAATGAATATTCTATTATTTGTTAAATCAGGCTTAGATGTTATAAATTTATTTAGTTATCTTTAATTGAGTAAATTTTGAAAAAATAATGATCACATAAATTATTAAAAAAAACATATGAATTTAGTGAATTTAATTCGATGAGCTTAAGATTCAAAGATAACATGACCAGCTAAAAAAAAAAAAGAATTAACAAAATATATATAATTTCACAGCGGACTTTGGCACGGTTCTGGGACGACGTAACAAATCAGCTGGCGTTAATTGTCAAAATTTTGGAAAACCAGTCGTGATTATAATCAGAAGTCCAAATGCAGAGAGCGCCGCCCGAGCTCTTCGTCAAAATTTTATAAATATTGCTTGTCCCCCGAGCTCTTCGTCACGTCAATTCTCCCAATTACTATCTCAGTCGAAACGCAGAGAGCGCCGCCCATGGATGTGGAGAATAACGGAGTACTGATCCGTGGCATTAATCACGACGATGAAGCCTCATCGTGGGAATTATATTACCTGTGGCGATTTCTTTGGCTACCATTTCATTACGGTTTCTTAATCACTTTGGGAGCATTACTAATCACCAAATATGTGTCTGTCGACGTCTGGTATGTGTCTCCCCTCGTTTACCTTCCGCTTGCAATCTACGGCAATAAGTTTCTCCTCAAATTGTACTCGTGGATCGCAAAGCTCCTCCAGGTGCTTGATAGGAGCAAATATGCTTTCGATATTGTCGCCGCTGCAACACATGGGCTTTTAGTTACAAGTGCTGAGGGCAATCAACTTCTGCAACTGGTTATTTGCCTCCAGGCGTGTTCCTTTATCGTTTACCTGAGAGCCGTAGCGGGTGGTGATCGATCCGGCCTAATAAGACTCCTCTTCATCCAGTTCTCGAGGACCGCTTCAGACTTCTTTTACAACGGAGAGATATTCAGTGGCATCTCTTTCGCCATTCCTGCCTGCATAACTGTTCTTGCATTGGTGCCACTCTCTCGTCTCTACTCGTACTGTATATTGTACGTCTATTATATCATTTTGTTTAGAATAATAAAAAATTTAAAAAATAGTAAAAAATATTAAAAAATTTTTAAAATTATTTATTTTTTATTTTACTAAACAAATTATAAACTCATAATTTATCAGACTTTATCTTAGTTTATCTCATTTTTTATCATTCTAAAAACATTTAAATGATAAAACAATAGTATATTGACTATCATGCGTGTTGGGACAGCTAATGCTCCTGTTGCATTTTTAAACTAACATTTGACCATTACTTAAAAGGGAATATAGTCCATCCCCAAAAAAAATATAAATGAAATAAAATAAAATCTATTATTTGTTCCAACTTTGTGTTACATGATCTGTTGTATTTTTAAGCTAACATTTGACCATTATCTGAGAGGGAACATGGTCCCAAAACATAAACGAAATAAAATAAAATTTATTACCTGTTCCAACCTTGTGTTACATGAACTGGGCACGTCGGAGGGAATTATCCGCGTTGACGCGACGTGACACGGCGCAGATCTGCATGCAGTCTTTTGGTCGTTGCATGGTTCTTTTCGGCTGCTCCCGTCACCCTTGTTGTTGTCACATTTATTATTATCCATTCAGATGATATATTGGAGGAGATGTGATGTCCCACTTTTTCATTAGAGCTTAAACTCAAGTGAATTTGCCCATTGGTATTTTATATTTGTATGCATGTATTTATTATAAGCACAACTAGGAGAGTTTTTTTTTTTTTTTTTAATTTTACATATGTTTTAGAAGCTATATCTGTAATTACTATCGAGGGGAAACTATTTCAAAATTTACTGTTAATGAGAAATCGCAGTTTCATACTGTGATTGTTCAACAAAAACTATTACGTCAAATCGTGATTATTGCCATGAGCTTACCAGATGACCGCATCAAAGAAATCTTGAAACCGCGATTTGATATGACGATTTCTAAAAGAACATTCTATCACATAGAGCATGTTAAAGTCGTGCTATCAAACGGCATTTTTCCCTCAAATACTAACCCCATGTTGTTTAGTGAGTCCCTTTCCAAGTTTCAGGGAGAGATTGCTGATTTAATCAAGTTAGTTTTTTCCGAGAGACCCAATCTCCGCAAGAATGGATATTTAACATTTCTACGGCTTAACTTCACCCCCACAGTCTTTTCTTTTCTTTACTTTTCAATTTATATTTTTTTGGATTTTCTGCAAAGTACTCACAAAAACAAAAAATAAAATAAAAGATAAGAAAAAAAGAAGAAAAATAAGAAAACATTTTTTTTGGATTTTCCAAAAAGTAAAAAATTAAACAAAAAAAAGTTAAAAAAAGGTGGTTTTTACTTTTTTTTTTTTTAATACTGTTGCAAACATTTTTGTCAATTCTAATGTTTTGTTTATTTTTGTTACATCATATTAAAATAAATTATTTTATTCAAATATTTTATTACGCTAAATTTATTTTAAATAAATAACATAATTATATCATATTAATTAAGTTAATATGTAATATATATTACTAATTTATATCTAATAAATAACTAAATTAAATTAGTTAATTTAATTAATAGGAAATATATATCATAAAATTATTTTTAATAAATAATAAAATAAAATGTATTAAGTTGATTTAATTTAATAAACAATTTTAACTAATAAAAATTCATGCAGACATTTTGTCAATTCTAATACTTTATCCATTTTTGTTATATCATATTACTAATTTATTTCTAATAAATAATTAAATTAAATTAGTTAATTTAAGTAATAGAAAATATATATCATTAAATAATTCTTAATAAGTAATAAAACAAAATATATTAATTTACTTTAATTTAATAAATGATATTGTATATGCCCAACTTATTATTTATCGCTCATCATCTAATTTACTCCAATTATCCAATCAAACATAACCTGAAGGCAACAAAAGGCAAGGACAAGGGAAAGACAACAAAAGAAATAAGAAAATTCCAAAAAAAAAAAAAGAAATTTGCAGAAAAGTTTACAGTTTACGGTGATTATTTGGCAACCACATTGTATAAGATTTCTTCAATGTCGTGCACGAAAAGAAGCTAATCAATTTCAATCAAATACTCAACCATAACTTAAATCTATTTCAAAAAATTAAAGTGCAAATATAGAAAAACTGAGCACCATCATCCAAGCTGATCAACAAAAATTTTAATTTAATTTAATCACTCATAAA
Source organism: Vitellaria paradoxa (assembly GCA_019916065.1). NCBI lineage: Eukaryota > Viridiplantae > Streptophyta > Magnoliopsida > Ericales > Sapotaceae > Vitellaria > Vitellaria paradoxa. Next base: position 39,681,018 of record CM034234.1, read on the forward strand.
ATGAACTTTGTTCACTAGTGGAAAGAGGGGTATTAGCGACCGCCACAAGCGGTCGCTAAAAGTATTAGCGACGACTTAGCGACCGCGTCAAGCGAGTCGCATTTGGGTCGTTGCTAAAAAGTATTAGCGACCCCAAAGGCAGTCGCTAAATTTTTTGCGACCGCGCCTGCGACCGCTTGAGTTAAAAACGTCAGACAATTAGCGGCGGTCGCTAATACATAAAAAAAATTAAAAAAAATAGAAAAATAAAAAAACAGCAACATACAAAAATTTTAAAAAAAAACATAAAAAAATTACATTACACAGTAAAAAAAAAAATTCAACAACAACATTTCAACAATTAATATTACATTTCACAACCAACAATTCAAAAAAAAAAAAAAAAACATTCCAATCAAACAACCAACATCCAACATTAATAGCATATATATGAAACTAACAAATTAATGAGTAAGTAAAATAAAAAAAAAAAAAACACACAATAATATATACATGCATGCATAGATGAATCAGCAAACCCCAACCACAAAAACAAAAAAAAAAAAAATTATTTACATTCATCCAATAATAAACAAAAAAATCAGAAAATAAAAAAAATAATTCAAACTAAAAAAAAAAATCAAACCTGGTGGTGTGGTAGTAAGGCCTCCAAATAACTCTAATACACAAAAAAAAAAAAATTATTAGTGAGAGAGAGCAAGAGAGAGAGAGAGAAACAAAGAACAAGAGAAAGCAAAAGAAAGAGCTAGAGAGGGAGAACTTACCGGTGGCGGCGGCGGCCGGCGTCCGGCTACAGCAGCGGCGGCAAAGGGAGGTGGGCAGGGAGGAGAAAGGGACAGGGGGGAGAGAGGAGAGAGCGCGGGGGAGGGAAAGGAAAAAGAGGGAGGGAAAGGGAAGAAAAAAAAGAGAGGCGTTCTGCCCGATTTAATTAGAGTATTAGCGACCGCCTAAAGCGGTCGCTAATGCTGTTGCCTAAAAGATATTAGCGACCGCCATGAGCGGTCGCCCGAATTTTTCCATCGCCTTTTCTTTTGCGCACTTGATTAGCGACGCCCAATATAGCACCGCTTTAAGCGGTCGCTAATAACGTTATAGCGACCGCCAAAAGCGGTCGCCCGAATTTTTCACTCGCCGATTAGCTAATATCTAGTAGTGGTTATAGCAAGAATTCCCTCCCTCTAACAAAAAGAATGTAATAAGAGAATGCATTATTGATCCATACCAAAAAATAAATAAATAAATAAATAATTGAGTTTTTCTAGAAGAATATCCAGAGAACTAAATCATCATAGAATTCCCTCACACACTCTCATTAATCACATCTTTCCTGTCAGCACAAACCAAATCTAAAGATATGGAACCAATCTAAAAGGCGCTCTTCTTGGTCTTGCATCGATACAAAACCTTTTTCTTCTTACTTGAGGTGTTCTCAATTGTAAGCACAATCTTTCTAGGCTCACTGGTCCTAAAAGTGTTGCGAACTAGCTCTTCAGTTGAGCCCATCTTCCTCGCCTTCTGAACAATAATGGTATAGGAACCTTTGTCTACAGGGATAAATTCTTCCTTGTAGGTCACTTTCCAACCCAGAACTGTCAGATCCCAAATGGATGTGGCTCTAATCTGTCAGCATAAAAACACATTTCAATTTAACATTGTCCATGTAACGACCCACATCCACATAATATAATATTGTCCGCTTTGAGCTTAGTAAGCTGCTTCCCAAGAGGTCACTCATCTCGGTACTGCCCCTACTGGAGCACACTTAACCTAGAGTTCCCATTGAATCTAGTGTCCTCATAGTTTTAAAACGTGTTGTTCTTATATGGATATCAAATATTACATATATGCTACTTCCTTTCACTACCCAGCGCGATGTGGAATGGAAGACATTGCTTCTTTGCTTCACCTTCGGCTTTACTCTCCCACAGGCAAAATCTCTCACCGGTAGGTCCCTCACAGTCTCTCACAATCCTACCCCCTTGCAGGGCATGCATCCCCCGCATGGCCCCCTACTTCACTATTATGAGGGACTATGAGGGACCTGCCCACGAGGAACTCTTCCTGTGGGAGAGTGAAACCAGAGATGAAGCGAATAAACAATGCCTTCCATCCCACATCGTCTAGGTAGTGAAAGGAAGTAGCATATATGTAATATTCGATATCCATACAAAAACAACGCGTTTTAAAACCATGAGGGCATTGGATTCAATAGAAACTCCAAGGTTAAGCGCGCTCTAGTGGGGGCAGTACTCGGATGGGTGACGTCCTGGGAAGCAGCTTGCCAAGCTCAAAGCAGACAATATTGTACTATATGGATGTGGGTCATTACAAATGGTATCAGGCCAATACCCAGCCGGAAGTGTGAGATCACGTGTGTGGGGGCCTTGCGTGTGGGGGACATACTTGTGAGGGACTCTGCCTACAGGAGAGTGAAGTAGGGGGGCTATGCGGGGATGCGTGCCCTGTAAGGGGAGAGGATTGTGAGGGACTATGAGGGACTTGCCCCTGAGGGAGAGTGAAGCCGGAGGTGAAGCAAAGAAACAATGCCTTCCATCGCACATCACTGGGTAGTGAAAGGAAGCAGCATATATATAATATTTGATATCCACATAATAATAACGTGTTTTAAAGCTGTGAGGGCACTGGATTAAGTGGGAACTTCAAGGTTAAGTGTACTCCAATGGGGCCATTACCGGGATGGGTGACCTACTAGGAAGCGACTTACTAAGCCCAAAGCGGACAATATTGTACTATATGGATGCGGGTCATTACAGTCCAAAAGAACCCAAATCATATATATATATATATATATATAAACTTTGTAGTACCTCTGGAGTGGGTGTTTCAATGGTTGCTGTTGATCCAGCCTTGATAACAAGTTCTAAAACTCGACCATCCTCACCATCCTCAGATGAAAACTCGAAATAATTGTCCTTTTTGAGACCACCATATTGAACTACGATTTCTCCTAATGGAATGTACCTGTCTAGGATTTGAATTTTTGTTTAACTGAACTAACTTGTCAAGGATATATATCTATATACCACATCAACTTCATCCCAGACTTTAGCAAATAACCCTTCATTAATCAAAATCCAGCAAATGCATAACATACAAATAGTCTTAAGAATATACATACATACCTTTTTAGCTTGTCTAGATATTCATTAAACACCATGTTCATCAAATCCATAAATATTGATGGGACATTGGTTAATCCAAGTAGCATTACCAAGAATCTCATAGTGACCGCATCGTGTTCTGAACGCTATCTTAGAAATGTCTCCCCTACCTTACCCTCAATTGGTAGTAAAATCACTTTATATATATATATATATATATACACCAAAAATCCTTTCAACTAAAACAGACATGCTAATCAAATAGTAAAAGTCAATCTTTATAATTCCTCATATAGAGTCACAACCCTAAGACATTATATAATAAACTCTAAGACTAAATTAAACCACAAACCCCTCATTTACCAATTCTAATTTCTTTCTATTTTATCACAACTCTCCATATGTCTGTATGTTTGGCATAAAATTCTTAATTCTAATTATACTCAAGGTAAATCATAGTATCATCACACTTAAATTGATTGTATTAGAATATCTAATCAACTAATTGTATGGATCCAAATGAATCGTTCTCAAAGCCTAATAAATATGATATGCCTTGTATAATTAGTACTTTCAAGTATTTCCTGAATCTTTAGTCAAGACTTTCAAATATTCTTCAAAATCTTTCTTTTTTAAGTCTTTATTATCCTCTATCTAACAATTAAAATTCCGTAAAATTTCTGTTAACTATATGAACCCTCAGTATCTACTGTATAACAATTAATCTTACCAAGCATAACCGAATTAATCAACAAATTTGAGTTTCACAATTTATCACTTAAATGTACAAATTTTAGCTCTCACTCATCATATTAATTATCAATCACCTGCAAATACCACGAGTACACAAATCAATCTTCAAGATTTATTATTAATTTTCTTATTAGTCTTCTTAACTTGCTACAACTTCTAATATATTTTTTCTTTCTTTCCTTTCAGGTGATAAGTCGAAAATTTTTTCTAAAAACATCTCTAGAAATTTACGAACATCACTTTGTATTTCATTTCATTTCATAAATATTGAAAATTTCAATTCATTATATTTTTTAATGTCATCAAGATGTATCGAAATCTCGAATGATAAAACTCTCAAACCTTTCGTCGCCACAGTCTATTCACATCAAGCATAATCACTTTGTTTTTAAATCTTAATTATTCATTTATGGTTACACTTCTGTACTCAACACATTACCCAGAAAACTGACAATACTGCATTTTGTGATAAAACTAGTTTCACACCTGGAACCTAATAACTCCTTATCCATATTATCAATACCATTCTTGAATAACTCCATCTCTAAGAATTTATTTTTTTCTGTTATCATAATTCTCGTCCAAAAGAATCTCAAAATCGCAAATATTTGCACGAAAACTTTACTGAAAGTAACTGTAGTACAACCAAACTCCTTGACCTCTCATTTATAGTATCAACCATTATATTGGCCTCACCCGAATAACATTACAGAATTTAAGACCAAATATTCTTAGAACTCCATTCAACTACATTTCCTCATTGTCAAATCACATTGCATACACAACTAGCTTTGGAATTCTTGTGTTTCAAATACACTATAAACTTTTATATCATTCCGTTAAAACCCTCAAGGCTTCAATTCAAAGCCATTGCGGTTAATTCTAAATCAAGTATAGGTTGTCCTTCTTATGTGATTTCAACTACCTCAACTTACGCTATTTTATGACCATTATGCATTAGCACACAATTTAAATTTTTTCCCGTAACCCATCATAATATCCAGAGTAACCCATTCCACGGGTAAAAATAACCAATATAAAACTTTAGTCAACCTACGCCTCGGCCTATAAAATGTTCTTATTAGATTTACCCCACCAATTTTCTGACTCTTTTCTAAATCAGTCGAATCAATAATTCTATCAGTTGAGGGGTATCTTAAATAGGGCACTCGTAATAACCCTCCAAATTCACAAAACTTGGATATCAAATACAACATCGGCAGTACTTAGGTAATACAACTGAAACCTTTGGAAGATCCATCACAATTACTTGATCAAATATCACTTGATTCCAAACTTTATCTCAAACAAACCAAATCTATAGTTACTGTTCTCAACACATAACCATTATGACAATTTACCAAAACTCAATAACCAATACACATCTTTAATTACCACTTAATTTGACAACTTTTAATTTACTCAAAACCTCAAACCTTTTACCATTTATCTTAATGAGAATATCCAATATCCCGATGTCAAGTATTATATTAGATAAAACCATATGCCCATAAATCACTTGATTAAATTCTAAACTTCCAAAACTTAGACAACACCATGGAATGTGGCACAATAAAAATGGGAGAGACACTTGATATAGAATCTATAGGAAAAATCAATTTATCTCTAAGGAGATTAACCCCATTCTTCAACCAGAAATTCGTCCACAATCTACACATTTCTTGCGAAAACAAAATTGAGACTTTCTCATTCAACCTTAAACTGACCATCTGAACATAATGTTTCCCAATATGCTTAATATCATTAGTGGAGAAGATAACATTACTATTTCCTCATCTCGAATCTAAATTACAGTGTCATTAGAAAAAAATTTTCATCGCTAATCTACAATAACGATCAATTACCACTTATCAAGTTCGTAACTCATCCATTTTAAAATTTAAATATCTACAATTGTCATTACTACTTTAAAATCATTCCACAATTGCACATCACTCAACAATAAAATGCAACCTTAATAAATTCTTGAGTCACTAACTTATGCTCTCCAAGCTTCTTGAACTTCGAATTTAAAATTTTCTATTATATTCACAATCAATTTTAATCTATCATTTCTAATTTCAAAACTACTATTAAAATATATTCCAAACTTATGCCTAGGACCAATAGACCACTACTGGTTGCATCATTTACTCACACATCGGCTTTTTTTTGCTGCTAGCTAAAGATGTTTCTTAAGTTTTTATATCCCTTACCAACAAAGTCACTATTCTAGCAACATTCCCAGTTTTGTCTGCTTCCATTAACAATTATACCACAAAATACCAATGAGTTCATTTCTAAAAGTAACTAAATCACCAATAAGTCCATTTCTAAAAGTAACTAAATTTTGATTATAACACATAAGCATACAACATGCAATGGAAAACTCCCACTGTCCCTAGTTATTCTAACCTAGGCTTTGATACCAAACTGTCATGCCCCAGGTTTTGGGACCCGAGGAGAGAATGAATGAAACACACACACAATATGCATTAAAATGTCCATAACCTTGATTAAATCATTTAACCACCCTAGAGCATGCATCCATAATAAGACAATAAAATAAATAGCTAAGCTTCGATCAAACTAGGCATCATTGCTCCAACTACATCCCAAATAAATAAAGAAATCTAGGCCTTATGCCCTTTACAATCCAATCAAAAAATCTCCAAACCTAGTAAATATTGCAGCCCCAAATAATTAAACTTAAATAAGAATGAAACATATCTGCTATTGCAATGTATCACTTAATCTAACAATAGCCAACTTAAGTCTTAGTCTTGGACACTGCAAAACAGTTTGTAGGAATGTGAGCACTAATTCACTTGTGCCCACGATACATAATAAAGACATATATAATATGCAACAAAATAATATGAACAATAATCACACACTAGTAGAAAGTATGAAACTAGCGACCGCCTAAGACGGTCGCTAAATGTCTAATAGCGGTTGCTAAAAGTATTAGCGACGGCATAGCGACCGCGTCAAACGAGTCGCATTTGCTTCGTCGCTAATAATTATTAGCGACCGCTAGAACGGTCGCTAAATTATTTGCGACGGTTCCTGCGACCGCTCGAGTTCAGACGTATGGATAATAGCGACCGCTCATAACGGTCGCTAATACTGCAAAAGGCGGTCGCTAGTTGTTTGGCGCGAAGATGGCGCGAATAAATAGCGACCGTAGGTAGCGGTCGCTAATTAGGGAACACCGGTCGCACTAAGTTTCGCGCGGGAGCCATGACCATTTGTATTAGCGACCGGAATATGGCTATTAGCGGCCGCCATAGGCGGTCGCTATTTGTAAGTAATTTTTTTTTTAAAAAAATTTAAATTATTTAAAAATCTCAATAATTATAATTTAAATTTTTCTATAATAAGATCTCAATAATTTGTTTTACAAATCAAATTATTTAAAAAATAATTTAATAATAATTTATTTTTTATTTATAATGATTATTTATTTAATAGTTATTAATTATTTATAACAACTATTATATTTAATTACTTATCTATAAATATTTATATTATATTTAATTTATTAAATTACACATAGAATTAATGAAATTTTTCATAAAATTTGTAAAAAAAAAAAAACGTATCTCCTAATTATGATTAGATATACAAACATAATATCAAATTAGATTACAATTAAAATAAAATTTTATTATATACAAATGTTCAAAATACAAAAATAAATATATATATAAATGTACTGATCAAAATATATACAAATAGATCCTAATCAGTCCAGGAGGGCCATCCGCCATCATCCGGGTCCTACAATGAAATAATAATGAAATTATAACGTGATAATTAAGAAGACATGAATAAATAAATTTATATAATTTTAATGAGTAATAGTAACGAGAAATAAAATTTTTAACCTGAGGAGGAGGAGGAGGTGGATGGCTCTGACTCTGAGAGAGGCGCCGCTCCATCTCAGCCATCATCTCGGCCCGAAGTGCTGCCTCTCGCGCGTCCATCTCAGCTCGAAAGGTCTGCAGCAGATCTTGATCGCGACGTCTGGCCTGAGAAGATGATTCTGCTCGTGCAACGGATCGGCGTGGAATACCTGCACCCCGCGTAAGCGTGTATCCATGACCATCGCGTCCGATAATAGGAGAAAAATATCTCGTCCCTCCTCTCTTCGGACTCCCTCTCATCTGGCGACAGCTCGTCTAAACGTGCATTAAACTGCGCCTAATGCAAACAAGCCGAAATAGAAAAAACAAGATAACTAACTATATTATTTAAAGAAAAAATTAAATTATAAATTATATGTTGATTGGACAAAATATTAAAATTTGTTACCTGTATAGCCTGAACCTCCGGCGAATCAGTACGTCGAGTCGCCAACCACATGGACATCCGATCTGTCCTCAGGCCCTCCTCTGTCCTCTGTTGAAAGGTAAATTATATGTTAATAATTTACTATCATTAAAAAAGATAAATAAAGAAGTTGCTATTAGCGTGATAAGCTCACGTTTTTACCTCGTGGCGAACCTGAGAAAAGTGTCGAGTCCCCTCCTTGTGCCCCGGCCCCTGCAGTCCTCGATTTCGCGAGTTCCTTTGGGCCTCCGCCTATTTTAAGTTTTTTTCGATTACTTTTTGTAATTTACGCTTGATAACGTCAAATCTTAAGGAAAAATAATTAACTCGCAATCATCTCACCTGTGCCTCGGGACTCGACCAATACCTGACGAGCTCAGCCCACTGGTGGGGAAGAACGCCCGGTGGGACCCGCTGGAGGATGTCAGGGTCATTCTCATGACCTTTCCAGTATTTATCTTTAATCTTATTTTTATGATCCTTCCACATCTTCCGACACTTAGCGAACATAACGTCCCGGAAGTCTGGAGGAACATCAACTACATTGGCCTAAAAATGACAAATTGTAGAATATTATTTGTTACAAGTTTCAACACATAAACAACGTACAATTAGATAAATAAAATTTTCATACCTGTACCTCGGTCCATAGACCCTCGAACGTAGAATCTGGAAAACGATCCCACTCGAGGGTGGTCAATGGGAATCTGATCGGATTCCGGACCAAATGTCCGAGCTGTGAAATCAAAGACCGTCCATCCTTCCCAACCGGATGGGGCGTGTCATCCCACTGAACGGTCATCCACTGAGATCCACAGTTCCACTGCGGCAATCCCTTCGAGGGCCCTCTGCCAGACCTCGAAAGCCTGCTCAGAGTGGGAGAATCTGTTTCAAACAAATTGTTACATGATAAAACAACAGAATATACCTACTGTTGTTGGATAAGATACATTCCGAAATTAAAGAACTTTACCTGCATCTGTGTCAGTCACTGAAGGTCGCGTGGACATAGGGGGTGAAGGTGGGACAGCATCTGCTGAGCTACTCCCGGCACAGGATAGCCCCAGACGCTCAGCCATCGTCCTAGGACCAGTCCTCTTCCTAGAACGTCCGAACATGGCTACCTAACTGTTCACAATTTAAACTTATTATAATTTCAAATATAAAAGAAAAAAAATTTAAAATCTACCTTGTTCGGATAGAAAAGTACACAACCGTGTATTAAGTATGTAAATCAACCGTATCTCCTTCAACCGTGTCCCTAACCCAATTAACATCTTCATCACGTTGGACAATTGCATCTTGGTCAAGAGCTTGTTGGGCGAATGGATCAATATCAGGCTCATCGCAGTCGATTTGGTATACCCCTCTCCTTGACATTTTAACTGCAACTTGCCAGTTGGGATCAGCTCGATCGCCAACATAGTAAACTTGCTCTGCCATGGATGCCAGTATGTATGGTTCAGCTTCTATTTGTACATCCGATGTAACAAATTGTTTAAATTGACCAATTTAAATTGGTACTTATCAGCTTTAACCCCGCGAATTGGATCAGCCCAAACACACTTGAATAATAAATATCTTAAACCACGATTGTAAACGATTTCAATAATGTCATTCAGTTGGCCATAATAGTAACCACCGTCAATAGATGGACAACCGATGCCACTATTTTGTGTTGCTCGCCTATCATCTACTTCCTTGATGCGAAATCGAAACCCATTGATGTCACAAGCTGTGAAACGTCGAGCTGTCGTGTAAGGACCATCAGCCAACTAGTTTTATTTCATCGGTCAAAATAGAATCCGTAGTACTTCGTAAATTGTATACCTATGAAATGTAAATTATCATGAGTTAATTAAACACAAATTAATTGTGATGTGAAACTCATATAAAAACATATGAAAATATTTAACACGTACGTAGTTCTTAAACCAGTCATGAAAACATTGATAATGGGACATTCGAATTTGATTGTCTGTTGCACGAGGCATGTTCTGTTTCAGCTCGTTTATGTGTCTCCTGCAATGCAAATCAAACAGGATTGAGAATAATCACGATTTTTATTACAAATATGATGTAATTAACTTTCTTTATTACGACAACGTGACTTACTGGGTCAATGGCACAACTGATTGGGTGTTGAAGAGCACGAACCGATGAGCTTGGATCCACTCGATATGGTTGAGATCAAATGACGTGCCTTCCCCAATAGGGCCTTCATTTATCCGCTCCGACTTGCTAAAAGTCGTTTGGACATCATCGTTTAGATATGCCGCACAAAAATTTATGCACTCATCCATCAAATATCCTTTCGCTATGGATGCCTCGGGTCGAGCTTTGTTCCGCACATACCTCTTCAATGTGTTCATATATCGCTCGATCGGATACATCCACCTAAATTGGACAGGGCCACCAAGCCGGGCTTCTTCAGTTAGGTGTATAGTCAAGTGAACCATTACATCAAAAAATGCCGGCGGAAAAATTTTCTCTAGATGACACAGTGTCAAAGCAATCCTGTCCTGCAGACCCTTTAAATCTTCTGTACGGATTACTCTGTAACACAACTGCCTGAAGAAATTACTGAGCTCGATCAACGGCTGCACAACATTGTTAGGCAAACATGTCCTTACTGCTATAGGCAACAACTGTTGAAGCAGGACGTGGTTGTCATGACTTTTCAAACCCTGTAACGTCCGTTCGCTCATGTTGACTCGCTTCGAAATGTTCGAGCAATATCCATCAGGTACCTTCACGTCTTTCAGAATTAATAAGAACGCATCCTTCTCCTCCTTGCTCATGGTGTACTGTGCAGGTGGCATGTATGCCCTGTTGGACTCTCCCGGCTGCAAGTGCAATGGAGTTCTCAATCCCATCTCCTGCAAATCACGTCGAGCATTAGCATTATCCTTTGATTTCCCCTTAACACCAAGGATCGTCCACAATATATTATCGCAAACATTCTTCTCAATGTGCATGACATCCAAGTTGTGCCTGAGTAAGTTGTCTTTCCAGTAGGGCAACTCATAGAAAATACTTTTCTTCTTCCAATTATGGGTTCGGTTCCTATTTGGACCAGAAATAGATGGTAGCGGGGGGGCTAACAGATCCTGAAAGTCATATACTGTTCGAATTTGCTCCCGCTCCATCTGGGCCAGCAATTCGACCCCGGTCATTGCTCGTGGTGCCGGACCGAACTCCCGAGTGCCGTCAAACGAGACTCTGTCCTTCCTAAACCTATGCAACGGAGGTAGGAAGCGTCTATGACCCATGTACGCCCACTTTCTACCATACTTTAGCCAAGTTGACTTCTTGCTCTGATTGCAACAAGGACATGCGAACTCTCCTTTCGTGCTCCAACCAGATAAGTTGGCGTACGCCGGAAAGTCGTTAATTGTCCATAGTAATGCTGCCCGTAGTTTAAACATTTCATTTCTTGTTGAGTCAAATGTCATCACACCATCAGTCCATAATTCATTAAGCTCTTCAATCAATGGTTGCATATAAACATCTATTTTATCCCCGGGACCCTTAGGTCCGTCAATCAATGTCGATAGGATGACAAAAGGTTGCCTCATGCACAGCCAAGGTGGAAGATTATATGGAAGTAGCAGTATAGGCCACGTACTGTGAGTTGCCCCAGTCATGCCTGAAAATGGGTTAAATCCATCAGCCGCCAAACCAAGCCGTACACTGCGCGAATCGACAGCGAAATCAGGGTGTCTTCTATCAAAATCCTTCCACGCCGGAGAGTTTGTTGGATGGGATAAGTTCCCATGATCCCCCCTGTTCTCGGCATGCCAAGTCATTAGTTTAGAGATCTTAGATGACATGAAAAATCTCTTCAATCGTGGCTTAAGTGGAAAGTAGCGCACTTGCTTTGCAGCCACAAGCTTACCACGATTTGAACTACCCAAACGATTCTGCCGAGTTTGGATAGTACCAACATTCTTCCATCTCGAAACACCACACACGGTACACGAATCGAGGTTGCCATTCTCATTCCGAAACAACATGCAACTATTGGGACATGCATCCAGAGTTTCGTATGTGAATCCCAGATTCTCAGTTAACTTGCGTGCCTGGTAGTACGATTCTGCAAGCTTAGCTCCCGCTGGTAAAACCCTACGGAGTAACTGTAGTAGCATGTCAAATGACGTATCTGACCAGTGATTCAACGCCTTCAAATGTAACAACTCAACGGTGAATGACAATTTACTGAACTCCTGACATCCAGGATATAATTCTGTCTGCGCATCATCGAGTATTTCAAAATATCTCAATGACTCATCATCTGCACCCGAGCGGGGAGTAGTTCCACCCGTCAGATTAATACCGGCACCGTTGTCTTCATGTGTCAATCCACATGCGATATCAGCTAGCATCGCGAGCATTGGATCAGCTTCCTCTGCAACCTCGGCCTCCACCTCAACGGTTTCTTTCGGACGAGAGGCGGTATACTCTTCCCCATGGAGAGTCCAGAATTTATACTGCTTCAGGAACCCATTACGGATCAGGTGCTCTCTGACAACCTCCCGTGTATAGTAATACCGGTTAGCACACTTCCTGCAAGGACAACTAATGTACCCACTGGGAAACCCACTGGTGAATGCAATAAACTGATTAATCCCCTCCACATACTCCGGGGACATCCTATTCGGCAAATCAATCCAACTCTTATCCATCTCGCTGAGAGTGTCTGTGGAGTCCCAAGAGGAAAAAAATGTCATTACTATAAAATGTAGTGCCATATGCAAAACACCTAGTCTTAAACTTTACCTCCTCATTACAGGGTGGTTGGTCCTATCCCATTCGAGAATACACGATCCAACTTGCACTCAACAACTCAATGCCGTTGTCCCCTAATTAGATAAAATTTCGGCAGCATGTCCGCGTGGTTCTCCAAGTACACGATACACAGACGACATTAGTCGTACCCTGTGTACGCACCCGGAGAACAACAGGACGTCAACCGAAACTTCATCTAACACAGGACAGTACATGAGTTGTTGAATACAGGATGGATAATTGCATTCCCAAACTGTCCATACTGGACAATTCAAGAATCGCGTACATCAATCCCCGCACGTTCATCGAGAGGACAACGAACCTAGGTCAAAGACCTAATCCGTTACCTAAGGATGACCAAACAGGTGGCGTACGAGATTCTTAAACGGGTCTAAGTTTCACTAATATATGCAAATGAATAAAATAAAGTGGTTCTCAATGTCTGTTTGTTTTCTAACTTAGAATAAAGTATTTAGATGTTAGATTGGGCCTAGACAAGATTAGGGGTTTTATTGTAGTTACTAATTGAACTAATTAACTCTTACTAATTAACTACTGCTGCTTGTGTAATTAATTACTATATTATTCGGTAAATTACCTAGAAACAATATTATAATATTATTGTTTGACCTAATTTTCTTATCGTAATTCGTATTGAACTACACTGGGCCCAAGCAAGATGTTGCATTGAGCCCAGGAAAGATTAGGGATTTTATTGTAGTTACTAATTGAACTAATTAACTCTTACTAATTAACTACTGCTGCTTGTGTAATTAATTACTATAGTATTCGGTAATATTACCTAGAAACAATATTATAATATTATTGTTTGACCTAATTTTCTTATCGTATTCGTATTGGATTACACTGGGCCCAAGCAAGATGTTGGATTGGGCCCAGGCAAGATTAGGGGTTTTATTGTAGTTACTAATTGAACTAATTAACTCTTACTAATTAACTACTGCTGCTTGTGTAATTAATTACTATAGTATTCGGTAATATTACCTAGAAACAATATTATAATATTATTGTTTGACCTAATTTTCTTATCGTATTCGTATTGAACTACACTGGGCCCAAGCAAGATGTTGCATTGAGCCCAGGAAAGATTAGGGGTTTTATTGTAGTTACTAATTGAACTAATTAACTCTTACTAATTAACTACTGCTGCTTGTGTAATTAATTACTATAGTATTCGGTAATATTACCTATAAACAATATTATAATATTATTGTTTGACCTAATTTTCTTATCGTATTCGTATTGGATTACACTGGGCCCAAGCAAGATGTTGGATTGGGCCCAGGCAAGATTAGGGGTTTTATTGTAGTTACTAATTGAACTAATTAACTCTTACTAATTAACTACTGCTGCTTGTGTAATTAATTACTATATTATTCGGTAAATTACCTAGAAACAATATTATAATATTATTGTTTGACCTAATTTTCTTATCGTATTCGTATTGAACTACACTGGGCCCAAGCAAGATGTTGCATTGGGCCCAGGAAAGATTAGGGATTTTATTGTAGTTACTAATTGAACTAATTAACTCTTACTAATTAACTACTACTGCTTGTGTAATTAATTACTATAGTATTCGGTAATATTACCTATAAACAATATTATAATATTATTGTTTGACCTAATTTTCTTATCGTATTCGTATTGGATTACACTGGGCCCAAGCAAGATGTTGGATTGGGCCCAGGCAAGATTAGGGGTTTTATTGTAGTTACTAATTGAACTAATTAACTCTTACTAATTAACTACTGCTGCTTGTGTAATTAATTACTATATTATTCGGTAAATTACCTAAAAACAATATTATAATATTATTGTTTGACCTAATTTTCTTATCGTATTCGTATTGGATTACACTGGGCCCAAGCAAGATGTTGGATTGGGCCCAGGCAAGATTAGGGGTTTTCTTCTAATTAGAGTTAATTGGAGTTAATTATTGTTATTCCAAAAAATAACACTTCAATACATTATACGAAGATCAAATATACAACAAATAAAATAATACGATACAAATTAAATAAATTAACAATAAACAATTCAATATTTACTCATTATAACATAAATCAAACAATAGATATTAATTTTTTTTTTGTCTTATGCATCGATTCTTATTTAAAAGTATTCTTTTTATGAAAAAAAGTAATATGTTTAAAAGTTTACAAACTTTATTGTATTTAATTTATTAAAAAATCTATCAACTTTTACTAACTTTTTATACTTTTTTCAAACTATATATTATTTTTACATTAAACTATATATTAATTCTCATATTTTTAGTAGTATTATCTAACATTATAAATATCATAATATAATTTAATTTCCGTAAGGTACGTTAATCAATTTATTTATAAAAATGACCATATTGAGTGAAGATGTTAGCATTGCTTCAAAAACTCTCTCTACCCTTTGTCATTTTTTGTTTTTATAAAATTACAAAGTTAATTTCATAGTGAAGAACAATTAAAATTTGTTTTCACTCTCGTTTTTCTTTTCTATTATAAATATTTTATTAATTTCATTACTTAATCTATTTTTGTTGCATCACATTAAAAATGAATTATTTTATTCAAAGATTTTATTAAACTAAAATTATTTTTGATAATTTTTTTTATAAGTTTATTATTGTTAAGTGTCGTTTTAAGAATTAGTTAGTTATAGTCAAGTTGATAGGTAGAGTTGAATATATATATATATATATAGTGGGAGACAAATTTTTTAGTAATTTTTACTTTTTTTGACATTTGATAACTCCTTAAAAGTTACTAAAAAATTTTGAAATTTTTTTTAACATTTTTACTAAATTTAATTGAAAGATATTAAAAATAGTTAATAAAAATTTTTTATATTTTTAATAAACTAAATACTCCTATATAATCTAAAATTTAAAATTCAATTGATTATACTATTTGTATATATATTATTTTATTTTTATTCATTAAATATAATTTTTTAAGCCCAAGTTTAACGCTCCAAAAAAATAGGTCACATGCATAATTTTCCAAGTATCACATATAATTTTCCAAGTATCCAAAAAAATTTTTCAAGTATCACAAGATGAATTTTATATGAATAATTTGATAATTAAAATCAAATGATATATTACTGGCATCAAGCTTAAAGAAGTAAATAGTCAAGAGTAGGAAATTTTTTATTTTTTCCCTTCAATATTTCAACTAATTTCATTTTAGCTATTTTATGATTCTAAAATATAAATCTATCACTTTTTATGAATTATTATTTTCCAATTAATTTACAAAATTTTTTGAATTTTGTAATGAATTCAAATAATAAATTGTAATTTGTATTAATTTTTTTCAAATTCTACCGATCGAATAGTTTTTAAATTACGAATTGTTAACTATACAAAAAAATTTTATTATCCAGAATTTGTTACTATGCCCACGGGGGCTAGATATTCGTTTTAGAGAGCAAATGGCAGACTAACAAATACAAAAAAAAAATTAACTTTTGTCATTTTTTAAATTTTTTCCAATTTTAATAACTTCTTTTAATTTTTATAAATTTATACCAAACAATCAATTACCAACTAAAGTATTACTTTGTCATTCTCGCATGAAAAGTTACACGGCTCTATATTTCCCATCACGTTAAATTCATGTTTAAAAGAACAAAAAGTAATTTACTTTTGAATATCTAATGAAAAAATTAAAAGAAAAAGAAAGTAATAATCATTTTGGTGGTCACATTTTGACTTTTATGTCAAAATATTAGAGAGAGAAACTGTTAGAATGAGTTTTTGGGGTTCGTTCTCACGGATTTATGTCAGTTTTGTTGAAATTTATTAAAAAGTTATTGAGATTTGTAAAAAAAGTATTGGAATTTATAAAAATTTGTTAGGATATGGATAAAATGTATTAAAGAGTTTTAGTAATTTTCAAAAATTTAAATTTTTTTTATTTTTAGTAAATTAAACGCAGCCTAAATTATTTTGATCGAATTTAATTAATTTTAATTTCATTTTTTGCATTTCGTCTATTTTTTTCACCCAAATAACAAATACAATTGGGGTATTTAGTTTATTAAATTTTATCACAAATTATAAAAATTATCAATTTTTTTCGATTAAATCTCATCACATGTTTTTTTTACGTCAAATTTTTAAATATTCTTTTTCCCAATCCAAACACATACCAAAGCCGACGCAACCATTAAAAAGTTCTATACATTTTTTTTTACGCACTGCACAAAACACAACAATTTTTTCCACTAACTAAATTTTACTTCTAAAATCTCTTTTTCTTTCTTCCAACATACCAATTTTTATCAAATAAAATTAAAAAACATAATATTAAAAAAAACAGCAAATAAAAAATACAGAAAAAAAAACAGCAAACAAAAAAAAAAACAGAAAAAAAACAGCAAATAAAAATACAGAAAAAAAAAACAGCAAACAAAAAAAAAACAGAAAAAAAAACAGCAAATTAAAAAAAATTAAAAACAACAACAACATACACAAATAAAAATATTACACAATACGCACATGAAATAAACAATTTAACGAGTAACTAAAATAAAAAAAATTAAACAAACAATAATACATACATGCATGTATAGATAATCATCAAACCCCCAACCACAAGAAACAAAAAAAAATTATTTACATTTATCCAACAATAAACATGAAAAATACAAAAAAAAGAAAAAAAATTTCAAACTAAAAAAAAAAAATACAAACCTGGTACGGTGTAGTGTTGCCTTAACCTCAAAATAAACTACAATAAACAAAAAAAAAATTAATGCATGTTTATGAGTGAGAGAGATAGAGAGAGAGAGAGAAAGAGAGAGAGAGAGACCTCCGGCGACGGCTGGCGAGCTCCGGTCCGGCACGGCACGGCACGGCAGAGGGGGGAGAGAAGACGGCCGAGGGGGGAGAGAACTGAGAGCGCGGGGGAGGGAGGAAAAAAAGGGAGGGAGGGAGAGGAAAAAGAGGGAGGCTTTCTGCCGAATATAATTAGAGAATCAGCGACCGCTTTAAGCGGTCGCTAATACAGTCGCTACAAGAATATTAGCGACCGCTTAAAGCGGTCGCGCAAATTTTTTCGTCGTCGATGCCTTGCCGCACGGGATTAGCGACAGGCGTTTAAGCGACCGCCATAAGCGGTCGCTAATATGGTTGTAGCGACCGCTTCAAGCGGTCGCCCGAGATTTCCATTCGCCAATTCCCCAATCTCTAGTAGTGACACCAGTTTAATTGGTGATCACAATTCATCATAATATATCATCATTTAAAATCAATACTCAACATCAGCATGAATCTTAACAATAATTCCACTTATTAGTCTTATTAATCTCATCATCATCATATCATATCCACCATTACATTCACATTCATAGGGTGGGTACCATCAACATCGTCTTAACACCAAATGAAAAGGGTAAACCAAATACTTTGTCGTCGTTTAGGGCCAAAGCCCTGGGCCATGATTAGTCAATTAAATGTCATGTTGTAGGCTACTAACCTACCGGTATGAACATCAATCCTTGCGTAGTTTTTAGGTCTTTCAATCTTAAGGTAATCTCTTTACCCTTCTTATTTTCTAATACCATCCTTTCCCATATTCACAATCTGAATCTCATTTCATCATCTCTTTCTATAAATATTATCATAATTATTTTCATTATCATTAATGTTATTTTTAAAACTATTTATCATAAACAACATTTCATCATAGGCAATCCATCACACATAACATCATCTCGTCATAATTGTTTATCATAATGGCCCTCTGGGGTTAGCTCGAGTGGCTCGTGGGTATGCTCCCCACAGAGACCACACGGGTTTGATTCTTGACTCAAGCGAAGTGTGCGTGAAGGGTAGCGTACATCTCACCGGTTTATCATCGGCTATGTGATTCGTTGAGAGTTACAATAAATCGATGAGGGCTCTAGTTTACCAAAAAAATTATCATAACCATTGTTATCGTCATTAATGTCATCTTTAAAATCATTTATCATAAACAGTCCATCACAAACAATATCATCTCATTATAATAATTTATCATAACTAAAATTATCTCATTTTCTTATAACAAGTTTATATTTTATCATAATCCACTAATAATATCATCTCATATTAATCCATATCATAACAACTCATCATCATCCATAATTATCACACTAGTATTTAATATGAAACTCTTTCATAAGGCATTTTTCATTTAAAAAAAAAATTCATTTGAATATTTTAAAATCACGCATTTCTCATTTATTTAAGAAAATACTTATCTTTATTAAATCTTGTGTATTTAAGAAAAAATTGACCAATGGGTATTACTAAAATAAAAATATTAGAATTATCTCATGAGCCAAATTATAATTCCCCACAACTCTAGGGGTAAAATTGTAATTTCTCACAACTTTGGCGTAAAATCATAATTTTTAAAAAAATTGGGGCCAAATTGTAATTACTCAAAACTTTTGGATCATTACGTAATTATCTAAAGCCTTTGGGCTCATTATAAAATTATTTAAAGCTTTTGAGGTCATTATGAAATTATATAAAACTCATGGACCTACAAAATAATTCTAGAAACTTCCATAGAATATGCTTCGGCATATTTTCTTGCACATAACTTAACTTTCCACTAAGCTTTTGTTTTTGCCTGAGCGTTCGGTGTCTTGATTTAGATTAAACTCATAATCTAAATTTAATTATATTTATACAAAATAAAGATATAAAAATTTATCAAAATATTTTTACATTTCATATATGTAAATAAAATATATTAAATCCTTATCTTAAACTTTTAGTCGAAGAAAAACAAATACTTGTGAGTTGTCAATAATCTTCTCGTATGCTCAAGTTATTAATCTTATCATCAAAATAATTTTATCAAAATATTTCAATATATTCTTCGTTACAAACTTAGAAATACATTTACATGTGGAGGACGCTAATTACACTAACTCGGTCGCAATTGCTACTCAACTCTTGGCTGTGTCTCCGTTCGCTCTCTCTCTCTCTCTCAATTCTCTCTCGATTTTCTCTTACAGACGAAACCACCTGCCTAAAACATATATCACATATTATATATATATATATACAAGTGAAATACTTGGTGGCCAACTCTTCTAAACCATCAAAAGGCTATAAGCCTACTACTGCCAAAGCCTCCCCCATGGGCTTTATATGATTATATATGTATATATATGCGTGTAATTAACATTTACAGGCCAAGCAAAGCGAAGGCTTTACAAGACCTCCCCCTCACGTCGATGACTTGACGATGATTTTTTTTTCGAATAATATATATTAAAATTATAATGATAATTTATACTTAGAATTAAAATTTTGAGTTATTACAGTCAACGTGGCCATTTCTTGTCAATTTCGATTATAAATTCTTTCATTACAACTAGGAGTTCTTTCCAACAACTAATGTCATGTGAGGCACGTGCCCGGTTAATTCTTCCATTGCTCTTGTGATTTCTTCGATTTTTAATATTCTTTATAGTTTGCTATCAAGGCGAATTTATTATATTTTTCTTTTATTTTTAGTTATTAGTGTATTATTTTTATTTTTAAAAAACATTTAAATTTATATTAATTAAAAAATTATGCTTGAAAAAGAATATTTTAAGTATTAACAAAATTTGGAATAAAAGAGAGGGGAAGACGAGATAAAGTGAAAGACAGAAGAGGAAAAAAAAATTGTTAAATTTAATGAGAGCCGTTAGATGGTAATCCAGTGCAATATGCACCGTCTATGCCCTCAAACTCATGGCCAAATGGACTGGGGATATGTCCGGTGCTAGGTGCACCGGACCATGCTCCATTGCAAACGTGGACTGTTAGATTCGTCCGGAAAAAAATCTAATAGCTGCCAAGTAAATTCAGTTTTTCTTTTTTTTTTTTTTTTTTTTTTTGCTTCTTTCTTCCATTCTAATTAGTCACTGATCCCTACTCTCTCACACTAGATTTTGTTAACACTTAAAATATTTTTTTAAATATTAATTTTTATTAATATAAATTTAAATAATTTTTTAAAAATAAAAATAATAAAAAAATAATAGACTAGTAATTAAAAATAAAGAAAAGATATAGTAAATTTGCCTATCATTAAACATATCGTAGACAAATGAATTTTATTTTATTTCATTTTATGTGGACTCTCATATTTAAAAAATTTTTTATGTGTTCAAATTTTTTTATTTTGATGATTTTTAAACAAAAAAAATTATACCCTCATATGTGGGCTCTCATATTTGATTTTTTTTTTTAATTTAGAATATTTTTATTCTATTAATAACCAAGACAGAGTTAGTGTGTGCACCGGATTATGAGAGTCCATTAAAAAAAGTGGCATGGACTCTTGTTCAAACTTTTTTTTTTTATTTTGATAATTTTTAAACCCCCAAAAAAATCATACCCTCACATATTTTATGTGCACTCTTGTAATTGGATTTTTTTTTTAAATTTAGAATATTTTTATTTTATTAATAACCAAGGCAAAATTGGCATGTGCGCATAACTATGAGAGTCCATAAAAAATTATCGTTTTTTAAAAAATAAAAATTATTTATACGCAATTCGTTAGATGAGAGATAAGTTTGCTATATCTTTTCTTTATTTTTAGTTACTAGCTTATTATTTTTTTATTATTTTTATTTTTCAAAAAATTCAAATGAATATTAATAAAAAATTATAATTTAAAAAAATAATTTTGAATGTTAACAAAATTTTGTATGAGAGAGAGCGACAACACCCTCCCCCCCGGGGGGCGCAAACAAAAAATCCGGCTGAATGACGTAACCCTAATCCAAAGTGAAGCCGCCGCAAACCAAAGTCTAACACGTAACCCTAATTTATTGTCAAATATGTATCGGAGTCACGGCTTTTGCATGATTGCCAGTTAGTCTTTTCTTGATGGAATACATGCATCGATAATATAAAGCAGCAACATTTCATTGTAAGGGAAAACAAAGTTTTTTTTAATTGCCGCTCTAATTTTGGCCGACACAAATCTAAGAGAGAATTAGGCCCCATATATGATTCGAAGCATATTTTGAAAATATTAAAATTTAATTTTATTACATTAAATATTATAAAAGTTAACAAAAATATGCTAGCAATTTTAAAATTTAAATATACAATGCGCGCACACACGTGTCAAATTGTAAATATTCTATTACTTGTTAAATTAGGTTTAGATATTATAAATTTATTTAATTATTTTTAATTATGTAAATTTTGAAAAAATAATTATCGGATAAATTATAAAAAAAATAACATACGAATTTAGTGAATTTAATTAGATGACACCAAAGTTGACATTTAAATATGAGCGACGCAACACAGCTAAAAGAAATAAGTCAACGTTTCTTCCTCGTTCTAATATATTTTTATAATTTGATTTTAATTACAGCCGACTTTGACCAGGGTTTAACGACATAATGAATCAGCTCACGTGATATACAAATATTTTATACGTTGGATTGTCTCAAATAGATAAATGTTGGCTTGTCCCGCGGCTCGTCGTCATGTCGATTCTCCCAATTACTATCTCAGCCGAAACACAGAGAGCGACGCCCATGGATGTGGTGAATGATGGAGTAATGATCCGTGGCACTAATCATGACGATGAAGCCTCATCGTGGGGATTATATTACCTGTGGAGATTTCTTTGGCTACCATTTCATTGCTGCTTCTTAATCACTTTGGGAGCATTACTAATCACCAAATATGTTTCTGCCGACGTCTGGTATGTGGCTCCCCTCGTTTTCCTTCCGGTTGCAATCTACGTCAGTAAGTTTCTCCTCAAATTGTACTTGTGGATCGCAAAGCTTCTCCAAGTGCTCGATAGGAGCAAATATGCTTTCAGTCTTGTCGCGGCAACGATACATGAGCTTCTAGTTACAAGTGCTGAGCGCAATCAACTTCTGCAACTGGTTGTTTGCCTCCAGGCGTCTTCCTTTATCGTTTACCTGAGAGCCGTAGCCGGCGGTGATCGATCCGGCCTACTAAGACTCCTCTCCATTGAATTCTCGAGGACTGCCTCTGGCTTCTTCTACAACGGAGAGATATTCAGTGGAATCTCTTTCGCCATTCCTGCCTGCATGTCTATTCTTGCATTGGTACCACTCTCTGATCTTTATGCTCATTCTGTTTGAAAAATATTATTTTGCGTCTGCTATATATGTTGTATTCGTGGCCGTTAATTATCATCTTGGTGTTACATAAAGCCATGACTGTATAGCAAATTATGTCAACAATTTGTGGTGATTGATAATTGCTTAATTCGGAGCAGGTAATCAACAAAGGAAGAAGGCCTTCGGTGGCGGGAGCACTTGATCAAATGTTGCACATTGTTGGCGGCGACTTGGAAGACATACCAGCTCGCAGTTCAGAATGAGACATGCATCCGTGGATTAACCTGTGTTTTGTGATTAATTTATATAAAATAATAACCAGATTGGATGATAGTTATTATAAATAATAACCATTTAATAACATATAGGGTTGGATATAAATGGGATTAGTTTTTTTTTTTTTTTTCGTTTTTTTTATGTAAGATTATTTTTTGAGAAAATTACATGTACATTTCCTTAACATTTGATAGCACATACAATATTTATACTTAACTCTCTTATTTTGAAATGTTGTTAACATTGACACCATTCTGATAAAATCGGTCATTAAAACTTAACATAAAATATTAAACTAACCTTAATTTTAATTTTTTTTCTTTTATCCCCCTCTCTCACACATTCTCAAAATTTTAATGTTTTTACTTTTTTTTTTTTTGACTTATTTTAAACTCCAACTCCCTAAGATTTGACCCGAATCAAATCCAATAAAATTAGATTTGATTCGTCCAATTTAATTCGTGACCCAACAGAACTAGATTCATTCGGTTCAAGGATTAATAGATCTAGATCTAATCAATCTACCAAATCCATTATTTATAAAAATAAAATATTTAAAAAGTTAGAACGAATTTGTAAAACTGTTCTAACGATATTAGTACTATTCATCTCTAAAAAATGCAGTTTGGAAGAAAATACTGAATGCCATTTTTTTACCCAAAATCATATTTTTTCTTATTTTTTATTATTCTAAATGCACACTTCATATTAATATAATAATTTAATTAATTAAATTTAATTAATCTCACGAAAGAAAGAAAAAGAAAATGGGGTGCAACGCGTGTTGTTTTGTCGACAAATTAGCCCCGCAATTGCAGCCCCAAGTTAAACGGAGCGATTCATCAAACGCTTGATGTGTCTATTGATTAAACGCGTGATTTAACAGCTTGTGATGGTTCATTTAAACTAAAATATAGATCAATTAGCCTTGTGAGATCAGGAAATGCGGCATAACAACTTTCATTTTTACGCATTACTAAGAGATTTAGTTGGTAAAAGTTTAATTAAAAAGTATAGTAAAAGTACAAAATTTTGATATAAAAGTGATATATAGTAAAATTTAATTGAAAGAAAATATAAAAATTTAATAAAAATTAATAAATTTTGATTGATTTTGATAAACTAAATACTTCCTAAATTCGACATAGCATGTGACCAATTCTCCATTGCCTGAGCATACATGGCTGATAAATGCAACAAGTCTTCACTTGAAAACCCAATGACAGATGAAGCTGAATGGACATCAATGTATCTTTTCATCACCTACATAAATTAGTACATTTATTATCAATAAGTGGTAAAATAAAAGAGATGAGTTCCCTGAAGCACATGCGGTCAGCTAAAAATTGCAACAGAAGCAACTGTCCCAACACGCATGATAGTATCTACTTTCTTTTTACATTTGAGTGGTAAGCCAAGAGATTAAAGATTGAATTATACATCCAACTGGTCTACGTATTTTAGTGCTTTCCGTAGAGAGCTTTGCTTTTGTTAGTTCCCCCCATACTAGGTAAAATTGTGATGCACCTCCTTTTGGTGCTTTTATTGGACACTTTCACCATTTAGCTCCTTGAAGTAGGACAACACAATTGAATTATACATCCAACTGGTCTACGTATTTTAGCGCTTTCCGTAGAGAGCTTTGCTTTCGTTGATTCCCCCATACTAGGTAAAATTGTGATACACCTCCTTTTGGTGCTTTTATTAGGCACTTGACCATTTAGCTCCGTGAAGTAGGACAACACCTCAAAACTTAAAAAGGCACCCCAAATTATCTGCTCCCTCCCTCCCCCAGTAGTAATAATAATAATAATAATAATAATAATAAAATCTATAATTTGTTGCAACTTTGTGACACATACACTTGGTTTTCTGTTACACGGACTTGGCACTTCGGAGGGAATTACGTACATCAACATGACACAACACGGTACAAGATTTACACTACAGAGGCGGACCCAAATACAAAATTTACACCACAGAAGCGTATCCAAATTTTTTTGGTCAATGGAGACAAAAATTATTTATACTTGATTGATCGAAGAAAATAAATTATATTTTTGTAATAAAATTACTTTTTTAAAAATTATTATGATAATTTAAAATTATTTTAATTTAGATAATAAAATTCTTTCGTGCATCTCTACTACTTGACACAAATTAAATATAAATTAAAGGACAAATCATAACGTAGTTATTAATTAACCAATAAAAATATTCAGTTCAATTAATCATAAAAGTACTCAATTCAAATGCAGGTCCTCCTGTATCACCTGAATGGATAATAGATGTCTGCATCCACACGGCGCCTTCTCTCTTTTGGTAGTTGCATGGCTTTTTTCTGGCCGTTCCTGTCACCCTTGTTGGGCACATCTATTATCCATTCAGATGATATATATATATATATATATAGGAGGACACGTCATGTCCCACTTTTTGACTAGAGTTTAAATTCGACTGAATTTGACTTTTGCTATTTTTTATAGTTGTATATATGTATTATAAAAGCACAACTAAGACTAGACTACCAACGATGATGGGTGCAGCTTGGGGACATTTAAAACTCCTGACCGGTTGATTCGCCTGTCGTTATCTCCTCGCATGGCAAGACGACTACAAGGCTCCATACAAAGTAACAAATTAGCGCGAGGAAATTATTTGACAGAATAAAAAATTTGTAATTTAAAAATTATTCGAAATAGTTTGAAAAGAATATAAATAAATTTGGATATGACACCAAAATTTGTTAAAAGAATAAAGAATAATTCAAAAATAATTTGACAAAATATATATCATTAATTTTGGTATGGTCATAATATTTTTTATTAAGTAATCATTTTTCTTTATTATATATGTAACTATAATTACATAGATAAAAAATTATTTATTAAATTATATACATAAATAATAAGCCAAAAAATAACCAATAATTTTTTATATCTTTGTTTGTTATTAAGCATTTGCAATATAGAGGACTATTTTATGTAAATTTAAAAACTACTATAAAAATTATTTTTACTATGTACATAAGTATAATTGCTTATATATTTATATAATATGTGTAGTTAATAAAATTTTATAATGTTATAATATATTTTATTTAATAAATTTGGGTTATAGAGACATAAATTAATTTAATAAATAAATAACAAATAAATATAGAGTCATAAAAATTATTTTTACTATGTACAAAAGTATAATTACTTATATATTTATATGATATGCGTAGTTGTAAAATTTTATAATGTTATGATATATTTTATTTAATAAATTTGGGATATATAGGCACAATTAATTTAACAAATAAATAACAAACAAATAGAAAGTGTAGTGTTAAAATTATGTTTGTTTGGTTTACTAGTTCAATGATTTGAACATAACCAATTGAATACCAAAAGATACATATATGTATACATAAATGGTTAATAATTAAAAGTAAATTTAAATTATAATTATATATATCATATATATTGTCATTTTTAATTAAAGTAAAATAAATCAAGAATATTGCTGTTAACAAACAATATTGAAAGTTCCAACACACAGTCTCGGTTCTAGTGTCGCAACTAAGTTTTTTTTTTTTTTTTTTTTTTTCATTAGTTTATACTTAGTAGCTACTGATGTATTTATACTATTAGGTAATTTAACTTTCTAATAATGCATGCAAGTTGCAATAGGGGAAACCTGGAGTGATGGGAGATTGGGTAACTTTACGAGTTTTGTGAATTTATTGCGAAATTTGTGATTATAAAAAATTATCACGATATTTTTATTTTCACCCAATTTAATCAAATTTTTAAATTTTTGTCAAAATTTCTCAAATATATCGAGAGAAATTAAAAATCTCGCAGAATTTTGTTACTATGAATCCATATCTGATGCAACTATACAAGTATGTAAAAATTGTATACGTGTTTTATGAATTATGGTAATAGAATACCAGTCCCTTTTAAAAAAATAAAAATAATCTACTTAATAACTAAAACATTTCATTTATGATTTCTATTTAAATCATTATTTTAATGGCTCGAATTTTCATTTAATTTAGTTATATAATATATATTTATTTATTTAGTGAATTTATTTTTTTATTTAAATTTAATAATTTATAACTTTGGTGTTTAATTTTAAGTTGTATTTAAAAATATTAAAAATCTTAAAAAACTCTTATCTTCTCGATTTATTTAATTTTAATTTTTTTTAAGCTAACTTCATATCTTTTAATAGTTCTTATCATTTATTTAGACAAGCTCCTGTTTTTTTTTTTTTTTTAATGTAAGTTTTATCATTGGTTTAGATATGCTTTTCCTCATCGTTTATTTATTTTTACCCATTTTCAGCTCTTTTATTTTTTTATTATTTATTATTACTTCATTTGTTGGATAAATTTTATCATTTTTTGGATAAATTTTTTTTTTTATCATTTATTCAATTTCAATTTTTTGTTTTTAGATATGCCTTATCAAAACTCTTTTTTATCATTTATTATTACTTCATTTTTAAAGAACCTTATCATTTTTTAGCTAGTATTTTATTTATTATTTATCGTTTATTCAATTTCAATTTTTTTAGATATGACTTATCAATATTTTAGATATGCTTTATAAAATATCTTTGTGCTAAAACTTTTAAATTAACTTTGCCCCGCCCACTGCTTTTTCTATATCCGACACTAAACATGTGCATGATTGCCTTGGTCATTATTTGTATTTAACAATGTTTTATTTCTTGATGCACGGATTAGTGTTTATTTCAATCGAAAACAATTAATATTAGAATGGAGGACAAATATATATACATATATATATATATATATATATATATATATATATTAATATGAGAATATGATAACATGTATTATGTCTGAAAAGTGACATAATCCAAATAGAAAGGTTACGGCTATTTTTTTCTGAAACGAGGGAAGTAAAAATTAAAATAATTGAAAAAATTTTAACTGAACGGAGTAGATCCGGTTAAAACAATTTAATTTTTTGAGTTAGTTCAGTCGGTTCTAAATTTTTTAGTTGAATCAACCGAACTAAACAAAATTTATTTATTTGTTTTAAAAAATATTAATTATATATTATTTGACATATTTTATGATATTTATTTTATATTTTTAAAATATAAGCTATCCCATTGGACTTATCTTAAATTCTAATTAAATAAATATACTTGTATTTTTTAATTTAATGTTTATTTTATTTTTTAAAAAATTCGGTTAAACTTGAGTACGCTGAAAACCGAACCCAATTATTTTTATTTTTTCATTTTCTTTATGAGTTTGATCGATTCGGTTAAAAAAAATTAAACCTAAACACCTTCAATTCGATGGGATGGACTGCTTGCTTGCCATAAATGAAATAATAAAATATTTTAAATTAAACTATTGTAAACTATGATGAATGTTGCTTGACAAGATGGCTGTATAAAGTTAGTTTGGATCCTCAAATTTTATTCAAAAAATTTAATTTTTTTTAATTTTTATCAAATTTTTATACCTTTCATCAATTTTAAAAATATGAACTGCTAACTTTTGAGAAAAAACTGACTGAAAATAGGCCCCAAGCGCCACCATAATCCTTGCATTATTCCAAGCTAAGTTTTTCAAGGGTATAACCCATTTGAAGTTCTTTTTTTTTTATTATTTATTTATTTTCGCACAAAGGCATTAAAATGTCAAGACTTCAAGTCAACCTGGCTATTTCTCAACAGTTACGATTACAAATCCTTTCACAACAACTAGGTGCCATGCATGGGCGGATGCGCAATAGGAGTAAGGGAGTGAATTGACCTCACTGAAAGTAAAATTTTTATAAAAAATAATATTTTGAGATATTTTTATACTTTTACCCTTATAAAATATATATTTCAAAATAAATTGTCCTTATACTTTAAACAATTTACAAGTTTTGCCCCTAGTGGAAGTAAAATTTCTTTAAAAAATAGTATAATTTTTGAGATATTTTTATTTTTTTACCCTTATAAAATATATCTTTCAAAATAAATTGTCTCTATACCTCAAGCAATTTACAAGTTTTGCCCTCATTAGAAGCAAAATTTCTTTAGAAAATAGTATAATTTTTGAGGTATTTTTGTCCTTTTACCCCTATAAAATATATCTCTCAAAATAGATTGCCCATAAGTCAAGTATACTGCATTTATTTATTGACTTAACTCCACTGTAATAAAATTCTGAATCTACCACTGGTGCCATGGGTTGAGGGCATAGCCGGTGCACACTGCACCAAATTCTTGTCCATTGCAACATTTTAAGCATTAGATTTTCTTGAAAGGCTCTCGTTAAATTCAATTTTTTTTCCCTTATTTCTTTCACTCTTTCACATCTTCTCCTCTTTTTTATTTTAAATTTTACTAACACTTAAAATTATTTTTTTATGAAATATAATTTTTTAATTAATATAAATTTGAATATCTTTTCAAAAATAAAAATAATAAAAAAATAATAGATTAATAACTAAACATAAAAAACAATATAGTAAATTTGCCTTGATAGCCAACTACAAAGAATATTAAATTGAAGAAATCAAAGAGACGCCGGGAAGAATTAACCGGGCACTTGCATGACATGACATTGGCTCCATTTGGAACTCTATCAAATAAAATAAAATTTTATAAAACTCTATAAACACGAATTACAAAATAACAAAATTTAAATTATTTACTCATTGCATGAATTACGAGACATTTATTTTTACAATTTTATTTTATTTTAAATACTTTTATATAACTTCAAACACACCCATTAATCGTTGGAGCAAACACCTTTGGTAGCAAAAACTCACCGTGCCTCAAAGTCAACACGTAACCTTAATCTATTATCAAATATATATCGGGGTCACGCTTAGTAATCACGCGGCCTGTGCATTCTGCCGTCTAATCTTGGGCGACACAAATCTGAAAGGAAATTAGGCAATTCGGTTAGATGAATTGGTCTTCGTCTAGAAATAAAGGGCTTATTATCCCAAGTTTTTAGATTCGAGTCCCTCCCCAATAATTTTTTTGGAGTCAATCTCCTGAGCGCAAAATATAATAAAATTGATAAGACGAGTCTCTTTAACTAAACGAATCGTATCCAGTTATTAAGTGTGAATTCGATTCTCACCGTTACGCAAATTCGTGACTTATTGCTACACATATTAAGGAGGCGGTGTATGTAATACAAATTAAGAGAGATAAACTCTTTAAAGGATTTGGTTTAAGAAGTAAATATCTCGAAATCAAATCTTTTTTTTTTTTTCAAAAGAAATTAGGCTTGATATATGATTTGAAGTATATTTTGAAAATATCAAATTTTAATTTTATTACATTAAATATTATAAAAATTATGCTAGCAATATTAAAATTTAGATATACAACGTGCACATATTAAATAATGAGTATTCTATTATTTGTTAAATTAAGATTAAATATTACAAATTTATTTAATTATTTTTATTTGTGTAACTTTTGAAAAAATAATTATCGGATAAATTATAAGAAAAATAACATATAAATTAAGTAAACTTAATTGGATGAAATGAAGGGGTAAGATCTGATAATTGCGGAGAGATAACAGAAAACCACGTTGAAAAAACAAGAGATAAAAATTTATTACCCAAAATTTATCACCAAAACCATCACCGCAATTCTTTTGAGGCAAAAAAAAGTAAAAGACAAAATTAATGAACCCAAGAAGATTTTGGAGCAACAAAAGGAAAGAGTTTTGAGTTTTTGGGGTCAACGAAAGTTACGTTTTTGGCCGATTGGAAGAAATGAAGGACTAAAATATGATAATTTCTCTCGGCACGAAGAAAATTAAGTGACCACGTTGGAAACAAAAAACCTGGTCACCATCACCAGAAGCATCGTCGCAATTTCTTCTTTTGCGATGAAGAAATTAATTAGTGAACTCAACAAAGGCTGATATCTGATTTCATCAATTGCTTCAAAAATATTATAAAATTGGATCTTCTATCATGTCAGTGCTTCCAACGATCTCATTCACAACTAGGAGAGCGCCATGGATATGGAGAGCGGAGTGGTGATAACAAACAGGGAACGTAATCTCCGTAGCACTAATCATGACGGTGAAGCCTCATCGTGGGAATTCTATTACCTGTGGAGATTTCTTTGGCTGCCATTTCACTACGGTTTCTTAATTACTTTGGGAGCATTACTAATCACCAAATATGTGTCTGAAGACGCCTGGTACGTGGCTCCCCTCGTTTACCTTCCGGTTGCAATCTACGTCAGTAAGTTTCTCCTCAAATTGTACTCGTGGATCGCAAAGCTCCTCCAAGTGCTCGATAGGAGCAAATATGCTTTCAATCTTGTCGCGGCAACGATACATGAGCTTCTAGTTACAATTGTTAAGCGCAATCAACTTCTGCAACTGGTTGTTTGCCTCCAGGCGTGCTCCTTTATCGTTTACCTGAGAGCCGTAGCCGGCGGTGATCGATCTGGCCTGCTAAGACTCCTCTCCATTGAATTCTCGAGGACAGCTTCTGGCTTCTTCTACAACGGAGAGATATTCAGTGGACTCTCTTTCGCCATTCCCGCCTGCATATCTATTCTTGCATTGGTACCGCTCTCTGGTCCCTATATATACTCATTCTGTTTGAAAAATATTATTTTGCGTCTGTTCTATATGTTATATTCGCGGCCGTCAATTTTCATCTTGCATTGGTGCCCCCTCTTTGATCTCTATACTCATACTATATATATTATTACTAATTATAAGTCAACTGTAACTACATTCTGTTTGAAAAATATTATTTTGCGTCTGCTATATATGTCATATTCGTAGCTGTTAATTATCATCTTGGTGTTATTTAAAGCCATGACTGATAATTGCTTAATTACGTCATTAAATTATAGTTCCATTTAGAGTGACAAAAAATTCTTAAAAATAATAAAAAATATTAAAAAAATTCTAAAAATTATTTACTTTTTATTTTACTATATGAACTATAAACTCACAATTTATCTCACTTTTTATTATCTTAAACGCACCTTATGCCATTAATTTGTGGTGATTGGTAATTGCCTAATTTGGAGCAGGTAATCAACAAAGGCAGAAGGCCTTCTGTGACGGGAGTACTTGATCAAATGCTGCACATTGTTGGCGGCGACTTGGAAGACATACCAGCTCGCGGTTCAGAATGAGGCATGCATCCATAGATCAATCTGTGTTTTGTGATTTATATAAAATTTATAAGTTTAATTTTGATTTTCGAGTCTAATTTCGATAAGTAACTTTTTTGATTGAATGGATTGGAGATGCATGGGGCATAACTATGTAATAACTTATGGAATTGGGTATAGATGAGATTAGTTTTTTTTTGTTTTTTGTGTGTGTGAGATTATTTTTTGAGTAAATTACATGTACTTCTCCTTAATATTTTAGCAATAACATTTAATACCTACAATATTTAAAAGTTATATTTATTTTCTTGATTTTGAAATATTATTAAACATCTTTTAATATAATTAATCATTAAAACTTAATATAAAATGTCAAATTAATCAAAATTTTATATATTTTTCTTATTTTACTCCTCTTTTTCTCACATTTTATTAGTTTTCTTTATAAAAATTCTCAAAAATTTTATATTTTTACTTATTTTTGTTTGCTTATTTTAAACCCCCAACTCCCTCGACTCCCTGCTGGCTCTGCATAGAAGGACCCCACTTGGGATTCCGTCACTGTTGGAATTCCATCACGGGCACTCGAATGTCTGGTTAAGTACATGCTAGAGATCGAATACACAATGCCCACAAACAAAAAGGTCACCAGGAATTGAAGGATTCTGAATTGCAAGCCCTTGATTTGGTTTGTTCTAAGAGTGGTGGCGTAGCCCTTGTCTCCGGCCTCCAAGGCTTCAACGCCACTGGAATGGGTTTCATCATCTTCTCTCTCTCGAAAACAATGATAGGTTTTGTGTAATTTTGGGAATTCTACGACGACAGAAACAATTAATCCGATAAGAGAATTTCAAAATAAAAGTAGATATGATTATTTATTTATTTATTTTTTTTTTTTTTTGTGAGAAATTAAGAACCTAGCTTGTCTCTGAATACGATCTTGCAATGTGAATGGGGAGGTGGGTGGGTACGTGGTATCTCCTATATATTTGATAATAAATTAAGGTTGTGTGTAGACTTTGATGTCCGGTGAGTTCACTTTTTCCCAAAGGTCTTTGACCATGCCATGATGTAGGAGATGTGACAGGGAGGGAAAAAAATATTGCTGGAAGTGTCGCCATCACCGCCAAGAAAGCCACGACTTTGAGGATCCAAACCAGCTTCATATATCCACCTTATCGAATAACTTTCATCATACTTTACCATAGCTTAATACAAAATATTTTATTATTTATTGTTTCATTTATGGTGAGTAAATATTTAAGGTCCGTTTGATAACGTTATTATTTTTTTATTATTTTTTTATTACTATTTTCTATTTTTTGTTTTTTGTTGTTATTTTTTTCTGAAATAAAAACTGAAACTGCGTTTGGAAATACAAGTTTATTTATAATTACTAATTTTTTCTTTTAGAAAATATTTAATTTTATTAATTTTAAAAAATTAATAGAACTTAATAAAATATATTTTATATTAATTTAATTTAATTAATATAATTAATTAAATTAATACAGTAAATTATTTATTAAAATCATTTAATTTAATAAATATAAAATATATTAAATTATATTATTTATTAAAAATAATTTAATAAAATATATTTCATATTAAATAAATAATTAAATTAGATTAATTATTAAATTAAATTATTTATTTTTAAATTAATTAAATTCATTTAATTATTTATTAAAATAATTTAATAAAATATATTTTATATAAATTAAATTAATTGAATCATAAATAATTTAATTTAATTATGATATTTATTTAAAACAATTTAATAATAATTATTAAATTAAATTAAAAATTAATGTAATTTAATTATTTATTATTAGTTATTTTATATAAATTAATTTAAGTATTAAATTAAATAAATTAGTTATGATATTTATTTCAAATAATTTAGCAATAATTAATTATTAAATTAAATTAAATTAAATTAAATTAGTTTTATTAATTTATTAAAATAATTTATATAATTAATTTAATTTATTGAATTTAATTATATTATTTATTAAAATAACTTATTTTAATAAAATATTTGAATAAAATAATTTATTTTTATGTAATGTAACAAAAATAGATAAAGTTTTAAAATTGACAAAATATTGGCAACAGAAAAAAAAAACTAGAGTGAAAACACATTTTTTCTGTTTACGTTTTTCTGTTTATGTTTTTATTTTATTTGAAAACAAAAAAACGTAAACAGGTTTATCAAACATGTTTCTGTTGCGAGTTTACAAAAATTTGAAAACTTAAACAGAAAAACAGAAAACGAAAACATTACCAAACGGGGCCTTAATTCGATCAACGTCTTTTAGGTTTAATTTTTTTTAATCGAACTGCTCAAACTCATAAAAAAAATGAAAAATCAAAATAATTGGATTCGGTTCTCAACATTTTCGAGTTCAACCGAATTTTTTTTAAGATAAAATAAACAATAAATTAAAAAATACAAGTATATTTATTTAATTAAGACTTACGATAAACCTAATGAGAGAGCGTATGTCTTCAAAATATAAAATATGTCAAATAATATATAATTAATATTTTTTAAAACAAATAAATAAATTTTGTTTAGTTGGATAGGATTAACTAAAAAATTTAGAACTGACTGAACTAACTAAAAAAAATTAAATTATTTTAATTGAATTTACTTAGTTCCATTAAATTTTTTGATTATTTTAGATGGTATTTGATTTATTTTTCTATTTTTCTTATTTTTTGTTTTTGTTTTATATTTTCTGTTTTGAGCCCATTTTCTATTTTATTTTTTTAAAAACAAAGAAAACAATTCAAAACACATTTGATCACTTGTGTTTTAAAATTTTATTTTAAAAAACAAAAAATAGGTTTATACATGAAATGAAAAGTGATAAAAAATCGTTTTAAGCATTTTTAATTTAAAATAAGAAAAATATCAAAAGAAAGAAAATAAAGTATCTTTTATTTTTCTTGTTTTAGAATTTTTAAAACACAAAACACAAAACAAAAATAAAAAAATAAAAAATAAATCAAATATCACCTTAATTTTTACTCCCCTCGCTCCAGAAAAAATTGGCTGTCTGAAGTTAGTTAATCTTCAATTTAGATTATGTCACTTTTCAGACATGCATAATATATATGTGTTATTATATTCTTATAAAATCTTAAAAGAAAGAGAATAAAATATTTTTTATTTTTTATTTTTCTTATTTTAAGATTTTTAAAACATAAAACATAAGATAAAAATAAAAAATAAAAAATAAAAAACTAAACGCCACCCTAATTTTAATTCCCCTCGTTTCAGAAAAAATTAGTTGCCTGAAGTTAGGTAATCTTCTATTTGGATTATTTGGATTATGTCACTTTTCAGACATGCATAGTATATATTTGTTATTATATATATATACATATATATTTGGTCTGCATTCTAATATTAATTGTTGTCAGTTGAAATAAACATTAAGAAAAAAAAAATGTTGTTATATATTAATAATGACCTAATATACCCATATAAAATTGCGATAGCTGTCTGATATTGAGGAGAAAATTGGAAGAAGGAAAGAAGGGGGAAAAGGTGTGTGGTGGGCCATTTTGGGGTGCAATTAAGGAGGAATTTAAGAGGAACCATAGAAGTATCGAGGAAAAATGTGATTGGAATCGCACTGTTTGATTTGGTTCTTAACGGGCACCAGCTTTTACGCAGACTTCATCTCGACTTCTCTGAGTTGTCTCCATCAATAGCTAAAAGAAACTGATATCTCGAAGAGAGAGGGAGTTTAAGAGAGAGAGAGTGTGTTTAAGAGAGAGGGGGGGTTTAGAGAGACTCCTGGATTTGGGAAAATCTATTGATTATTAAACTAAAATTAAGAAGTACGTTTCGGGTTTCGGAGCATCAATAGACACATTACGCGTTTAATGAATCGCTCCGTGCAAAAATCGAATCACTGCTGCAATTGTTGGGCTAATTAGTTGACAAAACAACACGCGTTGCACACCATTTTCTTTTTCTTTCTTTTGTGAGATTAATTAAATTTAATTAATTAAATTATTATATTAATATGAGATATACTTTTTTCAATTCAATAAATTCTCTTAAAAATTTACAAAATTAAATATTTTATTAACGTAAAAATTAATTACTTTTTATGTATGATTCATATATATATATATATATAGAGTAGAATAAAATAGTTAAAATAATTGATTTCATTCTACGTAAATTTTTTATTTTAAAAAATTTTAAAATTTTTCTTTTTTATTTTTAAATATTTTATTTTTATAAATAATAGATTTGGCGGATCGATCAGATCCAAATCCGTTAGTCCTCGAATTCAATGGATCTAAATCTATTGGGGTCACGAATTGAACTGGACGAATTTGATCTAATTTTATTAAATATAGTCTAAGTTGGATCTAAATCAAATCCGACCTATTGATATGCCTAGGTACTGGTTACTATAGAAGGGTTGTTGTATAAATCAGTAAAGTTGAAAGATTTGTTGGAAGTTTGGGAATGAATGGTGATTTTTGGTTTGTTAGTGACTTGAGTGTAGTTAGAGATTAAGGTTTATTATGATTTGTCCACCTAAAAAAAAAAATTAGGCTTGCTAGTATTCAAATCTTGAGGTAGAATAACATATCTCTAATTGTTTATATTTAAAATTTAGGTTCCATTTAAAATGTGCATTCTTTTATTTAGATCATTTATAACTAATAAATGTTAAAATTTTGAAATTCTTTTAGAATGCACGTATATTGTGCTAACTCTTTAAGGTTTAAGTAAACATAATCATGGAAGAATAGGTTTTGAAACATGCATTTTTGGAATAGGGTCTTCTTAGTTAAGTTTAACTTGATAATTTTAAGTATGCAAGAATATAAGTATAGTGTTGATCCTTTTTTTTTTTTTGGGGGGGTTTACGAGTTATCTAGTTCTTGATAAAATGTTAAACAAAAAAAAAAATTGTTTTGAAAGTAAGAAATTCAAAATTTGTAAATATTTATACTACTAGGAGTAGAAAAATGCTCGACTGCCACAAGCGGTCTCCTAAACCCCTCGAGCAGTCGTCTAAATTATAGATGACCATTGGACAATCGCTTCGAGACGGTCATTGAAGAAGGGGTTGTGAACAAGAATCCACTACCATCTTAGGAGGTCGACCGCCTCATGCGGTAGTAAAAAATGACGACTATAAAAAACGGTCGAGAATTAAATGTGAAACAACCTTTTTGGCGACTGCCTTAAAGCAGTCATCTATGGTGTTTTTATTTTTCCTCTTTAAAAAAAAAAAACTAGCTAAATTGTTAAATCAAAAAAAAAAAAAAAAAACCTATAGCAGCGTACAACAAAACCTACTGTGCCATTATATAACAACCTGTGCCAACATCTAGCTTAATAAAATTATATTATCCAATGCAAATAAAAATATTAATAAAATAAAAACTATAAAGTGCCAAAAACATTTCCATATTTATTTTACTATACTCATATTTCTATCCACTTAAAATTTATTATATGAAATTATATTTTAAATAATGTTAGGGATTATATTGTAAATTGGCAATTCTATGATCAAAGAAAGTGTTCTGTAACTCTTAGACTTAGTGTAGGTTAAGGCACTACAGTCTTGAGTCAGGTAGAAGTATAAAAACCTTAGGAAAGCAGTTGGATAACCTTGGAAGTCCAATATAAGCTAAACAAAGGCGGAACATCAAAAACGCAGGAAGACCGTTGGAAGGCTGGGGTTGCTTGCAGGAAAATACCAAGAGCTAAGATTTGAAGATTGGTCATGCGAGAAGGCCACTCTGAGCTATATGAAGGGCGTGGGAAGGGCGCAAGTGCGAGGTTTCGATGAAGAAGAATTTTTAACCTTTGTTGAGCTTTTGTTTTTGAATCCTATATGTCCCTGGTTTTGACATATAAACACCGGACATTTCTAGGGTTCTAGATGGAGAGAATATTCATTAATAGGGAGCAAAATAGTTTCAAAATTCTCTCAATCACTTAGCTAAGATTTTCTATGTTTGATCTGAAAGAGTTTGGATTCATGATTCATGATTGCTGAGTATTCAACACACTGAGGATTTAGCAAAGCTACTGAGGTGCCAGTATTATACTTTTAGGAGTCAGAGCGATTTTGCTAAAGGAGTTGGTGCATTGAGGATTCAAACAAACATCAACAGAGTATAAAGTCGAGAAGTCAATCTATCGAGAGTTTTGAGTTTGTAACCAACATTTGATTTTTAGTGAAAGTTTTGAGGAATTTCCCTGTGTGGGTTTTCTTGCTTTATATTTGTCCTTCTCTATTTACGTTTTGCGTTCTGCTAGGGATATCTAGCATCTAAGAGAATACAAAATTTCAATTGGTATCAAGCAGGTTTGTTTTTGAGAGAGAAGTGCGATCTTATTTCTTACTAGATGGATCCCCCTGGAGAAGGCAATTCAAGTATGATTGCATGCTATCATTGACATGTTTATGCATCATTCCATCACTTATTTGAGCATATTATCGCGCTATTTCCATGATTTTGTTAGTATTTTGTGATTTCTTATCTTTGATATTTGTTTTGTAGGGTAATGGAAAGAAAACAATTCAAGAAAAGCAAGTTAGGAGCTTAAATGTGCAAACAAGCGAAGGATACTTGCAGTGGGCGCCCAACTATGAAGCATCATGGGTGCACGCACTCGTGGGCACATGAGAAGGAACCATCATGGGTGCACGCACTCGTGGGCACATGAGAAGGAACCATCATGGGTGCACGCACTTGTCAGGGCACGAGAAAAAGCTTCTTGGGCACACGCCACCTTGTGCGCCCACCGAGAGTTATTTTTCAGCTTTTCTCTCAGGACTTTTAACGAGCACTTGGGTGTGCAATCGTTGTTAGCGCACACCAATGTAGTGTCGGGTGCCCGTGACCTTCCTCTAATACAATTTTTTATATTATTTTTGAATTATAAATTTACTTTTTTACCCTTAATTGCTATAAGCCTATAAATAAGCACAATTGCTGACATTACAATTATGAGCTACATTACATTTTAAGCATTAAGGTTACTTAAAGTTTCGTAAGGTGATTTCATTTTTCTCTCTCCTAGGGTTTATGCATATAAGTGACATCGCATTTTATTATTTCAATTCCAAGCTTTAAGTTTCAAATTTATTTCATATTTCTTTTTGCTTCCTTAGTTTTAATCTCGACTTCTTATTTTCTTTCATTGTTTTGTGTCATGGATTGTGTGAAAGTATATTTTCCTCTTTGAAGTTTAAGCATGCAAGGCTAGGTCACCTTCTTGGCTTCAAGCCATTAAAGGTGGTGTGGTAGTTTGGTGAACTCAAACGTAAAAAAAAAAATATTTTCCAATGAAATATCTTTTTGATTTCTGATTTGAATCTTATAGTAAGCTATGGTTCTTTCGAAATCAACTCACCTGCGTTACAACCATAACTTGGTTAGAAGTTTTCACTTGTGCACACTAAGTGTTTGGTTCAATGTCCCAATGAGTTAGAAACATATTTCCCAAAACCCAAATTAGATTTTCTTACGAAATCAAATCACCAGTGCTATAATCATAGCTTGGTTATGACACTCGTGCATACCAAGTGTTGGATTCAATGGCTCAGTGATTTGGAACCTATTTTCCTAAAACCTTAACATGAGGTTTTCTAAAGAAATCAATTCACCTGTGTTACAATCAAAGCTTGGTTACAAATTGATGCTCGTGCACACTAGGTGCTCGATTCAATGTCCCGGTGAGTTCAAAACCAATTTCAAAAGCTTCCACTTATCTTAAGTTCCATAAATTAGGTTTTAATGAAATATCTTCCGACCTGCTAATGCATATGCATTTGCTAGGTTGAATTATCAACATGTTTGAGTAAACCATTACTATCCTACTACCAGATTTGGTTCGAAGTTAAGACCATCTTTGGTGTTTTATTTATAGTGTTTTTACCTTAATTTAGCATCATAATTACTTCGCTCCATCATCCTCAATCCAAACCATAACTAAACTTTCCCTCAAATCCAAACATAGTGTAGATCAGATTAGAATCATCTACTAACTAAAGAAAAGAGGTCTAAAGTTTTTAACAAAGCTCTACCTGTGGAGATGACCTTGGTTCTCACTGAGTAAGACTATGACCACCCTCTTGTACTTGAGAGGTAGAACCCAAACACATTTCAGGATCGATCAAGTATTGATGCCATTGCCGAGGAAGGCAACTAAGCGCTAGACTTAGGAGCTAAAAGGGAGTTCACTCGAGAAATTAGGTGAATTCTTTCTTTTCTCTATCTCTTTATTAGTGGTTTTCTTTCTTTTGCATTGTAATATATTCATTTGCATATCATATAATCTAGCTTGCATATTAATTAACTTAGGTTGCATGTTAGTGTAGTTTTTTTATTTCCTCATTTTGTTTTTTTTTTTTTTTTTTATTTTCTTATCTTGGACATGGATGTTGGTGATTTTGTACATGGTCCTTTTGATACCCAAGTTTACATAGAGTATCTAGGTGGCATTTTTGGATATGATTTTGCATTAGATACCTATAGTATATTTCCCCAATTTTTCGGGCATAAGTATGAAGACCCACATCTTCACCTTGATAGGTTTGAGGAAGTGTGTGCTTCGGGTGATACTAATGGCACGGATAAGAGACTTAGGTTCATGTTCTTTCC
Source organism: Vitellaria paradoxa (assembly GCA_019916065.1). Taxonomy (NCBI): domain Eukaryota; kingdom Viridiplantae; phylum Streptophyta; class Magnoliopsida; order Ericales; family Sapotaceae; genus Vitellaria; species Vitellaria paradoxa. The sequence goes on from CM034234.1 coordinate 39,722,237, forward strand.
TTTATCATAGCAAAATGTGGTCGAAGACTGGTGTTACGCCATTAGTGAATGGGTCTATACTTGGGATGATTTACATAATGCTTTCACCGAAAATTTTCTCTCTAACTATCAAAATTTCACCCTTAATTTTCCAAACAAATCATTTTTTCAAATGAAGGGTGAAGCACTTTATGAATGTTCGGAGCAATTTAATTCTTTTTAGGACACCATCCCAAGTCATGGATTGGAATTGTGTCACCTCATTGATATCTTTTGTACTGCTTTATCCTATGATCTGCATTATGTCATTGAGGAGGTGTCACGAGGTGAGTTTCTAGACCTCACCCGGGAGCAGCATGGGACTTTCTTAGAACATTTTATTAAAACACAAGGCCTTGGGAAGAACTAGAACCTACACTGGAATCCAATGTTTCTGAGAGTCCCACCAATCCTTTTCTGCATGCCCCTACTTCACTGATCTTCATGATCCATTCTTTGGAAGTAGCGTATGCATGGAATCTGATTTTTCTCAGAATTTGCATGTCTCGACATTGTTCCACTTACTAAGGGCCAGTCTGGGAAGCCCTAAGATTTTTTGTCCTAGTAAACCACCTACTGCATTTGAGCTTATGGGCATTGAGTGGGATCACTAACCTAATCATATAGGGGATGATGCTTAGAATGAGCATCTTTCTTATTTCCATGTTGACTCTCCTGCTCAAGAGACTTTTGTATCATTTATCGAGAGTCCAGGAGATATGCGGTCCTTTCTTACTACTAATCGTGTCTAAATAGTGCATCTAAATTAACCCCCAAGTGTAAGGGTGTGCGGTGCAATTTTAACTCAGTGAGACCAAGGTCGAATCTACAGGGAACCTACGTTTTTAGTTTCTAGGTTGCAATAGAAATTACCAATTTAAATTCAAAAAAATTCTAGGGTTTTATGAATGCTAAATTTCTAGGGTTTTTAGAAAATTAAAATAAAATTAAGTAACACACTAACACCTACTTAATGAAATTCAAAGAATAAAATTTTTTCGTTTTTCAACAAGAATAACAATTACTACTAAGAAGGTTCAACTAAAACATAAATTGCACAAGATAAACAAATTTAAAATTTCAAAGTAACCAATTTACTAACTAAAGAATTAATTCAAATAACGATAACAATAACAAAAACAATTCTTGATTCAACTTTCAATTCCGAGTAGGTTAATCACTTCACAAAGGGATGTGTTCAACACTACAATCTAAAGTTCACATAAAAGAAACAAATAGATTGGAAAGTTATCTTCGTTTAAAGTTCTTTAATTACCAAAACTTAGTTTTATATTCTCGTGTAGGAGTATAAAACCGAAAAATATTCTATGAAAACACTTGGGTTCAAATCTAATTTTTATTTTGTTCAAAAATATTAAACAAGTTTTAATCGAAAACCTTTACCAGTGATTTCAGAGAATATATTCAAATATTTTCATTTCCAAAAGCTTTTGAAACAAACAAAATCAGATTTGAAAGTTGTAGATCCCTATGCATGAGTTTTCGCAAACCATGCGAAGGGTCTAGGCACATCCCATTGTTCATAAAAACCCACCTTTACTTGATTCGTGGAATCAAGAAATAAAGGCAAGGATAACAAATAAATCACACATGAAAATACTACTAAAGAATGAATCGTAAAGATGACATTATTAAAATCAAAAGTGAAAGACAATGTATTTTGAAATTTGATTCAATGTGTAATAACGAACTACAAAAGCTATGATGATCCCTACGAAAGCTCCACAAAACTTCAAAAGCATTCTCTCAACATTGAATAAACTCTAAAAACTCTCAAAAACTCTCTCAAATGTCCGAAAAGTAAAATAAGGTAGAATATTCTTGCGGCTATACCTAAGATGATATTTATATCCTAACACAAAACCCTAAAAAGAGCTAAAAAAATTCGTGCAGCAACATAATATGGTCCGAACCAGCCGACGGGGTGTCTAGACCATAGAACCTTTTTCTTTTAGGTTATGCTTCCTCCTTCTAGCTTGGCTTTTGACCTGGTCCGGATTACCTAAGGGGTGTTCGGACCACAGTGTCCTCTTTCATCCTCTAAACCACTTTCATCGCTGCTAGTTACGATTATTTCACCCATTTTTCCTGTAATTTAGAAAATAAATTCCATATATAATAAAATAATAACAAAACTCTAAAATTAGTTACTTAAATGCATGAATAAATGTCAAAATATTGAGTTTGTAATTACACTTTTCAAGTGTAATTAACTACTAAGCCTAATGCTCAACTTACTCCGACCACCCCAGACCCTATGAGAGTCATTCGACTCCAATTGAGCATTTGAATGTCACATGGCCTGAGGAGCACATCATGTAGTTGGTTAACTTTTGTTCACTTCACTACACACCCAAGGTTGAGAGTGGTGCACACCTCTCACCTCTTGATTTAGCCTCATTAGAGAGTCTTACTATGGGAATTATAAGTGACTACTATGAGACCAGCCATCACTGGTGAGAGGTAGTAGACACAGGGAAAACTTGCATTGACTATTTGGCTGTCGAGAGATCGTTAAAGCCCACTATTACCACATCTATAGATTTCTTGGGCATTGAGAGATTGATTGAACACACCATGTCCATGTCCTTGCATGCCTTATGGCCCTCTCTGAGGTTTTATGAACCTCACTTAGCCTTATATCCCTCGTTGTGTTTTACACTTAAAGAACGTCCACCTTCGATATGTCATCAGCCCGAAAAGAAGATGTTATTTTTTAAACCATTTGTGGAAGTATGGGACAGAGAGTGTGTTGGATAATTTTTTTTTTCTTCATTTCATTTGTACATAGTAGATTAGATTTTTCATTTCCTTATTTTCTTATTTCTTTTTAGTTTGATTTTCTTCTCTTATTTTCTTTTATTTCATTTTTATTTCTTCTTTTGCACTAACTCTTTCTCATCTTATTTTCATTTTATTTTTCTCTTATTGTTTTTCTAACCTTTTCTCTTATATAGTTTCTTTTATTTTCTTCAAATAAGAAAGCTCTTAAGATAATATCCTTCCTCTTCATTTTATTTGGTCTTACACTTCCAAGTTTGGTACTTCATATATATAATTGCTGTTGTTAAGAGTGTTGTAGACTCTAGGTTAGGGGGTGTATTGGGAGATGCCTTAAGGGGCTTAAATATTGGGTGCATGCTTGGTTTACTTTATGTTATGTTCTTATTTATGCTTTTATAGCTATTACTTCATGCTCATCATCATGCCCACCATTGCACACTATAGACCGACATACACTTCATAGTTCTCGCATTGAGGACAATGATTAGTTTTGGTTAGGGGGTAGAGTTCACATGATAAAGTTCGCATGATGACCCTTTGTGCTAAAATTGTCAACTTTTTTTTTATTATTTTTAAGCATCTTTGAGCTATAACACATAAATTAGCATTTTTTTTTTTTTTGGGTTCTTGCATGTCGGCCCTCTTTGGTTTGGTTGATTGTGGAATTGAGTGAGAGAGTGATGAGTGAGTCTTGTTCAAGCTTTAATAGGGAACTTGGTTCAAGTTGAGTGTGTCATGACCTTGTGCATTTTTTTACTATCATAGAGAAGAGTTTATCTGCTTAGGAGTGGATTTTGTTTAACATTAGTTAATTGAGCATTCTTGGACTAGATGGAGATGTATACCCCTTAATGGTGAGCTTTTGAGCCTACTATTCTTTTCTTGAGGGGTTGCACATAATCACAACCCTTTTCTTTTTCACTTTAGTTTTCAACGCACTAGTTGCATCACACACTTGCATGAGTTTCACTTAGTATATTATGAGTTGTTGTAAGCTTTGAGCATGATGCTAGGCCCTCTTTGCTATTTTTGGGCCTCTTTTTCTTTGGTAAGAAATTGCCTTAGAAACCAACTTGAAGCCTTTTTATTAAGTGTTTTATTTTTATTTATTTTTTCTTGATTCTCACCTCATATATTATCTCTTACACCCATTCACACAATTTAAGCCTCACCCTCATATGTCTTAGGTTATGAAAGTGCCTTAATGTCTAAGTCGTGAATTTGGGTTGGGAATATAAGCTATTGAGAGCAAAATAAGGAAGAATGTTGGGATGAGAATTCATGTGTTGTATAGTTCATTATTTACTTAAAAAAAAAGAAAAAAGAAAAAAATGTATCATTCATTTTGTTTATGAAATTGTGAGACTTGTACATTGTTTGCAGTATTTGTAATTGTCCCAAGGGTAGTATTTAGTGTGAATAAGCTTCTTGTTGGGATTTTTGTTAGGTTGGAAAGGAATCAGGTAAATTGGGACTTATGTGCACTTGAACATTCTTATCCCAAAACTAGTGTTCTGATTTCCATATCTTCCATTATTAACCATTACCCCTAGCCAAGTCACAACTAAAACAAAGACCTAGTGCATTCTAAGCAAGCAACTCCAGTGTTGTGCATGTAGTGGTCTTAGGTAAGTTGTGTGGTGTGATCTCTTTCACATGTACTGGAACATAGTTATGAGCTGTCCATTTGAACTTTCATTCAGTTCACTCACTTATTTGTGAGATTGTGTACGACTAGGATAGCATCTTATGCTAATAGGCATGTGTGAACCATTGATGAGTGAATTTCTTTCTATAAGTGATACCTTATGAGTATTTGAAGTTAAAACTTACTTCCGTTTATACTCCTGTAACCTTGTTGAATGAAGGAAACAATTTTGTACACATGCTCTTCCTACTTTGATAGTTCAAGCATTTTATGCTTAGCATTTAGGAATTACACATGATATTTGGATTTTATGACTTGTTGGACATGAGCTTGATTCATTTTTTACCTTAATCACTCTTGGACATATTGAGACCATTCCATAGATGTTTGTGGGTAGTATCACTGCAATCCCTCATGAGACCTTACTCATCCACTAGGGGGAACCTAAGGGTACAAAGGGCTTACCTTGGGTGCTAAGTGTAGCTGTGTGTCTCCTACAAAAATGGACCTCCCTTTTTGTTTGAGTCTTTAGTTATCTTTGTTTTTGTATAAGTTGAGAATGCTTGGTTCATGCTCTTTAGTCCTAGGATTTAAATTCTTTTCATTTTAGAGCAGGTTCATTTTTGAGAGAAAAACGTGATCCTATTTCTTGCTAGATGGATCCCCGTAGAGAAAGCGGTTCAAGTATTAGGCCTTTGTGGTTCGATGACACCAATTATGCATATTGGAAGGTTCGTATAAAGGCTTATTTGATCTCCCTGAATGTTGATGTATAGCTCATTGAAAACGTTTGGATAGAACCAACTCATACAATTGATAACGTGACTGTAGAAAAGTCAATGGATATCTAGACTAGGGCAGAGCAAGAAAGAACGAAGCGGAACTACAAAGCTTTGAGCGTAATTTTTTGTGCAGTTTTAGCTGGTGAATTCAGGAGAATTTCAAGTTGTGAGATAGCCAAGGAAGATTGGACAATTCTTGAGTTAACACATGAAAGTAATTCTATAGTAAAGAAGCCAAAACTTGAGAATATTACAACTGAATTCGAAAGCCTAAAGATGTCAAAGGATGAGACGTTTGATTACTTCTACACCAAACTTTGTGATATCATCAACTCCAATTTCAACTTGGGAGAAACAATTCCCAATAATAAAATTGTAAGGAAGATTTTTCGCTTTCTCCTCTATTACTTTTCAAGAGAAGGTGACTACAATTGAAGAATTAAGGGATGTTGATGCTATACGTGCAGAAGACCTGGTTGGCTCACTTTGGACATTTGAAGCCAAAATGATTAAACCAAAATCCAGATGAGTTGCCTTAAAAACTATGAATTAAGACGAGTCCTTCTCAAGCAATGATAAGTTAATCACTTCTTTTAAAAAAATTGTTAGTTATACCTAGAAAATCAGAAAATTCTTCAAAAATAAAGATAGCAAACAAAGAAAAGAAAAGAATAATGAGAAAGCTAAAGCAAAAATGTAACAACCCACATCCACAAAGTATAATATTGTCCGCTTTGGGCTTGCTAAGCTGCTTCCCAAGAGGTTACCCATCCCAGTACTGCCCCCACTGGAGCACGCTTAACCCTAGAGTTTCCAACGAATCTAGTGCCCTCACGCCTTTAAAACGCGTTGTATTATATTAATATTGAATATTACATATATGTCACTTCCTTCCATGACCTAGGCGATGTGGGAAGGAAGGCAATGCTTCTCTACTTCATCTCCGACTTCACTCTCCCGCAAGCAGAGTCTCTCACAGGTAAGTCCCTCACAGTCTCTCAAAATCCTCCCCCCTAACAAGGCATGCGTCCATGCATGGCCTCCTACTTCACTCTCCCACAGGCAGAGTCCCTCACAGGTAGGTCCTCCACACGCGGGGCCCCCACACGCGTGATCTCACACTTCCGGCTAGGCATTGGCTCTAATACCATTTGTAACGACCCGTATCCACATAGTTCAATATTGTCTGCTTTGGGCTTGCTAAGTTGCTTCTCAGGAGGTCACCCATCCCGATACTGCCCCCACTGGAGTACGCTTAACTCTAGAGTTCCCACTGAATCCAGTGCCCTCACGGCTTTAAAATGCATTATACTATATTGATATCAAATATTACATATATGCCACTTCCTTCCATGACCCAAGCGATGTGGGATAGAAGGCATTGCTTATCTGCTTCACCTCCGACTTCACTCTCCCGTAGGCAGAGTCCCTCACGGGTAGGTCCCTCACAATCCCTCACAGAGAAACCTTCAAAAAAGAAGAAGAATGAGAACAAGTCTAAGGGCATGAAGCGCTACGAGTGCCAGGGTTATGGTCACATAGCTCTCTTACAGGTAGGTCCCTCACAATCCTCCCCCTTAACAGGGCACGCATCCTCACGTGGCCTCCTGCTTCACTCTCCCACAGGCAGAATCCCTCACAGGCAGGTCCTCCACAAGCGAGGCCCCCACACACGTGATCCCACACTTCCGGCTGGGCATTGGCTCTGATACCATTTGTAACGACCCGCATCCACATAGTATAATATTGTCTGCTTTGGGCTTGCTAAGCTGCTTCCCAGGAGGTCACCCATCCTAAGACTGCCCCCACTGGAGTACGCTTAACCGTAGAGTTCCCACTGAATCTAGTGCCCTTACAGCTTTAAAACGTGTTGTACTATATTGATATCAAATATTACATATATGCCACTTCCTTCCATGACCCAGGCGATGTGGGATGGAAGGCATTGCTTCTCTGCTTCACCTCTGACTTCACTCTCCCGCAGGTAGAGTCCCTCACGGGTAGGTCCCTCACAATCCCTCACAGAGAAACCTTCAAAGAAGAAGAAGAAAGAGAACAAGTCTAAGGGCATGAAGCGCTACGAGTGCCAAGGTTATGGTCACGTAGCTCAAGATTGTGGAAATAAGAAGAACGAGAAGAAAATACTCAATGCAACTTTTGATGATCCGATGATCAGTTTAATACCTCCTCATCTTCAGAAGATTATCTAAAGAATTTTACTACATTTATGGCTAGAGCTAGTACCTCCACAAATTTAGCAGATTCATCATCTTCTAAGAGTAAGAAAGAAGAATCCTCTTAAATTAAAGTTAAAGAAAATACAAATGAGGAAGTAGATGTTAAAAAGGTATATGAACAGTTATACCAAGATTATTGTAAACTCCACAAACAAAATGAAAAATTGACTGTGAAGAACAAAATGTTAAAAAAAGAGAGAGATAGTCTGAAAATTATCCTGGAAGAATTACAAGGAAAAATTGATAGTCATGAAGCAAGCAAGAAAACTCAAGATGAATTGATAACAGCCTTCAAGACTAAGCTAGATCAAAAAGACAATGAATTGAAGGATGCCCAGGCTAAGCTACAAACCATACAATTCAAGATGAATACAACATCTTCCCAACTTAATGACATACTTGAGATGCAAAGGAGCCAAGTGACAAAAGAGGACTTAGCTACACTGGCAAGTAGGAAGGCAATGTTGAAGCTAAAGCCACCCCACGTCAGTAGAAAAAACCAAAACTAATTCAGTTTTAGTCTTCAAAGACAACTGCTCTAAAAACAGCTAAAGTTTCTCAACCCAAGAAAAGTAATTAGTCAAGAGCCTATTTTCAGAAGCCCAAAGGTATAACCCCTAACTTGCAACATAAGTTTGTTCCTATATGTTTTCATTGTGGTATACCTGGTCACACAAGACCTCATTGTCACAAATTGTACGGGTTACTCCTATCCTATGTTGACACTAGGAATTTATTGAGACCTAATTTTAAAGTGTCAAATAGTCTTGACCTATTGAGGTTTCAAGAGTCATGTTTTGATTTTAGACCTTACATGACTTGGCCAGTGAAAAGGAATAGAGAAAAAGAAATTTCAAAACCCATTGATCTAAAACCCAACAATCCCAAGACTCAAAATTTTTTTCCAAAAATGAGAACTGTTTAGGTTAGGAAGAGTGACCTATATAACACCCACACTCCTAAGGTTGTTAAAGGGGTAAGCCTTGATATGTAGAGGCAATTTTTTTTCATAAACTAGGATATGCGTCCTTGTTATATTCTTTTCTAGTTCTATGAAATCATATAGATTATTTTTTATTTTAAAAAAATAAAAATAATTTTTTTGGTGCAATGTTATTTTTTATGATATTCTTGCATGTCCTATTACTTCATACACACTTCAAAATCATAGGATTAAAATTATTGATTTACATAGTAGTCATGAATTTGAATTGATGAACCTGAATCCTATGTTTTGTTGTTCCTTGTTATGGTAGTGGTGTGCCAATTGTAATTGCACGAAGTTTAGTGCAACATAAGAAATCTTTTTCACTACTCAATTGTTTTATAAATTCTGTTTTATGGACTATTGGTTGCTTTTGAGATCTTTCAAGTAAAATTACTAGGAAAGGACTACCAATGGGATAGAGTACAGCTAGCCTGTTGACATATAAGTTATCAAAATAACCGCCCTCTAGGTTCAACGACACAGGAAGATGGCTACTTACCCATAAGTGTGTGAAAGCCATCAAGTAAAGTAAGAATATTTGAAAAAGAAAAACTCGAAAAAATTTGGCGGATGAAAATTGATAAATTGGTGTATAGTTAAAAAACAATGAATTGAGGAGAAACTAGTCGAAGAACTAACACTGCATACTTTACTTTACTTTATTCAAAGTCTAAAAAGAACATTTCAAAATTCATACGAGTATGCAAAAAGTATTAATTATGCTGCACTTAAACTTCATTTCACCCACTGCAAAGCTATTTGGCCATTGATATGACATGTGTGAACAACTCATAACATAAATAGTAGGGTGACTCTTGGAATTTTTATTTATTGCTATTTATGTATGGTCAAAAATTTGAAACTGTGTTTAGCTTTATGTTAAGGGAAATAGAACTTGGCGTGAATTGATCAAGATTACACATACCTTATTTTTTTTTTTTTTTTTTGGTAATTCATATCAAAAAAAGGAAAGAATAGTTAAGGGGGAAAATGGTTAAAGGGGAGTCGGTTAATTGAGAGGGAGAATAGTTAATATTTTGTTTCTTTTTTTTGTTAATGTTTCATTTAATATTTTTTTAAGTTATTTATTTATTCCATATGATGCCTTGATTATTCTGCTTAAGTGTGCAGCAAATAGGTTTAAAAATCAGAGTTAATTAATATTGCATTGTTTATTGAGGCCTTAATTTATGTTGATTTCTTTTGAAAATTCATTCATTAAGTTTTGAAATGGAATTGTCAAAGGGGAGGATTGTTAGGGATTATATTGTAAATTGGCAAATTCATGATCAAATAAAGTGTTCTATAATTCTTAGACTTAGTGTAGGCTAAGACACTATAATCTTCATTTAGATAGAAGTATAACAACCTCAGGAAAGTAATTGGCTAACCTTAGAAGTCCGATACAAGCTGAACAGAGTCAGAGCATCAAAAACACAGAAAGACACCTAGAAGGCTGTGGTTACTCGTGGAAAAGAACCTAGAGCCAAGATTTGAAGATTGGCCATACGAGAAGGCCGCTCTGAGCCACGGGAAGGCAACATGATCACCACCAGAAGACCACAAGAAGGGCACAGGTATGAGGTTCCCACGAAGAAGAATTTTCAGCCTTTCGAGCTTTTGTTTTAAAATCTTATACGTCCTAGGTTTTGACATATATAAACACTAAACGTATCTAAGGTTCTAGATGGAGAGATATTTATTCAATATGGCGCAAAACAGTTTCAAAGTTCTCTTAATTGCCTAGCCAAGATTTTCTGTGTTTGATCCAAAGGAGTTCGAATTCGTGATTCGTGATTGCTGAGTATTCAGCAAAACTACTGAGGATTTAGTATTGTGCCTTCGAGGTGTTGGAAGGCTTTTGCTAAAAGAGTTGGTGTATCAAGGATTCGAGCAAGTGTCAAAAAAGTATAGAGTCGAGGAGTCAATCTATCTAGAGTTTCGAGTTTGTAACCAACGCTTACTTTTTAGTGAAAGTTTTGAGGAATTTTCCTGTGTGGGTTTTCTCACTTTATATTTGTCCTTCTCTATTTGCTCTTTTTGTGTTTTGCTTGGGATATCTAGCACCTAAGAGAACACAAAATTTCAAATAATATATATGTGATATGTGTTATTATTTAATTAAATGGATGTATTATTGCTAGCATATGATTGTGTATATATATTATAGCTACAAGTATATATGTAAATGTTATTAATGTTGCTAATTTCTTATTAGTGGAAAGGTTTAGTAGGGTGTTATTATTATAGGGGAGACTAAGAGAGAGGCTGCTAGGAATTTGTGTGTGTGAGAGAGTTGGAAGAGGAATTATGGCAACGATTTATTGCTATGGTGAGAGGCCAAAGGATAACAGCTAGGAATTGATGGTGTATGGGAGTTTGGAGGTGTATTGATGGGTGAATTATGGTGTCACATGTATCGAGAGGGAGAGAGGGACCCTTTTGCATGTGTATATAAACACACTCGTCCTCATCTTCCAACCTTTCTTCACCTATATAGCTTGCACCAAAGAATTTTTCCTGTCTTTTTTTTTCTTTTATTTTGGTTTCAAGGGTTCCAGCAAGAGGAGGTTAGTACCCAACACCATATGTTGAGAAAAATTAGTGTGAGACGAAGGAGGTTGCAAGTTAAGTTCAAAAGAGGGAATCGTCGGAATCACCTCAGAGGGCCAAATTGAGTTGGTGAGGTTAGGCTATTTATACACATTTTCAACGTGTATATTTGAGGTAGGTGGGGTTTATATGAATAAGTATTTTTTTTCTTAATCTTGTAAATGTAAATATAACTATATGTGAAAGTATGATTAGGATTAAGTATATAATTTTTTAAGCATGTTATATATCAATCCGTGACATGTTCTTGAGAAGGCTGTGGGAGGAAGTATGTGGTATTTTGTTATAGGTACATTCTTCTTGTTGATATATTTGTTTATATATATATATAGGGTAAAGTACAAGAACTACCCCTACATTTTATCCTCGGTCCCACTTTGGTCCTACTAGTTTCAATTATCATAGTCAAATCTCTGTACTTTTGGTCAAACAGCAATGTAACTTTTCCGCCTGTTGCTCGTTATTATAACTGTTAGGGTGAGGGTAAAACCGCCATCTATCTAACTTTTTTCACCATTCTACATTTTTAACGACTTTTCAGGTACTATCTGGCCCTTTCTGGCAACGCCACTGGACCTCATGCTCGTAGGCCTCTTTCCTTCAATCTTAGGTGGTTGGACTTGATTTTTCATGGACTTAGCAACCACCATGATTACTAAAATTGCCCAATATTCTAGATGATGTGGATGCAACTTTTGGCCATATTTTGGCCATTTTCAATCATCCCATGGTAAGTTTGGCACCTCCTATGTGATTATTAGTTTAGCTGCCTTTTCTCTTTCTCCAGTTGCAACTCAAGCGAACCCTAACTCCATTCACACTGTTGGTAAAGAAACTAGGGTTCCTCTTGGATTGGTTCGTGCCCATTTGAATCAAGATGGAATTCTTTCTCATTTTGCTAATTCCAATCAAATTTCTTTAATGACTCATGCTAAGGTCGAAGAGATGCTCTTTGTTTTTGTTCAATCAGCATTGGAAAATAATTCCCAAGCTTCCGGTGTTATTCCAACGAACTCTTGAGTAAATTTGGTCCCCCAAAGAAATCCTCTAATTGGCCTCCAAAGCGCCAACCTTATCCCTCTCGTTTTTTCGACTGTTTCGGTGACTCCAGTGACCTTTGCTCAAGTAATCAGTCCAACTTTCGGTGCTAGCATTGCCATAACAATTGACTGGCAGCCTTATAGTTCCTCAATTGGCAGCGTCATAGTTCCTCAACTGCCACCCATTTTCCTCAAACCCTAATCATATGAGGAAATGATGATTTTACCCTCGTCCTAACGATTGCAATTAATGGTAGCAGATGAAAGGACTTCATTGCTACTTGACCAGAAGTGCGGGAATTTGACTGTTACAATTAAAACTAATGAGACAAAAATAAGACCGAGGATAAAGTGTAGGGATAGTTTTTAGACTTTACCCTATATATATATATATATATATATATAAATCCATGTTTTGATTAAGAATTTATAAATCCATGTTTTGGAGCATGATTGATAAAGTTTATATGATTTTTATGAATATGTTTTGAACCATGTTAAAAGTAATCTTTGTTATGAAGTTGAAATATTTGTTTTATATAAAAGAGAAATTTCTAGAATTTAAAATTTAATTTTGAAGGCTGCAGCACTCGAAGAAAATTTTCTAGCATGTTAGGTGCATAAACTACTTTCGAGTGAATTTTCTTGTAGCTTGGGCACTTGAACTACCTTCAAGCGGGTTTTCCAACATGTCAGGTGCTCGAACTACCTTCAAAAAGATTTTCATAGAATGAAAAATTTGCGTATTTTTTTATTTGTGGTTTTTTTGTTGAGTTTGATTATTATGTTAAACACATGCATGCAATGGGCAACATAAAATCTAGGCTCGAAAGAATATTATTTCATAAGACTTATTACTTTAAAGGATTAATACAACAACTTAACTAAGAATGAATTCTTGGGCATGGTGTGCTATTGTTAAATGATTATTGTTGAGATTTAATTTTTGATATAAGGGTAATAGAAAGTATTAGAAAGAGTGAGTTCTAAAGCCCAAGGGTCGAAAACCCCGAAACTTGCGTAAGATAGGTATTATTTCCAATAAACAAGTTAACCTACAAAACGTATGTATGGCTCGTTATAGCATACATTGTATCGGGACTACAAGATTGGATGCTTATCAAGGTAAAGTTGTGATGGACTGGGATTGCGAGACCAAGGCCATAAGTGGTATGATGAGTACTTCTAGACTACAAGGCCAGTTGTACCCCGTGGCTAAGGCATGGAGATTTGATTTGGGTTTAGTTCCATGGCCACAGACTAGCCTTGTAGAGTACCTGACCCTTTGTATGATATTGATCTGTATGATTGTGATAAGGTATGTTTTAGAATGAGACTGGGAGACCATGGGTAAGTGTTGATATTTTTGCATGATTAAAAATAATGTCTTATATGTATTCTTTGAGTACACGTGGATTAGTACTCACCCTACTATAGTTAATGTTGTAGGAAAATATACTCATAATGAACCTGTGAGCTAGATTAGCCAGCCTCAAAATATTTTGGTGAATTATTTACTTTACATTTTTATTTTTTGTTTGTAATATAATGGGTTATAGTTTTGGGCCCCTTTTTTAGGCATTATTGTTATAGCCCATTTGGTGGCGATTTTGATATGAGACTGCGGGACCATGACTAAGCAATTGTTAAATTGGAACAATATGACTTGATATGGAAATTTGGATTAATTATGAAGATGATAAGTTTTCAACTTATTTTTAAAATCGGTTAAGTGTTGATATCCTTGCATGAATAAGAATAATGTCTTATATGTATTCTTTGAGCACACGTGATTTAGTGCTCACCCCTATAATTGATGTTGTAGGAGCAGATGCTTGTGATGGACCCGTGAGCTAGATTAGCCTGTCTTAGAATATTTTGATGGATTATTTACCTTACATTTCCATCGTTTGTTTGTAAGGTAATGGAATATACTTCTGGGCCCCTTTTTAAGACATCATTGTTGTAGCCCATTTGGTGGCAATTTTGAGATTTCAAGGTATTCTATTTTTGAATACTAATATTGATAATTTGCTTCCGCTCTGATATAGTCTTATTTATGTGATTTGATGTTTATTTGTGGGTTTGTCCTCACGTTCCCCAGATTGTGGATTTCGAGGCATGAAAAAACTAAATTGTTCATTACAAATTATCCAGAAGTTAATGATTTTACTTAGAAAATTAAAAAAAAATTCATTTTTGACTGAGAATGAGGCTTGAAACTGCATCATCGTTCAAACCTGAAATAAATTAAAAAATAATTAAATTAAATCTTGATAAAAATGATAATGAATGAATTTAAAATTAATTCATAAACAAATTTAACTTTTAAAATTTTAAATTTAATCAAGTTTCAACTAGAAAAATTTTAGGGCTATTTCGAGTAATTAGATGCTCAGACTCTTGCGCGGTTCATTTCTACAAGTCACTTGTGCCTAGAACTCACTACATATGAAGTTCTATTAATATCGGAGGTTGTATGCTCTGTTTGAATGGTTGACTTATACATGGAAAATTCTAAGTTTCAAGTTTGAACTAAAAAGTTCTCAAGGCCATTCCGAGCAATCTGAACCTCGGATTCCTGTGTGGTTCATTTCTACTAGTCATTCATGCCTAGAACTCGCTACACGTCAGGCTCTGTTAACATTGGAGGCCGTATGCTCAGTTTGAACAGTTGACTCCTAGAAACTTCTTGCAGCCATTCCGAGCAATCCAACGCTCACATTCTTGTGTGATTCATTTCTATAAGTCATTCATGCATAAAACTTGCCACACGCCAAGTTCTGTTGCAATCGGAAATCGTATGCTCATTTTGAGTAGTTGACTCATAGTTGGGAAATTTTAGGTTTCAAGTGTAAACTATAAACTTCTCAAAGCCATTCCGAGCAATCTGACTATCGAATTCTCATGTGGTTATTTCTATAAGTCACTCATGCCTAAAACTTGCTACATGCCAAGTTCCATTGATATTGGAGGCCATATGCTCAGTTTGAGTAGCTGACTCTTACTTGGTAAATTCTTAGTTTCAAATTTCAACTAGAAAGTTTTCAAGGTCATTTCGAGAAATCCGATGCTTGGATTCCTACGCAGTTCATTTCTACAAGTCACTCGGGCCTAAAACTCGTTACACGTCAAGTTCTATTGCCATCGGAGGGTCGTATGCTCAGTTTGAGCAGTTGATTCTTACTTAGGAAATTCTAAGTTTCAAGTCTCAACTAAAAACTTCTTGGGGCCATTCCAAGCAACCCGAAGCTCAAATTCCCCTATGGTTCATTTATACAAGTCACTCGTATATAGAACTTGCTGCACGTCAAGTTCCGTTGATGTCAGAGGCCGTATGCTCAATTTGAGCAATTGACTCCGACTTAGGAAATTTTACTTAGGAAATTCTATGTAGAGTCCTTCGCGGTTCATTTCTACAAGTCATTTGTGCCAATAACTCATCACATGTCAAGTCTTGTTGACATCAGACAAAATATTGGTAGCATCTTGGCATAGTTCCCCAAGTAAATGACATAAAAATGGTGTTACCCACATTTATATACGTACCTAGAGAACAACGGGCATAGCTACATGAAACTTTATCCAACATAGAACTAGCATGAGCAGTGTTGAGTATAAGATGGATAACTGCATTTTCAAACTATTTGAATTGGATAATTCAAGAATTGCACTTGTCGATTTGTGCACCATCATTACAAGAACAACAAATTAGATCTTTGAAGACCTAGCTCGTCGTATCAAGGATGACCAAATCGATTGTCGTCATACGATTCTTGAACGGGTCTAAGTTTATTTTAAACCACGAATGTATGCATGTGCATGAAGGTAATAACTAGAGAAGTTAATTATGCTTGATCAATTGCCTGTGTTCTCACTGACTATTAGATGTCGATAAATTTGTATGAATCCAATTTTTCTTTCATAGATTTAATAAAAGAACTTAGTTCAAACAGATTATGATAGGGCATTTTAGGTATTTTTTGAAGGAGTTTTTAGAGATTTCTAAAGATTTATTAGGATTTCTAAAGATTTATAGAGATCTTATAGAGATTTTCATAATTCGAGGTATGTAGAGAGTTTTTTGGAAAATTACAAAATTTATAGAAAAATTTTGGGAATTTTTGGAGATTTTATAGAGATTTTTGAAAAAAATTAAAGTTTTTATAGAGATTTTTATAGTTCAAGATTCGCAGAGATTTTTTAATAAGTAAATTACATTTACCTCCCCTAAACATTAAACTAATTACAAGGATATCTCTCAACCATTTAAATCTTGCACCTACCTTTTCTATTCCCTGATGTTTGTTAAACATAAACTCACTTGTTACTTTTTTTTCCCTATTTCCATTAGGGTACCACAGTAAGATGACATAAATGCCTTTAGTAAATTTCAAATGGTTGAGGGAGGCCTTTATAATTAGCCTAATGCTTAGGGGAGGCTCTATAATTAGCCTAATTATACAATTTATTAAAAATAATTTAGTAAAATATATTTCATATTAATTTAATTATATTATATATTATAAATAATTTAATAAAATATATTTTATATTAATTTAGTTAATTTATTTTAATGAATTTTTCATTAATTAACTTAATTAAATTATTAATTGTTAATTAATATATTTTATTAATTTTTAATTGATTTAATTAATTAATTTTATTTAATTGACTATAATTTACTTAATTAATTAATTAATTAATTAATAATTTAGTTACATTATTTATTAAAAATAATTTTATTTTAATAAAATAGTTAAATAAAATAAATTACTCTAATATGATACGGTAAAAATGAATAAGATGCTAAAATTAAAAAATATTTGTGACAGAAAAAAATGAAAGTAAAAACACTTTTATTTTTTTATTTTTTCTGCGTAAGTTGTCATTTTTTTTTTTGAAAAAATAAAAACAAATCTAATAAATATGTTTTTATGTATTTAGTTATTAATTTTTAAATTTGCGTAAACTACTTTTTGAATTAATAAGTTGAAAAACTTAAAACTACCACGTTAGTTTTAGTCTAGACAACGTAAAATTATAAAATATTTTGATAATTTAAATATTTTAAAATAATAGGCCCACAACCTTTTTACATCAATTTTATTGATATTTTTTATTATTCTTTTCATGTATTATATAACAATGCCCTTGGTAGATAATAATAAAATTATAAAATATTTTAATAATTTAAATATTTTAAAATAATAGGCCCACAAGCTTTTTACATCATTTTCATTGATATTTTTATTATTTTTTTATGTATTATATAACATTGCACTTGATGAATCTATTACTTGAAACTGTAAATTTATAGAAGTTTTATTTTAATTATAATTCTATCACAATCATACTATTTTAATTTCATCATTTAATATAACTTTCTACTGAAAAGTGAAAATAAGAGGAATATTGTAAAGAAAACCAAAGAAAAAAAATTCCTAAATGCATATTTTAATTTGAGTAAATTCGAAGATATAAAAAATTTAAAAATAATTATAATTGGGTTGATTTTCTAATTTGATTATTTTCATTTTTAAATTTTATAATCTTTTAATAATTATTACAAACCCAAAAAAAAGTACTTTAATTAAAAAACTTGGGTAATTACACTTACTATCCCTAAATATCAGGCTAATTATAGGAGGCGCCCTCAACCATTTGAACCTAACTAAGGACATTTATTACATCTTACGATGGCACCCTAACATTGTTAGAGAAAAGAAAAAAACTAATAGGTGGGTTTGACTGTAACAAAAATTAGAGAATAAGGGAGATGAGTGTAATTTACTCTTTTTTAATTTTAACCCTAATTGAATTTTGTCCCTAATTAAATTAAATCGTAATTCAATTTTGAAATAATTTTAACTCTTATTCAATTTTAATTCTAATTGAATTTTATCCTTAATTAAATTTAACCCTACTTTAATTTTGGATTAATTTTAACTCTTATTGAATTTTGTCCCTAATTAAATTTAACTCTAAATTAATTTTGAATTGATTTTAACCCCTAACCAAATTTTAACTCTAATTGAATTTTATTCCTAATTAAATTAAACCCTAGTTCAGTTCTGGATTAATTTTAATCCTTATTAAATTTTAACCCTAATTGAATTTTAACTATAAATAAATTTAACTCTAATTTAAGTTTAATTTTAACCCATATTAAACTTTAACCCTAATTGAATTTTAGCGCTAGTTAGTATAGTAATACTACTTTGATAAAATAAAATAAAATAATTCACTCAAATACTCATTTATATTCATTACATATTATTTTCATAAAATTCTTTAATAATATCAAGTTTTAACCCTAATTAAATTTTATCGCTTATTAATTTCAACCCAAATTTAATATTGAATTGATTTTAACCATTATTAAATTTTAACTCTAATTGAATTTGGACGCGTTTATTTTTAATCTTATGGATTATTTGGTTGCATTTATTTTTAAAATTATAGATTATTTTGAATTTTAACTTTAATCAATGACTCCACTTAATAATTTTAAAATTATGAATTATTTGAATGAGTTTATTTTTTTTGTTTTTAAATTAAATTTTATACTTGTTTACCATTTCATTTAAATTTTATCTACAGTCAAGTGTTTATAGGATTATTGTCTTACTTTTAGTATTCTCAATATAAATTATACGTAAGGAACTTAATAATTTTAAAGTTATGGATTATTTGGACGCGTTAATTTTTGGATTTTTGGATTAATTTTTTTATTTATTGACCATTTTATTTAAAATTTATTTTTCAAGATTTATTAGATTATTGTCTAATTTTTTAGTATTTTTAAGGGTTTATTCACCTCTCTAGTTTTGGTTTTTTAGTATTTTAAGGGTTTATTTTTTAGTATTTTTAGTATTTTATTTATTCACCTCTCTAGTTTTGGTTTTGAACACTTAGACAAGCAGATTTCATAAATGTGCATTTAAACCTATTTATATTACATTCACTTAGATTCTTATTAAATTGTCTAGTCAAAAAGGAATTTTTGATTAATTTAATACTATAAAATTACCTTTATTTATTTAGTATTAATAAAAAAATATTAATATTATGATATGACATATATTTTTATATAAAAATTAAATTATAATTAATTTATTGAAAAAACTGTGTACATCTTTTCACTCTTAGTACTTTAAAATATTATGCTTCATATTAATATTTTAAATTAGAAATTAGAAATAATAAATTATCATTATTTTTTCAATTAATAATCTAATAAACTAAACAAGAAAATAAAAATTACATTATAATTAATCTATTAATTTTTTTGAACATTTTTCTATACTTTAAATTATTATGCTTCACATCAATATTTTAAATTTATATTATACGCAAAGTATTAATTATACATATATATAAATTATCATTACTTTTTTTTCTGTTAATAATCTTATAAACTAAATATGAAAAAAAAATTAACTTTTCCTTTTCTTCCACTTCCTTTTTATTAGGATCCAAAAAAACAAAAAAAAACAAAAACACTTTACTGTCAATTTTTTGTGCATTTTTTATAGGGTATAATGGCAATTTTATAGTATTTAGTTGACCAAAAATTACTTTTTGGATGAAAAATTTAACAAAGGAAGTCTAAGTGCATATTTATAAAATTTATGGGGCCTAGATGTACAAAACCAAAATTACAGCAGATGTAAGTGAAATAAATCATACTTTTAATATAAAAGTACTTTTATATTTAAACAAATAAATTAATATACTAAAAATATTTGAACCAAATTTAAAAAAAAAATCATGAAAATACTACAACCAAACAATCATACAAACTACATAAAATTAACAAATTATGAATATTTCAACAAAACAAATCATACAAATTATATAAAATTAACAAATTAAGAATATTTTAACCAAATTAACAAGTTAACAATATTCCAACAAAACAAATAATATCAATTAGAAAAATTAAACAAATAAGAGGATTTAAACCAATCGATTGCTCATACAAAATGGATAATATAATCAACAACTCAACAAAATAATAAATTAAGCAAATTTTAATTCAACCAAACTAATCATTCAATTTTACAAAATAATTGACAACTAAACGATTAACAATTTAACCAAATTAACAAACATACATTGACAAATTAACAAACATACATTAACAATTTAGCAAATTAAATTCAACAAATGAATAAATTAACAATTTAACAAATTACAAACATTATCAAACAAACTAATTAATAATTATTACAATTAAATCAATACAAAATCAAGTAGAAAATCAATCAAACCAAAAGAAAAAAAATAACAAAATAAATCCAAAACGTCAAGCACTGTTGGAGCTAGAGCTAGGAGAGGATTGATGTTGTAGCATGATTAGCATGTGTTATTGTATAATTCTATATCTATTGAGCATAATAATTATGCAATTGTGCTTGTTAAAGGTGAAGTATTAGTTTAACTATCTCATTTCCATGCATTCTTGGGGTTTGTGTCTTTCAGGTGATATAACTTGGCACTTTAGACCTAAATGACACCAAGGTTGCATGTGAGGAGGAGCTAAGGCAAGCCAAAATAAAGTAAGTGCAAGAAAATGACTCAGGGGTTGTTTGGGTATTTCGCTAAACACTTGGTGTGCATAGAGAAAACAACCTCAAGACACAACTGTAGACATGTCCAAGGCTTCCCCAGACTTCCTAAACCTCCCAAGAGCCATCCCAATGCAAAAGATCAGTTACCGTGGCTACCAAGGAGAAAGATTGGTCCTAAGTTCAAAATGATTGAAAAGGTGTGTAGCAACAGTTCTAACTCGATGTCCTGTCAGTGTTTCGACCATAACTTTTTCCATACAACTCCAATTGATGCAATTATTTTGGGTTAGAAAGAAGACTTGAAGGGCTACAACTTTCATACTTTAACTGTGAATTAGTCATCTTCAAGGTTAAAATCATATCAAAAGTAAGGGATAGAAAGCTATATGTAAAGACTCGTAATTTGCATTTATTTTATTCTATTTAATTTCATATTTTTATTTTTATGTTAATTTCTACTTTGTTAGATTTATTTGGTGTGACACATGTATTTATTTAATGTGCAAGCCTAGAAAATTAAATTTTGTGTACATGCATTTATATATAAGGCTGGGTGTGTTTCTATTAGTCGATGACGAGGCAAGTCCTATTAGAAGGAAGAAGAGGTACATGCATTTTGGTTGGATGAAAGGGAGGTGCGTACATATTGACTGAGTGTGGTAAAGAGTTAATGTAGTATGGGGGAGGCCAAAGGTTGGCTGATGGAAATTTAAAAACATGGTTTTGTGAGAAGCTTGGGGTGGGTTTTGATGAAAGAGTTATGAGAGGTTCATGTATCTGTGTGTGAGAGTGGGGCATATTTAGTTTGTTTATATAAACCCTTCTACACTTAGTCTCTAGATTTTTCTTCCAACATCTGATCTAGAGAGAAAAAGAGAGAGAGAGAAAGAAGAGCCCTTGTGCCATTGTTACAAGGCCGTGTACGGAAGAAAAAGAAGGGATCCTCCTATGGTTTTGGAGTGTGTTCATGTCAAATCCAAGTGTAGCTCGGACTGAGTTCATCTGAAGGTTTATAGAAAGAACCAACTTAAATTGGTAGAAATGTTCTGACACGCCAATCATCTACATGTGTAGTGAGATAGGGGGGCTAGCATATAAGATTATTTTTGTTAATTTGTTGCAAAATTATGTCCATTTGAATATGTACATGAGTTGGAAACATGAACCATGTTTTTCTTTGAATATACTATATGAAAATTTTGAGATTTAATCAGAAGTGTTGCAAAGAAAATGTTAATATGTTAAAAAAAAAAAAAAAAAAACCTATGCTTTGAACATGTTTAAGGATGTATATGTGACACATGCTTTGATTTGCTATATATTATAGTTTTATAATTAAATAAATGGGTAAATAAAATTTTTATGCTTTGTTTTTGGTTAAATAGGATTTTTATACACATTTTGATATGGAAGATTCACAAATTTGGTGTTTTAAGAAATTTCGTTTATGTTTTAAACTTTATAAAATTTTTAGAAAAATGAAGGTCAAAGTCTCGCACTGTCTGTGGGCGAGCTATAAAGTATTTTGAATTTTTTTCAAAAAGCTAGAATCTGGGCAACTGGAAGCTTCGAGTTACCCATGCCCAAGCTGCGAGCTATTCTATCAATGGGTTGAAGCCTCAGCTTGCTTGCGCCTAAGCTGTGACCTATTCTATTAGATGGCCGAAGCCTTGGGCTACCTGTGCCCAAGCTGCAAGGTCCACTTTTTTTCTTAATTTTTTATATTTTTGAAATACGTTTTATTTTAAAATAGCATGAATTATTTTATACTACTGTTATGACATATAAAAGTTATTTGGGCTCTTATTTTTAGTTAATCTTACGCCTTTAAACATGTGATATTGTGACTTTATGTAGGTTTGTTTACTTGTTTAAACATAAGCAAGTATAAACAAAATGGAACTTAAGCCTAGGGAACATTTTTTTTCATAAGGCTTTTAAAATAAAGGTTAAACATAAGAAATCTTGCGTATGATGTGTATTGTTCTCAAGATCGCTTATATTAAGCAATATTATCCCAAGTGTATCTCCTCTTGTTTTGGAAATTCTTGAGCTCCATTCAACTTAGGATACATTCTTTATGCTTACTTAACATAATTAGGAAACAAAATTCCAAAAACATTTCTGATATTGTTTCTTACTTCCACTTTTAGTTATTTGTTTGGATTTGCCATAAAATTAACTTTACATTTTAAATGGTATTGAAAGAAAGAATATAAAATATGCATTTGCTAAGAGTATAAGTTCACCAATATAATCCTTATAACAGTGACAGATTGAGACCCAAGTGAAGGCACACACAGAGAGGCCCAATGGGATGCTAAGTAATGAGTCAGCACCATTATAATACTAATTATTCGAAGTTATGCACTTGAGAAATGGATCAGTGGTCACCACTTGGACACGACGATCCTCCCATTATCGATGTGCTCCTAATGCTAACGACCCTAATCAGTACCTCCACGACCCCTACGATTGAGTGTGTGTAAATATGAAGGAGTGTCACGTGTCACTAGCTTACGCCATCTTGAACTATCATATCACTCGATCAGGCAAATGCATCTCCATTACATTATAGCATATTAACGAAGATCACATCTATTGGGGGAACATTAAGGTCAGTCATGTAGGGTTGTCATATCATCTATGCCTCAACCATGAGGTCTAGATGGTCCCAGACCTTTGATAGAGTACACAAAGTAGTCAATGTAAGACTCGCACACCCTCTGTAGACAATTTGAATAATATATATATATATATATATATATATGAGTGCAATGTTGGAAATTTAATAATGGCATATATATGGAATTTGGATATACTTGAAATGGTAATACCTACACCCATATAGGTATGTCGATCGTGCTGGGTTGCTGGACCTCTGGGTGCTGGACTGGCTGGTGGGGGTGCCATTGCGGATATGTCACACCCTGAGTCTCGTAACCCACGGAGTGAACTAAATAAAATATATGCAGTCACATAACCATGTCCCCATCAAAGCCAAACCACTACTAGAGCAAAATATAATATGATATAACAAATAATTATAATACAAAATAAGTTTTAGTCTTAAACTAACAACAGTGCTGTATAAATATACATAAGGGCTTAGCTGGCCCAATACATCCTCAATTGAATAACAACAATGGATACATATAACTTGCCACTTTATTGAGGGTATAAATTACATGTTTTGCTAACCTAAGACTAAAATAAAAGGACAAGATAAATGCAATGATCAAAATCTCCATGGGTGGCCCTTCTTAAAACCTGTAACTACAACTGGTTGGGATTAAGCACTAATCCAACTATACCAACTTTTACATACAAGTATTCAATACATGTCCTATCATGCTACTAACATAAACATATCATGGAATAATGCACTTTACACCATCTTATGCCATCTCATGCCCTAGCATGTTACTATTGTATAACAGGTAATAACAGTAACTAAACGCCATCATACAACAACATCATTACTGTCTTATTATAAGGTAGATATCTATTATCCACTGTTTAACGAATCCTAACCTCGATAGGAAACGATTTATAATAGCTCAACACACTGTTATATCTCTTTTATCTATTTACCCAAATCTTAAACTTTACTTGTTATCATATTAATGTCTCTTTTATATTCTAAGCATTTATTCTTACAAATTATCAAAAGATTCTCTAACTTTTTATAAATTACATAATCAGACCAAAATAATTATTTATTAGTTTCCAACCTTATTTAATAATAACCAAACCAAACTTGTTAATTAGCTCTCAAAATTTATCCTCGTATTTCTCAAGATCGTACTATCATTAAGGGTTAATTACTCAGATTCTAACAACCAGAACATATAACAACATTTCCAGGTTACATTACCACATTTTTGTTTTGTTTTTTTTTTTTTTTTTCTTCTTTATTTTATAACCAAAACCAACTATTTCAGCTTTACTCATTTTAAACCCATTTCTTAATACAACCACATGCATACACACACTCACACCCAACTGTTCCTATAATTATCGAGTCCAATCCACAATTGTTATAATTTTTATTGGTCAGCATTGAACAAAAACGATGAATAGAATCGTCTTTATTTATGAGCCTTGACATAAGGGTCACAATTAACCTAGTCAGTATCAAAATCATCATTGTATTTATGGACTAGCATTCAATGGTCATGGTAAACCAAGTCTATGCCATATTTATGGATCAAAATCCAATAGTTAGGATAAACCAAGCCATCGTCATATTTATGGATCAGCATCCAATGATCACAGTGAACCAAGTTAGCATCGTATTTTAGGCTACACACCTACTGACAAGATAACCTAACCTTACGCAGATTTAGGGAATTTCAATCCATGGGTATTGTGTACCTAAATCTTATTTTTTACCACATCCCATTACACACACATTATAACAAGTCACTCACATGCAAAACGTTCTAACAAAACCCCACATTAACCCCACATTTCTAAGGGGGTTTTGTTTGAAGAAAATTTGATTTAAGAAAACAAATGAAAAAAAAAATGGTGCAAGGAGGAACATATAGAAAATGGAATTCATTTCTAAGGAGTCTGACAAAGTTTTGCATTAATTGTCAATGGCTTAAGGCAATCCTTCTTTATCCGATTTGAGTCTAGCTATGTAAATCTTAGCATGCATAGGGAAGATATAACCATGCTAGGTGACCTATGGAGAGATACTCTGTCACTGAATCTTGGTATGGTTTCCTCTGCATTCCCTTATAACTCAACCTCAAGCTGTCCTAAGAAGCTGCGGAGGTGTTGATGCATGTGGCATTGAGAAGGTCGTGGAAACAAAAGATAAGCCATCGGAACTAGTATTCTTTTGCTGGGCAATTTTCTTGTGTATAATTTGCAGCAATATTGATTCGATATTTAGTATGAACTCTAATCGGAAGCTGATTAAGAGAAAGAAATGGTAAATAGCCAAAAGTTTGAAGATTCTTTTACAAGCCTCTCTCTCTCTCGCTCTCGCTCTCTCTCCCCCCCCCCCCCCCTCTCCCTCTCCCTCTTGGAAATTTTATAGATTTGTAGTTTTTGCTGTTGTAGATATATAAATATTCAAACATGTGGGAGCTCCACTCTAAAAAGTTTTAGGTCATTGATTCCTTAAGGCTATTAGGCTATGTTATGTAGAAATAGAATGGAATGTAATGAAATTCTTTTTCACTTTAACTTATTCTAATGTTTGCCATCAAAAATTTAAGTTGGAATGCCATTTCATGAGAATAACCATTTCCACATGAAATAGGAAAAAGTATTCCATAATTTAAATGATGAAATAGCCATCCCAATGTAATTAAAATTTGATAAAAAAATTGGAAAACAAACACATATATGAAAAACAAACTACTTTGCAATAAAAAAATTTCTCTAAATTACTCCATTGGGTTGTAAAATGAATATCTCTTGATTTTATTTTTGAACTAGATCCAATCTCGAGCTGTAAAATGATTATTTTATCCTAGTCTGTTTTTTTTTTTTAATTCATATTTTGGGCTTTCGAAAGGCTAATAAAAATATTTGTTTATATTACTTAATAATTAAGTAAATTTTGATCTGATCCAAACTCGAATTGTAAAATGATTATTTTATCCCTAAATTTATTTTTTGCCCAAATTTGTATTTTGAGCTTCCCAAAAGGTTTAAAATTATTTATCAATATGTTTATTAATAATTAATAAAATTTCATCTCAATTCAAACTCAAGTTGTAAAATAACAATTTTGTTCCTGAGTCATTTTTTGTCCAAATTTATATTCCAAACTATCCAAAAGCCTAAAAAATATCCTTGACATATTTCTTATTAGTTAAACAAATTTCAATCTAATCTAAATTTAGACTATCTAATGACTATTTTGCCCCTGGACCATTTTTTGGCTAAACTTGTATTTTAGGCATTTCAAAAGCGTAAAAAATATTTATTAACATATTTCTTAATAGTTAAGAATTAATAGTTAAGAAAAATTTGATCCCATTCGAATTTGAGTTGTAAAATGACTATTTTATCCCTAGGCTTATTTTTTTACTAAAATTCACGACCCGAAAATAAGGTTTATTTTTATATTTTTTAAAAAATTAATCTTAGTAATTTTTACTATATTTTAATTTATTTCATTATATTTAAAATATGTAATCAAATTATAAAAAATTAAATGTTTATTCTATTCTAATTATTTTTATGTTGGCAATCAAACAAATGAATAAAATGAACATTTCATTCTATTTCCGTTTGCAGTACATTCCCACCTCTTATTTCACTATATTTCAATTTATTTCGTTATATTTAAAATATGTAATCAAATTATAAAAATTTAAATGTCGATTTTATTCTAATTATTTTTATATTGACAACCAAACGAATGAATGAAACCAGCATTTCATATATTTGATTTTAAGTTACTGCTTTGTGCCATATATAGCAACGACTGTCACTGGGCTGATAACCGTGCTAGACATAGAAGTGGACACTCTAATAAGAGGATAGTTTGACAGGAGGTGGTGCTCTTATCTGCTGTGTGCGCTCCTTGAATGGTGGTGAGTTTTAATTTTTTTTTTTTTTTGGTGCATAGCATTCTGAAACTAATTTTTTTTAGATGACTCTGTAAAATTAATGACTGGACATGATGTTTTAATAGCCTTGAGGTTGATGCATTCTCTCATACTAGGTGCCATTAGGTGTACATATTTTGATCTCATTTATTATTTTATAATTTTAAAAAATTATAAAATATAAAATAATAAAAAATTATTTTGAGCATTTTAAACTTAAAATAAAAAAAATTTCAAAACATAAAAATTAAAAAATGTCAAACCAAACACGTTTTTTATTTTCTTTATTTTATGATTTTTAAAATATGAAACACATAAAATAGAAAATAGAAAACAAAAAAAAAAAGCAAAAAATAGAAATATAAAACAAATGGCACCTTAGCTTTTGAAAATTTGATACAAAATTTATTACTTTTTTCTTTATTTTTTATTTTTATTTTTTGATTAATTCCTTGAGCTCCTTATTTTCTTAACCACTGCAGAGATAATACGAAGTGGGTTCAAACTTGTCTTGGAGATTGAAGTGCCATGCAACAGCCATTCTAGTGTAGTGGGCGTGGAAATTTTGTTAGCTTCCCAACTTTGAGGTGATTTTTGTTCACAAAACAGCCATTACTTGGATGAACTTTACATTTTTTTTTCTTTTTTTGATGTCTTCACTTTGTAATGATGCAGGAACTTATTTAATTTAGTTTTTTTTTTTCTAATCAAATTACATATGTATATATATATATATATAGTTAATTCAATAGGCATAAATAATGAAAGGAAAAGGTTGGAAAACAGTACTCAAATAACCCCTCAAAATCCGAAAGTTGGGGGTGGGGGGCTGCTGTGGCTCTCCATAGGAGCTAATTTGTTTGTTTGTACCATCCGGAGATTTACCATCCATTGTCTTGTTTTTGCTGTCCATTGTCTTTTGATTTTGAGAACAGTTTGCAGGACTGCATCTACGACAAAATAACGTAAGTTGTTAAACTAATTAATTAATTACTTTATACTTTAATACGTAAGTTGTTAAACTAATTAATTAATTACTTTATATTTTAATTTTTTTAGCTAGTTTGTCAAATTAATCATTGTTTTATTTTTATTTCAGTAATTCAGATCAAGACTAGTACGGAGTTACATTTTTTTTTTTATTTTGGGAACTGTATTAGGGCTATTAACTCTATTTTCATTTTTTTAATACAATATCCAAAATGTTTTCCTTAATATTGTATTATGAATGCAATTTTTTTACTAAAATATGAATTTTTTTGGTTTCATATGATGGATTTTGATGTTATTGTGTAAAATATTTTTTTATTTTATATTTCGTACTGAATTACAGGTACCGTATAAGAATTAAAATTGGTTATTGATTGTAAATATAATATTAATTGTATAGGTAAAAAAATATTACTATAAATCATATTAGAATTCAAAAATAATTAAAATTTTTGGCTTCGACCATGGGCAGTAGCCAACACTAAATACAAAATAATATAATTATTAGTATTAGCCACTTCTAAAGCTGTAGCCAAAAGTTTATAAAATTAATTAAATTAATTAATATTTTTTACCACGTCCTTGGGCAGTGGCTAATATTATATACAAAATAATATATTTTTTTTGTAATGGACACTACCAAACCTGTAGCCAAAATATTTTAAAATTAAATTAATATAATAATATTTGTCACAGTCCAAATCGTGACCCAAAGTTATACCTGTAATTGCTAATGGTTCCAGAACCCATTTATTGGCCACTTCATACATGCCGTAACCAATAAATGGCTACAGTCATAGGGTATAGTTAAAAAGCCTTTTAACACTAAGTACATGTTACCACTGACAAATAGTAGCTAGGCCGTTACTAATACCCTTATTTTTTGCTACCACTTTGGGCCGTAGCCAAATGATTTTTTTTCTAGTAGTTTTGTGCTCTAGAATTTAATTTGGGAGTTTCTCTATCTCCCCCCCCCCCCTCCTATGATGCATTCAAAACTAGAGACATGGACTTCTTAGCAGTTTACTTAAGACTGGATGGTAAATTGAGTTCTATAGGGCTACAATAATCTTTGTAACGAGGACACCAAATGGGAGAGAATCGTGTGTGTACACTTGGAATGTTAGGCTTAAAGATTTTGCATCACTGTTACTTGAGTAAAAACATTTATATACAATCTTGAACTATGTACAATAGGTGTTTGATTCAATGGCTCAATTAAGTAGAACTAAATTTTTCATAATTTTTGAAACCAACCTTATTTTTATGTGATTATTTAATTATAGTTAAATGATTTTAAAAATACTCTTAAGTAGTTAAGATTTAGAACTCATATGCCTCCTTAATCACGTGTATGGATTACTTGATCCGATTGCACCTATTGAGTGAAAATTTTCTTTCAAAAATTTCATTATAATTGAATTTCATAATTTTGCACCTTAATCATGGAAAATCTCCGACCCAACATTCTTTAGTTACATTTGGGTTAAGTTATGTTAAAATGCCAAGGGAATTTTGTTAATATGCCACCATAAGAATTCATCTGGCCCGAGCTTTATAAATTTTACATTTCTAGTTTTTAGCTTAGCAATTTAATTTCTTTTAACTAAAACCTTTTTCAAAAATCAAAATATTTTTTTTTTTATTTTGAAATTTTTTTGTGGAGTGAAACTCTTCCTAAACCAACCTTCCACTTCTACCATTAAGCCCTAGATCAGCTCCCTATGAGACGACCATGACTTAATTAAACTTATCTCACTATAATTGATCCCTGTACTTGACGTGAGCAAGCAGCAACCTCTACTCATACTGTGTCAAATTTTCTTGTTCGATTTGCTATATCATTAATAATACAATTGAGCCAACTTTTGGTGGGATCTTTAAATTTTAAATTTGACCGGATATGTTAACAATTTGAAATTTAAGACAATATGATTGTATGTTGCTCACGACATGGGCTGCTGATAGTGGACTAGTTCCGTTAAATATTTTCTCCTTATTTTCTCTTTTTTCCACTAAAAAAATGAATGGAAGAAAAATAATAGATGGGGATTTTTTTTTTCCCTTCAAACTAATTAAGAAAAATAATCATTATTTTCTCTTTTTCCTACTTTTTTTTTTCTTCTTAATTTTCGCTCAATCCAAACTTCGGCTTAGGGCGATTACTTTTGTAGGAAAAATATGTTTAACATTACCAAGTAATTATGGAGAATCGAATTTAGTTAGTGTTATGTTTAGAATATGAATTTGTACAGAGAAAAACTAAAATTAATAATTTATACAATTAATTAAGTAAAAGTTAAATTAATTTTATTGATAAATATTTATTTATTTTAGTTTCATTTTTTTAACTCAATAAAAAAATAAAATAAATTTAATTTTTTTCATTTCATTTGACATTCTTATCATTTTCCTTTACTTTATTTTTTTTTTAACAAATCCATGTTCCAAACATACTCTAAGCAAGCAAATAGAGTATTCACCCACAAAACTGAACAATTGATTTTTTTTTTGGAACTATCTAATTTCAGGAAAAAAAAAAAAAAGAAAGCCGATTATGTATCCTTTTTTTCAACATTTGCCAATGTCCTTATTATCCCATGCTGAGGAAAAAAAAGAGAGATTTTTGCCAATATCCTTCGGGGTCAGGGAGAACCCCGCATCCGCTACCCGTGGATGCACACTGGGTGAAACCCATCTTGTAGACCTAACTGACAAAAGTTCACAAGGAGATAAATTAGTCTAGGTAAGTCATGCCTAACTGACTCAACTGAGAAAGTTAATAGGCAAGCCCATGACAGGATCGAACTCGTGACCTTGCGGCCCAAAGCGCATTGCCTGACCAACTCGGCTACTCCCGAAGGGGTAATTTTTTTTTTTTTTTTTTTTGCCAATGTCCTTATTATCCCATGCTCAGGAGAGAGAGAGAGAGAGAGAGAGAGAGAGAGAGAGAGAGAGAGAGAGAGAGAGAGATTTTATTATACTTCTTGCAAAGACAAAGGTATTCCATCAAAAAAATCTATTAATCATAATAATGTGTTAAAAAATATTTTTACTACTGTCATTTTTTAATAATTTTTTTTGTAGGGGAAGGCTCTCATTACCAATAATTTTTCTTTAGAGTTCGATATAAATCGAGCTATTTACAAGTTATTTGAGTTCGAGTTGAAAAAAGTTCAATTCATGACTAAAACGGAATCGAATCAAGTTTGATTTATGACTTGTTTAAATTTTACCTCAAACTAGAGTCTAAAAAAATTTACAAGCCTACTTGATGAAATAATATATATATATATATAAAACATTTTTATCATATTTTTTATATTTTAGACTAAATCAACGTAACTTTAATTTAATTAAATTATTCATAAATTCGATGCTGAGTCTAAATTTTTTTTTAATTAAATTAAAATTGAGTTTATATAAAAATTTAAATTGAACTTAAGTTCAAATTAATATAAACAGTTTAAATTGAATTCAAATAACTTCAAACTTAGTTTAGTTGAGTTCATTTTCGCTTCTACCTTTAGTTAAAGTCATCTTATAATTATTATTGTAGGACCATTCTCCTTGTTATTATTACAATTTCTGGTAGCAGGCGGTCATCTCAGGCTCCGTTAGAAGACGGATTACTAGTTGCTACAGTAGTTAATTATTACAGTAGTTAATTAAATTTATTTTTTTATATTTTAATTTAAAAAAATTTTTAAAGATAAAAATATCAAATTAATTAAATTAAAAAATTTATCTAAAAAAAGTTTTTTTTTTCTTTCCTCAAACATAAAAATAACTGATTTATTTTTAACTATTACAATAACTAACTAAAAATTACTCAGTTACTTTCCTTCCAAACAGAACCTCATAGTTGCGTAATGCTTTCCAGATCACACTCACCGCCTTCCCATTTAAGAGGACGCTTTCAGCAAAATTGGCGTAGCTGGACATCGAAGGACCTCGAACCCAGAAGATCTTTTGGCATTTCCCCCAGTTTCTTTCTCGAATTATCCAGGCTTTCCAAAATCTATCCATTCCCCCCCCCCTTCCGCTCGCTCTCTCTCTCTCTCTCTCTATATATATATATATATTCTCAAATCTCGCCTATCACCATCTTCTTCAAATCACCCAGTCTTCAAATTTTAATTTACTCTCTGACCTCTTTTATTTTGTAGCGTTTTAAACAATGGCCGAGGAGGTTGTTCTGCTGACCACATGGCCAAGTATGTTTGGGATGAGGGTCCAAATAGCTTTGGCAGAGAAGGGTATTGAGTATGAGTACAAGGAAGAGGACTTGGCCAACAAGAGCCCGCTTCTGCTGAATATGAACCCGGTTCACAAGAAGATCCCTGTCCTCATCCACAATGGAAAGCCTGTCTGTGAGTCCCTCATAGCAGTCCAGTACATTGATGAGGTCTGGAAGGACAAATCTCCACTGTTGCCCTCTGATCCGTACCAGAGAGCTCAGGCTAGGTTCTGGGCTGACTATATTGACAAGAAGGTATATAATACACACACACATGCTCCGCCCCTATTTAATATTAAATCTACATATTAAATGTTAGGAAAGTGCTGAATGCCATTCAAATCAAAGTGCAAAAATCAATTTACACTTTCAGAAAATGTTGTTCAATTAAAAATTCTTACTCAAAAATAGAATTGCCCATAGTCCAATTTATTTATTTTTGCTCTTTGGTGGTGGTTGTAATTGTAGATTTATGATGCTGGAAGGAAAATATGGGCCACAAAAGGAGAAGAGCAGGAAGCAGGCAAGAAGGAGTTCATAGATTGTCTCAAGGTGTTGGAAGGAACACTCGGAGAGAAGCCATACTTTGGGGGTGAGAAATTTGGTTTTGTTGATGTGGCTCTCATCCCTTTCTACAGCTGGTTTTATGCCTACGAGACTTTTGGCAACTTCAGCATAGAGGCAGAGTGCCCCAAGCTGATTGGATGGGCCAAGAGGTGCATGGAGAGGGAGACTGTCTCCAAGTCTCTCCCTGACCCCCAAAGGGTTTCTGGCTATGTTTCGGAGATGAAGAAAAGATTTGGGTTGGAGTAATTTACAAGAAGACAGGAGGTTCTGCCGAGTTGGGTTTTTGCTTTTGCCAGGGCTGCCAAATGTGTTTCTTTTTTTTTTTTTTTTTTTTTTCCAAAAAATAAAAGAACAGATGTGGGCTTTGTTTGGGAGGTGTGTTGTGGTTGGGCTAGGTATAAAAATAACGCCTTTAGTTTTGCCAGTTCCTTCGGAGATGTTGTGTTTTGTACGGTGAAAGGAGAAAAGTAATTAAGCTTCTTCGGGTTCATCTATTAGGTGTGTGTGCTTTTGATCTCTACCGTATAAAGTTTGATAACTCGATTTACTTGTATGGATATACAAATGAACTGGAAGATTAAATTGAAATAAATTTACCCTATGGTATAAACAAGAAAATGGTTATCAATATGCCAAAAAAAATAAAAAAAAATGAGTTATAATCATTTTTGTGTTTTAAAAGAATCAAATGTGCCGCAACAAAGTTGTGTCGATGCTTGATCAATTAATTTTAGCAAAAGGAATAGAGATTCAACAGATCAGAATTCATTATTTATAAAAAAGAGATCATCATTTATGAAAAAGAGATTTAACAATGCAAAAGTAGAAAATACCCTTATTAAAAGCAAAAAGCATGGCATTCCCATATAACCTATTTTATCCCCCTAAAGTTTAATTTTTGGGTGTTTGGAAAAATAAAATGTTAGGCTAGTTGAATTCTTAAATGTGAATAAGTACATTTTAATATGATCTAAGTTCATACTAAAATAGTAGATATTGTTGGATATTGTTTAAGTTGATTAAGGCGTCTTCAATCTTATTTTATCAAAATATTCTTTTGGATTACTTTTTTCAAATAATCCTCTTTTTCCAAACAATGCCCATGTAGTGGCCAATTTGATCCATTAACCTTGAGAATTGCAACATGAAATAGAATAGATAAAATACAATTATTTGTCAAATTTTTTATGCAATTATTCTCATAATGCAAACAAATAAAACTACTAGGCTCCCAAATAAATACAATTTATGATAATAAGCAGAAGCCATCAAACTTTCAATTTTCATTCATTCAGTGCCTCAGAACTGAGGCATAATTGAAGCCTGTACAGAAGCATTTTTAATTAAGTAATATTGATGCAAAATCTTTGAAGTCTAGTGCACTACTGAATAATGTCAACTTCATCTAAGTGAATACTAAGAAATCTTGGAACAAATTCAACAATCCAAACATACAAATTACGATTTGACAATTAAAAATAAATAACACTAGAAAAACTCATCTCATTCACCATATTCATTTGTATGGAATCAAGAAAAAGAATAAACCACATGCATCAACAATAAAAATTAAACTAAAAAGTGCTGACAATGGAAGTTAAATAAAAATAAAGAAAAACTTACATAGAAAATGAAAACCCTAAGCTAACTAGATGAAGCAAGGAAGATGAGAGGGCAATGAGGGAGAACCATGGGAGGGTCTCACCTTTTTGTAAAACAATTGATAAAGGAACTAATAAAAACCTACATTGTATAGCCACAAAAACGTCTAAATAAATATATAATTGCATAGTAATGAAGTGGATAAGATTAGTAGTTATAATTGTTGTTTGGAAATGTGGACTCTGTTAGCACAGGTGTTGGGATGGCTTTCATGCCTTGGCTCTTTTTTATTCATTTCTTGATCTGGAAGCTCTCTGTTAGTCGAACAGTGCGCGCATGACCATCCGTCCAGACGTGAGTCCAAACATGCTTTCATGGCTAGCCAAATTTTTTGCGGTTTTCTCTTGACATACTTTCTATTGATCGCACAATTATGCTCCGGGTAGGAGACCGAGCAGTTTTGGGTTCTTTTGGATGGTAGGCATGTCTGTGTTTTTTGGCCTTATAATCATCTTGCATGGGCAAATTTGGCATTCCATAAGTACGGGCAAATCTAGGATTCTTGTTAAGGGAGGTACACGGATTTTTTTTTTAAACTTCATTACTAGAATTTTTGTTAAGGAGCACACGGCGTTTTTTGAAATTTCGTTACTTAATGATGTCTTGTCTAATGGGATTTTTGTTGAAGGTTTGTTAGAATTCAGTGAGGATGATTTTTTTTTATCACTTTTCTTTTAAAATATTTGATTCTGTGAACCTACTTTGTCTTTGTAGACAACTGTTGACTTGGTAGTCTGAAATATAAAAAATATTAGAGTAAAGAATAATTTTGTAATTATAATAATTTAAGAGAGGGGTATTTTTGTCTTTTTACCTTCAAAATTAAGGGGCAGACTTGGCCCCACTTGCCTCTTAATAGCTACGCCCTTGTTCATAAGCTCTTTTTTTTTTTTTTTTTTTTTGACTTTTTTTTTGGCTCCAACTTACCTTAACTCTTCCTCAATTATGCCATTAATGCCATTTAGGGCTTAACTCTTCCTCAATTATACCATTGATGCCATTTAGGACTTTAAATGTCGAAAGTACTTTCAACAAATACACAAGCACTAACAATATAAGAGAATCCCAACAATAGGTAAGCATAAATGAGTAATTAGCATGTTAGAATAATAGAATAATTACAATATTGCATGCCAATCAATACACACACATATTCACACGTTTCTTTCCTTCCATCCGAACAGCATAAAAAATTTTTCCACCATTAAAGGAAGACTATTCATTTACTTCTACGTTTTTTCCCCTACCACTATTTCATTCATCTTACCTGACGGAGGGTTAATGAATCACCTTTTTTGGCTGGGAAAAGTTGAATTAACACACATCAAACTCAATTCATGTAGGCCCTGTAGGGAAAAGTTGTTGGTTCGGAAAAGGTGAATTAACACAATGCATCAAGCTCCTTTACAAGCCAAAAATAACAACACTATGCATCCAAAAGAAAAAAGAAAAAGTAATGACACTATAGAGATATATAGTTTTTTCAAATTGAATTATATTTATAGATTAAAACCTAATTTTGAAATCACTAATTAAAGTGATTCAACCCACCCCTGATTGGTCCAGTGGAGCGGAGTCAAACCTAAGGCTTGGGTGATATACCCAGGTCACAGGTTCGATTCTCACTTGGAGCGGCTAGGATTTAAGTGGGGGCTGTAGCAGTGGATGGCTACGCTAGTTCCCCCGAGAGTTTGTAACACAGTGGATAAAACCGCGGGGTGATTTCCCCCATTATCAAAACAAATGATTCACCTAAGTTACATAGTTATACGCATAGATTTCATGTCTAGAAAGTATTAAAAAAATTGTAAGATTAAACTAATTATTGAATTAATACTTGAGTTTTCTTGATATTTGAGAATATTTGAGATTTTGCCAACTTGTGTTGGATGGTTTTGAGCCTGTCTCATCCCAAAAACTAGTTCGTAAGGCCCTATTCATTCCAAAAGTTAACTTGATCTTTAATTAATACTTGAGTTTTCTTGATATTTGAGAATATTTGAGATTTTGCTAGTTTGTGTTGGTTGGTTTTGGGCCTATCTCATCTGAAAAACTAATTTGATCTTGAATATTTGACAATATTTGAGATTATGCCAGTTTGTGTTGAGTGGTTTTAGGCCTAGCTCATCTCAAAAACTAGTTCGTAAGGTGAGGCTTTCCCGCTTTCCCTATCTCATCTTGTGGTATTGGGCCTATCTCATCTCAAAAGCTAGCTGATGTTACCACTTTCTTTATTTCATCCTGTGATATTAGGCCTATCTCATCCTAAAAGGTAACTGATGTGGGACTCCATAACAATCTCTATCTTCATATATCGAGCCTTAGGTTAGAGGTAGCGACAACCTGTTTCAAAGCTAGCTGATGTGGAATACCTCAA
This sequence comes from Vitellaria paradoxa, assembly GCA_019916065.1. NCBI lineage: Eukaryota > Viridiplantae > Streptophyta > Magnoliopsida > Ericales > Sapotaceae > Vitellaria > Vitellaria paradoxa. The sequence continues at coordinate 39,759,358 of CM034234.1, forward strand.
CAATCTCTATCTTCATATATTGAGCCTTGGGTTGGAAGGAGCAACAATCCGTTTCTCCCGGTGCGCTTCAAGTTAGAGTTAGCAACAACCTGTTTCAAAGCCAGCTGATGTGGGATACCCCAACAATCTCTATCTTCATATATCGAACTTTTCATTTCAAAGCTAGCTATTGTGGGACACTCCAACAATCTCTATCTTCATATATCGAGCTTAGGTTGGAGGTAGCAATAATTCGTTTCTCTTGATGAGCTTAAGGTTGGAGGCAGTGACAACTAGTTTCAAAGCTAGCTGATATGGGACGTCCCAATAATCATCTTTATCTTCATATGTTGAGCCTTAGGTTGGAGGCGGTGACAACTTGATGTGGGACACTCTAACAATTATCTCTATCTTCATATATTGAGCCTTAGGTTAAAGGCAGCGACAACCGATGTGGGACACTCCAACAATCATCTCTATCTTCACATACTGAGCTTTAGGTTGAAGGCAGCAACAACCCGTTTCTTGCTTCTCCCGATGAGTTGAGATTGATGGTAAACTTGGACTTTAATACCAGTTTTAGGTGATATTGAGGTTACCTCATCCCCAAAAACTAGCTCATGTGATGAGAGTTTTTCTCATACTTATATATTAACTACCTACCTTTTTCACAACCGATGTGGGGCACTCCAATAGTTTGATCCAACAAAGTCACTTTTTGGCAAAAAGAATGTCATTTTATCTTTGACGGTAACCAATGTCATTTTATCTTTGATGATAACCACTATTTATTTAAGTTGAGGAGAGAATCACAATGAAATTTATTTTCTCCAAAATAATTTATCTCATTATTTTATTTATTTATAAGGGATAAAAAATCGAAGAGTTACTGTAGTAACATACTTTGTTTAGTAATTATGCTTTAATTAATTATTTATATTTTAAGAGATAAAAATTAAAAAATATTAATTATCTTTGGTAGTAGACTCACTAACAAGTGGTTTAATTTTACTTGTAATGCATTATCATTTTCAGAAATGCATCACTTTTACACTTGGCAGCATGTGATTCATCCACTCATGTAATTTACTTAAAATCCTCCACAAGACATGTGGTAAGATTGTGATTTTTCAATGTAATTGGGTTTTTAGTTAACACTTGATAATTTGTGATTAGCCAAAGTTTGTATGTCTACAATAATATCCAAATTTTAAAGTAACAATGAAACACTAATTAAAAAAGAACAAAAAGAAATAGCAAGAAGAAAAACCTAACAAATCTATTGTTTATTTACTTCAATTTAAATTTTAAAAGCAGTTTCTCTATAAATGCAAGTATGATTAATCTACCATTTTTTTAAATTTTCAATACAAGTGTCACTTGCACTATATTTTTTTAATTTAACAAGTTTTTACTTTCCAATAAGCGCACGTATGGGAATCGCTAGCTACTTCAGGCTACTTGTTGATTTTTTGAAATAATCAAATTTACTTTTTTATATTTAAATTTTTTTTAAATTATGAAGTATAAAAATATCAAATTGATAAAAAATTAAAAAATTAACTACTAAAAAGTTAATTTTATCTTCTTTTCTAAACACAAAAAGGTAATTTTTTTCCTAAACTCCGTCTAAAAGGTTAATTACTTCTGTATACAAATTTGTATGAATCTGAATTTTATTTTATTTTTTAAAAAGGCTATTATTCGGCAATAAAAAAATCACGGTCTGGATTTCTCACCATGCCAACCGAAAGTCCAATTGCCGACCTGCCGAGCACAAAGAAAAAATAGAGGTTACGGCCAGAATGGGGGTTCCCGATTGAAAAACCCTCTAATGCTTAAGTTAACAAAAGCTTGTAGAAAATTAAAATGCAGTTGGTTGGCTAATAGTGAGCGTACTTGGGTTTCTGAATTAAGTATTGTATTTACGATGTGGTGGAATAAATAAAGTAATACTCAGAAATTGGATCACAATGATACCTCTTGATATATGCCCCTTAGTTTTCTTTAAATGCCTTTTACTTCTTATTTAATGCCTTTATATGTCATTAAATGCGCGTGGGCAATTGGAGGCACCTAAATAGACGGAATACAGCTCTAGAATTGTCCACCTATCACATCTATCTGTCATTTGTAATGAAACAAACTCATTTGGTTGCCCCTTAGGTAATAAATTTAGTTCATTTATTACTATTGAGCATTTATGGTTAGGGGCTCATTATAAAAAGCGGGGCCCATCTATAGCAATTTCGCCTGGCCAGCGCCAAGCACTTTTATACCACGTGACCGCTCGTAAAAAGTGCAGTGTTAATTAACCCCCAAGTGCAAGGGTGTGCGGTGTAGTTTTAATCTCGGTGAGTCCGAGGTCGAATCCACAAGGAAGCCTATGTGTTTTAGTTTCTAAGTTCAAATATGAATTGTAGGATTGAATTAGAATTAAAGTTGCAATTAACTTAAATTAGATTTGATAGAGTTGAAATTTGAGAAATTAAACTGAAAACAAAGTAATTACTAATTAAAGGAATATTTCAACTTAAATAAAATTCGAACTAATTTAAACAACTCAGCAAATTAAAATTACTAAACTTAAATTTAAAGAGTAATCTAATCTAATTGCAAACAAGATTTATAAGAAATTTAAAGCAGTGATTTTATCAAATTGAAATTCTAATAAAAAAAGGGTTCTTGATTCAACCTTCACAATTCCAAGTAATCTGTTATTTCACCAAGGGATGATTTTAAATACAATCCATAGTTCACGTTAAAGGATCTATGGATTGGGAAAGATTTTCAATACATTCCAAAATTCCTCGATACACAGTTTTAAACTCACGTCTTATTATGGAAGATAAAACTGGAAAGATTTTCTGATAAAAATACTCGAGTTCAAATCTAGATTTAAATTGTTTAAAAATTATCAAGAAAATTATAATCAAGAGTGTTTATCAGTGATTACAGAGAATATGAACAAACACTCTTGTTTTCAAAGGTTTTCCAAACAACAAATCAAGTTTGAAAATAGTAGATCACTTCACATAGGCTTTTGAAACCCATGTGAAGGATCTACATACATCCCTCAGTTCATAACAAATTACCCTTCATTGATTCAGTGAATCAAGAACAAAGGTTTTTACCCTAGCATGCTTTGAAACAACTTAACAGGCTTAGATGAAGACATAACTGTTAAAGCTTCAAAAACGTAATTAAAACAGTCCTAATGAATGTAAAACCTACCTACGAACATTCAATTAATAATAATGAACCAAAACGAAATACTAGATTAATTAAAATTAAACCTTAAGATCAAGACGTGCAGCATTCGTATCAAACTCTAAACGAAACCCTAATATTTTAAAGCATCCAAAAATTAAACAAACTAATGGCATTAATCATAAAAATCATCCAAGAACATCCAAAAACTAATGAAGAGCAAGAATGAAATATTAACTTACTTGAAAACGAACTTTGAATTAAGAACTTGAGTAGCAATCGCAATGACAATCGTCTTAAAAACTTGGAGTACGTAGAGTAGTAACATTCACGAATAAACAATCTTCAAAATCTTCCAATAAATAAATACCTAAAACTAAACTTAAACCTAAGAGAAGTAGGAGGAGAGGAAGAAAAACATCATGCAGCAGCCCCCTCCCATTCGGCTACAAAGTATCATATATATAAGCAAACACAAAACCCTAATTAGCCAACACGCGGAGCACAATTCCGTATAGGGGCGTCCGGACCGTCCCTCAGGGGGTCCGGACCACAGTGTATGGTTTATTCAATCGGCTGAAAGGCGAGCTTTCTGTGGTCGGGACCATCAAGCAAGGGGGTCCGGACCACAGTGTACAGGTTTCTTCAATGTTTGCTCCTCTTTTGCTGCTTCTGACAGCTTTCTGTCCTCAACTTCCACTGCGATTTTGACCTCGCAAACGATCGATTCAGGCTTCGGCTAAAGCACAAAAGTTGTAGCCCTTTGAGTCTTCTTTCCAACCCAAAAAGAATCAGGTCAATCCGAGTTGTGAGTGAAAAGTTATGGTCTAAATACTGACAAGGTGTCGAGCTGGAACTTCAGCTGCACGCCACTTCAACTATCTTGAACTTTGGACCATTTTTTCCTCCTCGGAAGCCACTTTCAACACTGCTAATCTCACGTATTTTCCCCTTTTACCTGAAATTAAGAGAATTAACACTATAAATAATAAAATAACGATAAAACTTTGAAATTAACTACTTAAATGCATCAATGAGTATCAAAATGTGGAGTTTGTAATTACACTTTTCAAGTGTAATCACACCCCCCAACTTGAACGTTGCTAGTCTCTAGCAATGCCCTTTATTAAAATGAAATGCAACTACCATCCTATTTCTCTTTTCGTTGGAAACACGGCTACACTTAGCTACGTGCAGCAAGCCCTTTAAACCCCTAGGTTCCCCCTAATGGACGAGTAAGGTCTCGTGAGGGTTTGCAGTGAATTTACCCACAAAATTCTATGGTATGGTCTCAAAGTGTAAAAAAAATGATTAAGATCAACAATGAATCAAGTTCAAGCCTAACAAGTCACAAAACCCAAATATCATGTGTAATTCCCAAGTGCTAAGCATTAATGCATGGACTATCAAAGTAGAAAGAGCATGTGTGCAAAATTGTTTCATTCATTCAACAAGGTTGCAAGAGCATAAATAGAGCTAGGTTTTGACTTCAAATGCTCACAAGGTACCACTCATAAAAAGGAATTCACTCATCAAGGGTTCACACACACCTATTAGCATATGATGCTGATCTAGTTGCACATAACCCCACAAATAAGTGAGTGAACTGAAATGAAATTCAAAGTGGACAGCTCATAACTATGTTCCAATGCATATGTAAGAGATCACACCACACAACCTACATAAGACCACTACATGCAGAATATAAGAGTTGCTTGCTTAGAATCCACTAGGTCTTTGTTTTGGTTGTAACTTGGCCAGGGGTAATGGTTAACAATGGAGGATATGGAAATCAAAGCACATGTCTTAGGCTAAAGATGCTCAAGTGCGCAAAAGTCCCGAACTACCCATTTCCTTTCCAAACCCCAACAATTCCAATCCCAACAAGAAACTTATTCACAAACTTAGGAACTACCCTTGGGACAATTGCAAATATTGCAAATAATGTACAAGTCCCAAAATTTCATAAACAAAAGGAATGATAAATATTTTCTCTTTTTTTTTTTCCTTTTTTTTTCTTTTCTTTTTTTTTCCTTTTCTTTTCTTTTTTTTTTCTTTTTTTTTCTTTTCACTTTTTTTTTCTTTTTTTTTGAAATAATGAAATAAACATAAGCTGAATTTTCCACTCAAAATTTTCTCCCAATATGCTCCCCCATTCACATCATTGACATTGAGGCACTTTTACAACCCAAGACATGTGAGAGTAAGGCTTAAAAGTGTGTGAACAAGGTTAAGGGACAATTATATGAGATGGGAACCAAAAAGAAAAATATATATATATATTTATCACACACTTTATTAAAAAGGTTTCAAGTTGGTTCTTAGGGTAATTTCATATCAAAGAAAGGATAAGAAGGCCCAAAATAGCAAAGAAGGCCTAGCATCATGTTCAAAGCTTGCAACAACTCATAATATGCCAAGTGAAACTAATGCAAGTGTGTGTGATGCAATTGGTGCATTGGAAACCAAAGTGAAGAATAAAAGAGCTGTGATTATGTGCAACCCCTCAAGAAAAGAATAATAGGCTCAAAAGCTCACCATTAAGGGGTATAAGTCTCTACCTAGTCCAAGAATGCTCAATTAACCAATGTCAAATAAAGTCTACTCCTAAGCACATAAACTTTTCACCATGATAGTCAAAGAATGCACAAGGTCAGTATACACACTCAACTTGAACTAAGTTTCCTATTAATGCTTGAACAAACTCACTTCATCACTTTCTCACTTAATTCCACAATCGACCAAACCAGAAAGAAAGGATGACATGTAGGTACAAATGTGCTAAATTCATGTATTTATGCTTAAAGATGCTCATAAAATTTTAAATTTTTACAATTTTGGCACAAAAGGTCATCATGCGAACCCTACCCCCCAACTTAAAATTCACATTGTCCTCAATGTGAGAACCATGATGCATATGTGGGTCTGTAGTGTGCAATAATGAGCATGATGATGAGCATGAAACAATAACAACAAAGGCACAAATAAGAACAAAGCACAAATTAAACCAAGCATGCACCCATTATTCAAGCCACTTAAGGCATCACCCAATACATCCCCCCAACTTAGATTCTACAGCACTCCCAACAAGAACAATTATATATGTGAAGTACCAATTAGAAGTGCAAAACTAAATAAAAGGGAGAGGAAGGATATTACCTCAAGAGCTTCCTTATTTGAAGAAAAGAAAAGAACTTGAGCACTTTATTCCTTTGAATTAAATTGTACTAAAAGAAAAAAATAAAACTTCTACGAGATAAAATGTTAGAATAAACAAATAAAAGTAAACTAAAAGAAAATTAAAATTTAATCTAGGCAGAAAGAAAATAAAAATAAATAAATAAATAAAATCTAATCTACTAATATACAAGGGTTAATGCAAAAAAATATACTATCCAACTCCTAATCTTTTCCAAGCCTTACCAAATAGCTTTAGGAATAAAATATTCTTCTCGAGTCTAGGAGGTGCCAAGAATGAGTATGCTCCTAGTGTAGAGAACGCTGGAGAATGTATGACCTTGTAGTGATCTTTGAACCACAAATAAGGCCCAAGATTATTTGCATATGTGAACATGGAATGTGGTTGAGTGTTTTCTAGTATCCCCTCAACACCTAAAAAATCAATGCAAACTACCTGTTGGTTTGATATCATGGAATTCAAATTCTCCTCACTAAAGCGAATAGCTTTCTCTAAAGGATCCTTGACAAATTCATGGTCCACGTAATCCTGGACCATAGATTTTAATAAATCTATTGGTTGTATATCAGGCACCTCTTTTGGTTGTTTGGTAACATGAAAGATATTCGTTTCAAACTCAATGTTACCAAAAGTCATTTTCATGGATCCATTCCTACAATTAATCAAAGCATTCGAAGTTGCTAAGAATGGTCGTCCTAGAATTACTGGTGTTTGATCAGGTGTAGATAAACTGGTAAGTGGTTGAGTATCTAGGATTATGAAATCCACTGGAAAATAAAAATTTTCCACTTGTACCAGTACATCTTCAATTCTACCTCGTGGGACTTTAATTGATCTATCTGCAAGTTGCAAAGTCACACGGGTAGGCTTCAACTCACCTAAACCCAATTGCTCGTACACTGAGTAAGGGAGCAAATTCACACTCGCTCCTAAGTCAAGCAGTGCTCTACTAATATAATACTTCCCTATATAACAAGATATCGTAGGACATCCTGGGTCTTTATATTTAGGGGGAGTACGACATTGTACTATGGCACTTGCTTGCTCAGTAAGAAATGCTTTCTCTTTGACATTTAAGCCCCTTTTTACAGTGCATAATTCTTTGAGGAATTTGGCATAAGAAGGGAATTGCTTAATTGCATCAAGGAGAGGTATATTAATTTTCACTTGTTTGAACACCTCTAGCAATTCAGCTGTTTGGGCTTCTTTCCTAGCTTTCAAAAATCTCTGAGGGAAAGGTGCTTTGGGAACATATTCCCTAGGTATTATCATGGGTTCTTCTTCCTTTCCTTCTTCCTTTTCTGTTTTCTCTTGTTCGTCTGTTGTGGACTCCTCAACTATGATTGGTTCTTTTCCCGCCTTCTTATTATCATCCACCACACACCTAGGTTTCAACTCTTCACTCATTTCATCCTTCCTAGGAGAAATAGTTTTATCTATAATTTTTCCGCTCCTAAGTGTTGTGATGTTTTGGACTTGCTCTATGTTCCCTTGAAAACTAGAAGATCCTTCAACTTGTTTAGCTTGGGCTGCTGGATTTGGACGAGGTTGAGCCGAAAATTGACCCTTTGGTTGTGTGACTAAAGTTTGTGTCAAAAAAGTCAACTGTCTCTTGATTTCATCCATATTTCTCAATTGGCCCTTGATTTCATCCATATTTCTCTCATTTTGAATCCAACGTGTATTTTGACTATGCATGAATTGTTGAAGTGTTTCTTCTGTAGATCTTTTGTTTGGAGGGATGTAAGGAGCATGAGATGGTCCCACATTCTTAGACATTCCTGGATTGGACATTGGGGCTTGAGGAGCTGGAAAATGAGGTGCGTGATAAGGTTGTGGAATTTGAGCTCCCTCATTTCTCCAACTAAAATTGGGGTGATTCCTCACTGCTGGATTGTAAGTCTCATAATAGGGATTTCCTCCTAGATTTTGTCCCCTATATGGTTGGCGATATTGATTTATGGCATGCATCGGGAGTTCACTAATTTGTTGGCTCTGGGCAACTTCTCTACAAATATGAAGGTTAGGGCAATCGTTTATTCCATGGGATTGGTTTTCACATAGTGCGCAATAGACATTTGCTACTAGCTCTCTTACAGGTTGTGGGTCCTTTTTGGTTTTCAAAGTTTCTATTTCTCGAGAGAGTGTTTCTAACTTTGCCTTAAGGTCATCAGCTTCGCTTAATTGATGCATACCTCTAATTGGGGTAACATTAGTTGCTCGAGAACTTTGGGTTCCAGTGATATCCCAAGTTTGTGCATTTTCAGCTAAAAATTCAAAATATTCAAAAGCTTCTTCAGGGGTTTTATCATAAAACTGCCCATTGCACATTGTTTCCACAAATTGTTTTAAGTCTGACGTTAATGAGCTATAGAAGATGTTGGCTAGACGCCAAACTTCAAATCCATGGTGTGGGCAAGAATGCAAAAGAGTTTTAAACCTCTCCCAACTTTGATAGAAAGTTTCACCATGTTGTGGAGCAAAGTTCAGTATTTGATGCTGTATAGCGTTAGTTCTATTGGGAGGAAAAAATTTCTTAAGAAATTTGGTTTGCATTTCATCCCACGTGCGAATGGAATTAGATGGTAGGAATTCAAACCATCTAGCAGCCTTATCGTGCAAAGAGAATGGAAAAAGCTTAAGAAATACTAATTCTATGGGACATCCCTGATCCTTGATAGCGACACAAATGTTCCTGAATCGAGTTAAATGATCATATGGGTTTTCAAAGTCCGTACCATAGAAAGTAGGTAACAATTGTATCATGCCATGTTTAAAGTTGAAAGGTCTTTGGTTTTCTGGCCAAACTATGCAAGACTCAGGTGTATGCCTATCTGGTTGTAAGATATCTCTCATGGAACGCCTAGCAGCAACAGCTTGTTCTTCAGCCATTTCTAAAGGTGGAATAGGAAGTCTAGGACTTTGATTTCCTTCTAAATGAGGTTCAAATTCTAAAGGAACAGCTAAGGACTCAGGACGCTGTAATCTACCATCTTTCCCTCGAATCTAATTGTTTATAAGCTAGGAAAAGAATTAGAGAAAGGGTACTGTGGTCCGGACCAGAGTGTAGACGGTCGGGACCACAGAATACTAATTTGAAGCCAAAAGGTTTTAAATTTTTTTTTTTTTTAGAAAAAGAAAATTAACTTAAAAATGAAAACAACCTAAAAACTAAAATTTGGCTCCCCAGCAACGGCGCCAAAGACTTGACCGCTCGTAAAAGTGCAGTGCTAATTAACCCCCAAGTGCAAGGGTGTGCGGTGTAGTTTTAATCTCGGTGAGTCCGAGGTCGAATCCACAGGGAAGCCTATGTGTTTCAGTTTCTAAGTTCAAATATGAATTGTAGGATTGAATTAGAATTAAAGTTGCAATTAACTTAAATTAGATTTGATAGAGTTGAAATTTGAGAAATTAAACTGAAAACAAAGTAATTACTAATTAAAGGAATATTTCAACTTAAATAAAATTCGAACTAATTTAAACAACTCAGCAAATTAAAATTACTAAACTTAAATTTAAAGAGTAATCTAATCTAATTGCAAACAAGATTTATAAGAAATTTAAAGCAGTGATTTTATCAAATTGAAATTCTAATAAAAAAAGGGTTCTTGATTCAACCTTCACAATTCCAAGTAATCTGTTATTTCACCAAGGGATGATTTTAAATACAATCCATAGTTCACGTCAAAGGATCTATGGATTGGGAAAGATTTTCAATACATTCCAAAATTCCTCGATACACAGTTTTAAACTCACGTCTTATTATGGAAGATAAAACTGGAAAGATTTTCTGATAAAAATACTCGAGTTCAAATCTAGATTTAAATTGTTTAAAAATTATCAAGAAAATTATAATCAAGAGTGTTTATCAGTGATTACAGAGAATATGAACAAACACTCTTGTTTTCAAAGGTTTTCCAAACAACAAATCAAGTTTGAAAATAGTAGATCACTTCACATAGGCTTTTGAAACCCATGTGAAGGATCTACATACATCCCTCAGTTCATAACAAATTACCCTTCATTGATTCAGTGAATCAAGAACAAAGGTTTTTACCCTAGCATGCTTTGAAACAACTTAACAGGCTTAGATGAAGACATAACTGTTAAAGCTTCAAAAACGTAATTAAAACAGTCCTAATGAATGTAAAACCTACCTACGAACATTCAATTAATAATAATGAACCAAAACGAAATACTAGATTAATTAAAATTAAACCTTAAGATCAAGACGTGCAGCATTCGTATCAAACTCTAAACGAAACCCTAATATTTTAAAGCATCCAAAAATTAAACAAACTAATGGCATTAATCATAAAAATCATCCAAGAACATCCAAAAACTAATGAAGAGCAAGAATGAAATATTAACTTACTTGAAAACGAACTTTGAATTAAGAACTTGAGTAGCAATCGCAATGACAATCGTCTTAAAAACTTGGAGTACGTAGAGTAGCAACATTCACGAATAAACAATCTTCAAAATCTTCCAATAAATAAATACCTAAAACTAAACTTAAACCTAAGAGAAGTAGGAGGAGAGGAAGAAAAACATCATGCAGCAGCCCCCTCCCATTCGGCTACAAAGTATCATATATATAAGCAAACACAAAACCCTAATTAGCCAACACGCGGAGCACAATTCCGTATAGGGGGGTCCGGACCGTCCCTCAGGGGGTCCGGACCACAGTGTATGGTTTATTCAATCGGCTGGAAGGCGAGCTTTCTGTGGTCGGGACCATCAAGCAAGGGGGTCCGGACCACAGTGTACAGGTTTCTTCAATGTTTGCTCCTCTTTTGCTGCTTCTGACAGCTTTCTGTCCTCAACTTCCACTGCGATTTTGACCTCGCAAACGATCGATTCAGGCTTCGGCTAAAGCACAAAAGTTGTAGCCCTTTGAGTCTTCTTTCCAACCCAAAAAGAATCAGGTCAATCCGAGTTGTGAGTGAAAAGTTATGGTCTAAATACTGACAAGGTGTCGAGCTGGAACTTCAGCTGCACACCACTTCAACTATCTTGAACTTTGGACCATTTTTTCCTCCTCGGAAGCCACTTTCAACACTGCTAATCTCACGTATTTTCCCCTTTTACCTGCAATTAAGAGAATTAACACTATAAATAATAAAATAACGATAAAACTTTGAAATTAACTACTTAAATGCATCAATGAGTATCAAAATGTGGAGTTTGTAATTACACTTTTCAAGTGTAATCACCACGCTCGGTGAAATGCCACGTGTCTCTTCTTACGATGCTCGACAGAGAGCCATGTGCCCCAAACTCATTTTGTACCAACATTATACCCCCACTTTGATTGGAATAATTTATTTCCTAAGTGGAGTATAAAGTATATGAAACGATCCTACCACATATATGTAAAGTCTTTTCACATACTTTGTAATGACCTCACTTTTTACAAGCCTTCTCTCTATTGGTCACTCTTCCATTTCATTTATAGCACGTTATGCGTCTCTCTGTTTTTTCAGTGTGTCACGCCACTTGCACGAAACCCTAAGGCTACAACGCTCCAGTACACAAATATCAATTTAAAAATAGAGGTAGAAATAAATGTTATTTTTACCGCTCATTTGACTTTTTTAACTTCGAAACATATCACTAGCTTTGCTCACTTTTTTTTTTCTGAAACTCCCATCCTTCAAGCCTTCTCAAGTCTTCTCTGCAATCGTTCCCTTCTTCATTAGAGCTTTTCTTCCTCAGTTCAGTTTTGTCCTTCTCGGTGAGTATCAAGCTTTCTTTTCTTTTCATTATTCTTTTCTGTTATGTAATACCATGGGTAGGCTAGAGAACGAACTTAAATCTGAGAAAAAAATTTGGGCTTTCAAGCAAAAGTATAACATTCCCCCCAATGTAGACATTAGGCTCTCCTGCGAAGGGGATTGGGAGCCAGGCGAGTTCCTTATAGTGGCCATTATGGAGGGTGGCCTTAGGTTTCCCTTACACCCTTTCCTTTCCTCTGTTATGAGCATACTTGACCTATTTCCCAAGTATGTAATCCACAATTTTTATAAGATAGTAAATGGGGTTATCGAGATCGACAGGTAGTACGGGTTCCATATTTTTGGATTGGACCTTCTTTATTGTTATACTGTTCAAAAAGTTAAGCGAGACGAGAACAAATGGTATCCAAAGTCCCGACCAAAGAAAGCCTCTGTCCATATGCTCCTTGACAATATAAAGTTAGAAGATGATATTGGCATCGTCTAGGGGCACTGGACGCATGATCCAAACGAAGATCCGTTCCCTCTAGTTCCTCTAGTGTATTTGGGCCTAGGTCGGTAGGCTTCAAATCACCATTTGTTCACCTATTTTTCTTTCACATTTTTCAAACGTGGATTAAACCTAACCCTTAATATGTCCACGTGCAGGTGAACAAACAAGTCTTGGGCAAAAGGGATACGTGCCGACACAATGCACATGGAAGAGGTACTAAAATTCTTGGGTAGACCTGAGCTTTATCCATTCGTGAGGGCAATCCCGATCTTATTTAACTTTGTGCCCCATTATAGGTCATTCATCTCTATTCCTTAAGGCTTTGTAATAGGAGAGGCAATCAGCCGACTCCAGTGGTGGTTTAACTCAAGTGTTGAAGAGAAACAGGCCTTTTATGCTTTGAAGCACAAGGACTGGGTGCCACCACCACCATTTACTATTCCTTTAGCCGCCCAAGAAACTCCTATCAAATTCGCCTAACAAACCGAGCACGCTGAGCATCCTCCAAAAGGCGGAGGCTCACTCTAGAAGAAGGAGAAGAAGAAGAAGAACTTATTCCTCCACCCCTCGACATTGACATAGAAGAAATGGCCCCCAAAAGGGACTTAAGGAAAGCTACCGAGGAGGCTGCAAAGAGAGAAAGATAAAAGGCAGCCAAAAAGAAGGCCGAGAAGAAGAAGACCTTACAAAAGAGTAAGGCTGAGGACGCAGCTAAAGCTGGTGAGGCTGCCAAGCCTACCAAAAAGACGTCTTATCTTGAGGGAGATGCCCCCCAAGCAAAAAAAAAAAAAACAGAAAATAGATCATTCTTCGGAGATCCTTCTTCTGGAGGCCGCTCCTATAGCCAAGGTACCTCCAGTCCAACCAGAGACTGCTTCTGGTCTAGAAACGTCTCAATCATAAGCCTCCCAAACACAAACTTCCTAACCAGAAATCTCCCAACAGGAAACTGCCCAGTCACAACCCACGAAACAACCCAACCAAGTCCCCTTACAGGTGGTCTTTCCAAGAAATCCAGTGAGGGACTCCCACTCTTCCCCAAATCTTAATTTCCAGCCTTGAGCACCCATCTGGGTGCCTTTTTACAATAAAAGATACTACATTCAATCATCTTGAGAAGTATCTTAGAGGCATCCATCCCCAACGTGACATTCAGAGTGCAAGAAAAAACAAATTGAGGGAGCTTCATACTGCCTTTATGAAGAGCATGATCATGGTAAATTTGTTTTGCACAAACTTTTGATGTCTTTTTTTTTAAGACTTATGAAACTAACTTGTCTCATGTCTATGAAGTCCACCTTGCACACTATGGAGTTAATCACCAGGAGTCAGGGCCTCCACATAAAGGCTGACCTGGGCGAAGCCTATATTAAGAGCTTAAGGGAAAGGATTGATGATATAGAGGCTGAGAAAAAGACTTTGGAAGATGAAAATGAGGGATTTGAAAGAGAGATAAAGGACCTCAAGTGGCAACTCATGACTGCCAATGCCTAAGCTGAAGCAAGCAACAACAAGGCAATTCATTTTGATAAGCTTCTGACATCTAAAGATGAAGAATTGGTACAAAAAAATAATGAGCTGGCTGCTACAAGGTTCGACTTGTCGTTTTTGAAGGCTGAGTAAGAGAGGATGGCCCATAAGCTTTCTTAGTCTTATTTAGAGTGAGCCACTCTAGAAGGTGAAATCGAAAGGCTCAAAGTCGAATTGAAATCCAAATCCACCAATCTACAAGAAATGGAGAATGCATTGAAAACATTTGAAGAAAAGGCTGCTGAGGATTTGGACATTCAATATAAAGATTTCATCAATCAGATGTAGGACGCTTGGAATGATTACTTTCTAGACAGGTGGGAGGCAACCATGAAAAAGAAAAATGTTGAGCCAACCCCCTCCACGTACAGAGAAGTTCCATTCCCCAACCCACACAGGGCCATCCCACTCTTTAGTTTTGAGTGCCCTCCCCAAACTCCATCAATACAAACTTTTGAAGAAGACAATGGGCAGGATGAAGCTGAAATCGAGAGCGCCTCCCAAAATACTCTATCTGCTACTCCGCAAGACCCTGCTTAAGACCCTAATATAGATTAAGAGATGCACTTTGTACTTGAGAGAGACACATCTAAAGAGGGAGAAAAGTGAGATTTGAGTCTTTTTTGTCTATTTTATTTTTCAATCTTTTTGTAACCGATCCTATATGTAAAACTTTTCTTAAGTTAATAAAAAATGAACCTTCTGTCATTTATTTAGTGTGATGTGTGTTTTGATTCTTCCAAAGATGATCAATAGCTAATTGATGATTACTTTGCTTTCATGGCCAAGAAGATACTTGAGAATGCAACTGAGAATTTTATCGAAGAAGTTGCTGAGGAAATAGCGAATTCAAAAACTTAGGAAAATTGTAGACTTCTTGTGTGATCTTGTCATACTTTGATTCTCTTTATGTAACAAGATTGATAAACCCTGAAGCCATTTATTTGTACCTTGTCATTCCCAAGAATGTAATAATTTTCATAAAGTATACCTTTATTTTTCCTTACTTGCATTTGTACTCTGAGTTTCTTTTTTTTTTTTAATTTATTTGACTCTCCTTTTGTTTATGTCCTTTATCTTTTCAAGCGAATAACTTATGACTAAGACGAGACCTCTTTTAAAGTACTGTCAACGTCGAGTATAATTTCTCAATGACTAATTAGAAGATGAAGCTTGCTGGACAACAGTGTCCAGGAAAATACTTAGGATTTGCATAAGCAATCAATACAAACCTCTGACTGCGTACTCTTAGAGCTTCAGACTTAGCTTATTCCTAGTTGTAAACTTTATAGGAAACATTTTCTAACTAAGCTCCCAAACTAAAACTATCATAATAATATTAAAATAGCATATAAATACGCGACCAACTGCAACTCAAGTGGTCAGCAATGCCTTACATTAATGCTTTTTGGATTGCACCGTGTCCTTGCCAAGTTTCTTGGCACAACGTGGTCAGATTTCTTAATCTTTTAGTTTTCTGAACTTCCTTTATCAAATGGAATTTCAGATTGGTTTGCAGAATAAATGCACTCACTTACATTTTTTCTGCCTTTTTAAATTAAACGAAAGGGTTATAACTTAACCTTGTAGGTCTCTTGGTCCCGAGTGAAAGGATCCATCACAAGCATTTCTTTTTGAACCATTGGTCGTCTCTATACCAATATTTGGGAGAGCCAAATGTGGCAACTTTTTCACACCAGTACTAAGAAGAACCCAAATTGGCAATTTTTTCAAACCAACACTTGGCAAAACCAAGTGTGGCAATCTTTTTGAACCACTAGGAAGACCAAGTGTGGCAATCTTTTTGGCAACACCTTTTATTTTGCACAGGATTTTTGAAGTTGCTTCTTTTAAATGTTCACTTGCAAGAGAATTTACATAATATACAATATTCGATAAATATGCTTACAAGTAGAACAATTTTAAGTGAGTATTGTTCCATGGCCTCTTGACTAGTCTTCCGTCTTGATTGTATAGCCAGTAGGCTCTATTGCCAATGCTTCCGTGACACAGAAGGGTCCCTCCCAGCTTGTGCTGAGCTTCCTATCAATTGGATCCTTATTGGCTCCCATCAATTTTCGTAGCACAAAGTCTCCAACCTTAAAATCTCTTGGCTTAACCCTTTTGTTATACTTTCTCTTAGCCTCTTGTTGATAATTTGTATGTCTAAGTGCAGCTAACTCCATTTTCTCATCAATCAAATCCAAACTGACCCCCATTGCTTGATCATTTTTTCCTTGGTCAAAGGCTTGAGTGCTAATGGTCATCGAGCTAACCTCTAATGGAATTACTGCCTCCATCTCATAAGCCAAAGAGAATGAAGACTCACCCGTTGACTTTCTTGGAGTTATCCTATATGTCTATTGTACTGACGAAAGTTTGTCCATCTACTTTCTTTTAGCAGCTTCCAGCTTCTTCTTGATGCCATTCAAAATAATCTTGTTTAAGGCTTTGGCTTGCTTTAAAGATAGGCAGGAGTCGAGTTGACATTTTTGATCCCATATCTTGAACAATATTCCCTAAATGGAGCACTATCAAACTGTATTTCATTGTTAAAAAAAAGTGTCCTATCGATACCATACCTTGTAAAGATGTTCTTCCATACGAAACAGATGGTATTTGCATTTTTTATGTGTGCCAACAGCTCTGCCTCGACCTATTTTGTAGAATAATCAGTGCTAACCACTAGCCACTTTTTGTTTCCAACAGCAGTGGGTAGTGGTCCCACTACAAGTCCTCATTGAGCAAACGACCAAAGACTAGTGAGTAGACTTAGCTACCTAGCAGATTGATGAGGGAATAGTGCAAACTTTTGACACTTCTTACATTTACGAACATAGGCTTGCGCATCTTTCCTCATCCTCAGCCACCAATAATCTTGAGTAATCACTCTATGGGCTAATGACCTATCCCTAGTGTGTGCCCTACAGACCCCTTTGTGTGTCTCAAAAAAGAAGTCCTGCACTTTATTAGGATGAACACAAAAAAGATAAAGGCTTATAAAGGATTTTTTATATAACTTACCATCAAGAGAGAGCCAAAACCTGGTAGCCTTGATTCTTATCTTCCTTGCCTTAACTTTATTGCTTAGGAGGGTGCTATCTTTTAGATATGAAATAATTGGATCCATCTAAGATGGACCTGGCTAAACACATAACACTTTTTCACCTTTTGATGCAGTCGACTTCTCAAGTACCACCAAGAAGATTGTGTCAGTAAGCGTGGTTCTTGGAGATACAGCCAAAGTTGCCAGGGCATCAGCATGGGTGTTTTGATCCCTGCCAATTAGCTCAACTGCTACTACGTTGAAGTGCTCCATCTTTTTATTTGACAGCTCCAAATACTCAGTCATTCTCTCGTTTCTTGCCATATATTCTCCCTTCAATTGGTTTGCCACTAACTGCGAGTCCGTCTTGATTAACATGTAACGAGTGAAGAGATGTTGAGCGATGTCGAGCCCAGCCAAGAGCACTTCACACTTCGCCTCATTATTGATGGCTTCAAAGCCTAACTTTATTGCATACTCAATTGTTACCCCTTCCTAGGTCGTCAAAACTACTCTCACTCCAGCACCTTTTTTGGATGAGGACTCGTTTATTTCTATTTGCTATAAAAGTGTAGCTGCTTCTAGTACATCTTCAGACCTAATATTGATTTCAAGCTACCACACCTCTTGTGTCCGCTTGAGGTCTGAAGTGGTAAATTCAGCTACAAAATCTGCTAAGACTTGTGCCTTTATTGCTATCATCAGCATAAATCTTATGTCAAAAACTCCAAGTGAAACCACCCATTTGGCCATTCTTCCCGTAATGTATGCCTTCTTCAAAAGTTGGCCAATAAATTGATCTATCACCACCTGGAGGCCATTACTAACGCTAAAGTTAACTTTTTTAGGGGGAGATATCTAGTCTCTTCCCCTTGTAAAGTCTTACTGACGTAGTAAATGGGCTTTTGCTTTCCTTTCTCTTTTTTTAGCAAGATAGCACTGACGGGATGCTCTGAGACTGCCAAATACAGCTACAATACATCCCTTGACTTGGGAGTTGATAAAATTGAAGCAGTCATTAGATATTCTTTAAGCTTTTCCAGTGCTTGGTCTACCTCACTGTCCCAAACTAACATATTTGCCCCTTTTAAAAGTTTGAAGAATGGTTGACACTTATCTGAAGCTCAACTTATGAATCTGTTAAGTGCCACTATCATCCCTGTGAGCTTCTGAACGCCCTTCTTTGTACATGGTGGGGCAATTGACGATATAGCTTTAATCTGGTCAGGATTAGCCTCGATTTTTCTCTTGGTCACCAAATGGCCTAAAAACTTCCTAGAGCTTATTCCAAAGGCACATTTAGCGGCATTAAGCTTCAACCCATACTTGTTGAGAGTGGAGAATACATGTTGCAAGTGCTAGAGATGGGTCTATGTCTCTTTGCTATTTACCACCATATATATACCTCCATGATCTTGCCGAGATACATCGGGATCTGAGGGTACCCTCTGTATGCAACTAGGAATGACATCCTCGAGCTTCTGACTATTGAGTTAACTAGTTGGTTGATCTTTGGCAAAGGAAATGGATCCTTAGGATAAGCTTTGTTTAAGTCAGTGTAATTGACCTAGACCTCCACTTCTTATTTTTCTTTCTAACGACAATTGTGCTGTCCAGCCATTCAGGGTATGAAACCTCCCTGATGGCTTCTGCCTCTAACAACTTACCGACCTCTTCTATCACGGCCTCTGTGTACTGTAGAGTGGACCTTCTCGCTTTTTGGACAAAAGGCTTTGCTCTTGGGTTAATATTCAATTTATAACTCATAATTTCAAAGGAAATACCTGGCATTTTTTGTAGAGTCTAGGTGAAGGTCTCAATGTTCTTCAATAGCATTTCGGTAAACTCTAACTTCTCTTTGGCTCCTAGGTTGGACCCAATTAAAAAGAATCTATTGTCCTCAACCAGGCCAACCTGAAACTTTTCGAGTCTTTCAATAGCCTTCTCCTCTGGATCTCCTCCAACGTCATCGATCTTTGGCTTGTCCTCTAGCATTTCAGTTACTTGGACTTATTCAGGCAATGGGTTGGATTTGAGGGTGGCGGTGAAGCATCTTCATGATATGTCTTGGTCCCTTCTGATCTCTATCACTTCATCATTGTAAGGAAACTTAAGAACTTGGTGATAGGTTGAGGGGACCACCTCAGCATGTGGATCCAAGATCTGCCAACAATGGCATTATACGAAGATGGAGAGTCCACCATCGTGAATTCAACTTCATATTCTATGGGGCCCACTCAAATAGGAATTATAACTCTACCTAGAGGCCACACTGGGGCAGAGTTAAATCCTATTAGTTGGCATTCTGCCGGTTCCAAGTCTTCTTCAATATTAAGCTAAGTTTCTTAAATAGATTGAGAAACATGACTTCAGTTGAGCTTTCAGCGTTCACCAAGACCCTCTTCACATTTGATTCAAACATCTTCAAGGTGATCGCTAAGGCTTCATTTTGTGGTTGGTGGACTCTAGAGCACTCGTCCTCAGGAAATGTTATCTCTCGAGCGGCCTCTCTACGTAGGCGTTTGCTTGGTAGGCTAATAGCTTTAAGAACTTTGCCTACTCGGCCTATTTATTAATCACCCACTTGGGGATATGCGATGATACTCTGGGGGCGTTACTCCATACGAATGACATGAATAACCGCAGGCCTCTGTATTTCTCTACGTGCCCTAGCCCTTGGTGGGAGTTGGGCCTCCTCCACGTAATCTTCTTCAGCGGCATCCTGCCTTCTCCTTTTCTGATCCCCTCTTTGAACTTGGAGAGGACCACTAGTATTCCTGGTCCTAGACTTATCCATGTACTCCTTCAAATGCCCTTGCCTCACCAGGTCTTCCAAGTGTTGTTATAGGGAACAATAAAATCTAGTATGATGCCCCCTATCCTGGTGATAAGCACAATAATCCTTATGATTTTCCTTGCCTGAAAAGTCAGGCAACTTCTTGGGCTATCTAAAATATAGCTTATCTCAAATCTGTGGTAAGATTTTGAAAATAGGCTCCTTGAAAGCCATATTAATGGCCTCAAATACAAATTTGCTTTCTGTAGCATACTCAGGCCTTTTTCCTTTGCCCTTTTCCTTTTTTAAAGTTGGAAATCTCATTTCTTTTTGCTCGATTAGCCTGGTTTCTTCCTCAACCTTTGTATACTTTTTAATTCTGCACGAGGTCAAACATGTTGACCATCAATTTCTTTGTCAGGGATAGCCAGAGCCTACCTTCTTTCCACAACCCTAGTTTGAAAGAGGTCATTGCAAGTTTCTCTAAGCATCCCTTTACTTCATTGTATAACTCCATGTACCTCTGGGAGGAATCCCTCAAGCTTTTTCCATTCTTCTTTTTCATTGTGAGGAACATATCAACGGTCTTTAGCTGCTTAGCATTGGCCAAAATCATGTGATAAACTCTTCAGCAAGTTGCTTCCAACTCCAATGCTTCCTGGAGGTAGTTTATGAAACCATTGGAGAGTTGTGTCCCCTAAACTCGATGGGAACACTCTGCACATAAGATTGTCATTCCAACTCTAATGAGTCATTGCCTGCATGTAATGACGATAGTGAGCCAAAGAATCTGATTTATCGTCATAAAGATTGAACCTTAGAGTCTGAAACTTCTTTAGGGGCTCCACTTTATAGATATCTCTGGTGAATGGGAAGGCAAAAATTCATCCAACAGCCCTCTTTGCTATCATGCACGTGCTTTAGTCATGGGCCTCCCACTCACTGTACTACTCTTTCTCTACCACCTTCACCTTTCCAAAATTTTTGGATTTCATTAGAGCCTCATCTTCGTTGGAGAAACTTTCACTTGCATTGCGGTGCTTCCTACGGCTGGATTGTCTTCTTTTGTTGGAGTCTCCTTTAGGGTGAGACTAAGATGGCCTTTCTTCTTGTGGTTATAAGGCCTCCGGGTGTTGAATCTAGGTGGAACGTTCTCCAGTATGCCTGGAAACAGGGGCTTCCTTTTGAACAATGGCGCCTGCACGCTGGGGATGGGATTGTACCTCGTTGACCTCCATTGCCCCCTCATCGCCTACACCCTCCAAGTCCCGATACATGGTGTCATAGCTCTCGTCTAAATCAATTTCTGAATCATCTAAATCGGTTTCAACCTAAGCTGCCAACTTCTCCTTTTCCTTGCTCAGCTCAAGGAGTATCTCCTCTAGCTCAGCTTGCTTTTCGCTAGCCTTAGCCAGCAATTCTTGTCTCTGTTTTGCTGCTTTTAGGTCTTCTGCCTTTCTCCTTCTACTGGGCTCCAATCCTGGAGTTCGTATAATCAATGTGCTTCTTTTTGTCTTAGATGGTGTTACTTTGTCCCCCACATGAGGAGAAGGTGGGTTATTGTATTTTTGCCAAAAGCTATTATCAGTGAAGTTTTGAGAAACAAAGAATTCTCAGGAATAAAGAAGTGTGGGAAACGAAGAAACTGCCCCACGATGGGCGCCAATGTTTGGCAATAAAAAATCACTGTCTGGATTGCTTACGATGCCAACCAAAAGTCCAATCGCTGACCTACTGACTACAAAGAAAATAGAGGTTATGGCTAGAGTAGGGATTCTCAACTAAAAAAATTTTTGATGCTTAAGTCAGTAGGAGCTTGTAGAGAATTGAGGAAAGAAATGTATAATGCACTTGGTTGGCCAATAATGAGCGTACCTAGATTTCTGAATTAATTGTTGTATTTATAGTGTGGTGAAATAAATAAAGTAACACCCAAAATTTAGATCATAATGATACCTCGTGATATATGCTCTTTGCTTTTCTTTAAATGCCTTTCACTTCTCATTTAATACCCTTATTTTTCATTAAATGTGTGTGGGCGATTAGAGGCGCCGGAATAAACGGAATACAGCTCTAGAATTATCCACTTGTCACATCTATCTGCTACTTATAATGAAACAAACTCACTTGGTTGTTCCTTAGGTAATAAATTTAGTTCATTTATTACCATTGAGCATTTATGATTAAGGACTCATTATAAAATAGTAGGGTCCATTTATAGCGATTTCACGTATATTGGGCCAGTGCTGAGCACTTTTATACCATGCTCGATGAAATGTCACATGTCCCTTCTTAGATGCTCGACAGGGAGTCGCGTGCCCCAAACTCATTCTGTACCAATAGCTATATATAAATATATAATATTATTATATATTCTCAAGTAGTTCAAATGCAAATGCACCTAAGCTTACACCAAATTTCATTTGATTCAATTGACAAAGAATGATGGAACCAACTACGTGCGAGGCAGGCTTGAAAAGTGTAATTACAAACTCCACATTTTGACATTCATTGATGCATTTAAGTAGTTAATTCTGAATGTTTATCATTATTTTATTGCTTATAGTTGTCATTCTTTTAATTGCAGGAAAAAAGATGAGATAAGTGAAGTTTATAGCAATGAAAACAGCCTAGAAGATGAAGGAAAAGCCGTGGTTCAGACCTTACCAAGGATGGTCCGGACCAGCCCAAAGACCTAACATGGAGGAAGAGGTAAAAGCTGAAAACATACCATTCTGTGGTTCGAACCCCCACCCAAATTGTCCGGACCACAGTAGCCGAGAGCGCGAGTTTTAAAACTCCTCTTTTAGGGTTTCTTTGCAACCCTTTTTTATAAAACTTGTACACGGCTGAACTAAGGAGAGAACTTTCATTCTTTGAACTTTCATTCTTTTACATACTTTTGAGTGTTCTAAGATAGTTTAGAGAGTTTTTAATATTTTGTGAGATGTTTTTAGAGTTTTTGAAGATGGTTTGTTCATCACAGCAGTTGTATTCCATTATGCTATTTCAGAATTATTTTCCGTGTAAGTTATATTTCGTTTCGTTCTTTAATAATATGATTTGTTTGTTTCATTAAGTATATTAGCTAAATATGTGTTTGTTTATTGCTTTTGCTTCATTTAAAGTGATGTTAGCATAAAAACCTTAGTTCTTGATTCAACGAATCAAAGAAAGGTAGTCATGACACACTATGGGATGCGTGTAGATTCTTCATATGATTTACGAAAACTTATGCGTAGGGATCTACTATTTTTAAACTTATTTCAATTTGTTTCGAAAGCATTCGAAAAAGAAAGCCTTTAACCACATTCATTGAAATCACTGGTAAGGGTTTTCGATTACACTTGGTTTAACATTTTTGGACAAATTAAAAGTAAGATTTGAATTCAAATTTGATTTCGTTTGTTTGAAAAACTTTCGAAAACAAACGTCTTTAACTAAATTCGTTGAAATCACTGGTAAAAATTTTTTATTAAAACTTTCTCAATATTTTTGAACAAACCCCTAATTCAGATTTAAACCCAAATGTTTTCTTAAAAAATCTTTCTGGTTTTATTATTCTAAACAAGATTTTAAAACTGAGTATTGGGAATTTAAGCTTAACAAAGACATCTTTGAATTGTAGATTGCAAGCTTAAAAACATCCCATAGTGAAGTAGTGAACTACTCAGAATTGAAAGTTGGATCAAGAACCTCTTTAATATTAATATTATGCTTGTTATTTAATTTAATTTCTAAGTTAATCAATTTGCTTTAAAATTTAGAGTGGATTGATTGTTTGCACTTTAAAATTAAATCGAATTCCTTCAATTAATATTTAATTCATTTAGAATCTAAAACAAAGATTTGATTCACTGAATTCCTTTAAGTAGTATTAATTTGCGTTTTAGTTTGAATTTTTATTTTGCAAAACCCTAGAATTTAGTTCCAATTAAACATCAAACCTCGCTTGCATTTGAATCTTGAATTGCCCTTATAACCTAGAAACTAAATAACATTGGCTCCCTGTGAATTCAACCTTGGACTCACCGAGTTAAAACTACGCCGCACACCCTTGTACTTGGGGGTTAAATAGACGCACATTTTAGAAGCGGTCACCCCATCTTTGCCCTTACTCACAACCATAAGCCATTATTTCTCCTTTGCTTGTTCAGTAATCTTTGGGAGCATCCTTTATTATCGTCTCACCAAACTTGCATGAAAACGCAGATCGATGATGGTAGCGGCAGACTGGTCTCAACGCGGTTACAACTACTATGGAATTAACACACATACCACAATATGAAAATTCTAGGCCATGGTAACATAGGTGTTTTATTAACTAAAAAGTACATTAAAAATATAAAATTTTGATGTAAAAATAATATGTAGTGAAATTTGATTGGTTAAAAGTACAAGAAATTGATAAAAATTGATGGGTTTTAGTTGGTTTTGACTAATCAAATACCCTTTTGTTTATTATTATTTTTTATATTTATAAAATTTAAAAAATTGATAATAAAAACATATTTGATAAATTTACTTTTATTTTTTAACCAAAAAATAAAAATTTAAACAAAAAAACATAAATAGAAAAATTATATTTTCACTCTTATTTTCTTTTTCTTTTAAAAATATTTTGTTCACTTTTATTTAATGCGATTCTATTTAAATTCTACGATTCCGTTTGGAGCTTCAAAATTTTTCAAAAAATTCTAAAAAGTTTCAAAGTTCCCAACTTACTTCCAATTAAATTTTATTACGTGTCATTTTTATACTAATTTCCTTCTAATCAACTTCCTTCCAATCAAATAAGCACGGTGACACGTGGTGTAATTTTAATAAATAAATACATTATTTTGAAAAAACACAACATTTTTTTCACTAAATTTGAATAAATAAAAAGTCATATATTTATATTAAGGGAGCGTTTGAAATCTTAAAAAAAATCATAAAATTTCATAAAATTTTAGTCCTTTGTACTTTTTATTGATTTTGAGACTATAATTAATGATATTTTACGATTTTTTTAACTCCAAACGAACCCTAATATTATTTTCAATGATTCGTAAGTTGACAATAACATCCTTCTCAACGAGCTTATTAGCAAGAAATTACCTACTAAAACAATTCATAGCCTCGTTACGATTATTTGTTTTGTATTCATAAATATAATTTCTATTTAAAAATAAAGATATAAAATATTCCCAAAACAATAATTGAAAATTTTTATTTTAATAACTGAAAATTTTAAATTTTAAATACATGCCTTTTACTTAAGTTGTGTCTAGAAGGGATGTCATGGGATGAGTTTGATGAAAAATTTTTAAAATACTTATTAATTTTGAATGAAATTACAAAAACAAAATGACATCTTTATTATTTAGGAAGTATTTGGAAGAGAAAAAGTTAAATTAAAATATAATGCGTCAATTTTTGTTTTAATTTTTTTTTTGTGTCTATTTGGAGGACAAATTTAAAATTTATAATAGAATCCATTCGAACAAAGTCATTCGGCCACATTCAAACGGTTTTTGTATGCTACGATCCATTCAAACAAAATCGTTCGATCACATTTAAATACATTTTGTATGTCGTGTCAGACTTTTGAGGCGACAGGATATGTTTGAACGTAATCAAATGACATGTTTGAAGAGTTTTGATTAGAAAAATTAATAAAAATTAGTATTTTAAAATAAATACATAAAAAATGAAAATGATCAAAACTTGATAAAAGCTGGCAAATTTTAAAACAAAATTTGTAACCGTTGTAAAATTTAAGCCTCCGGTCACACTCTTAATAAAATACAAGCGATAATATAGAATTATTATTTAACTCCATACCTTTTCCTGATCTCTCCCGGCTCTTCTGCCAAGTACGGCCTGTTTGTTAAAATTTAAATTTTTCCTTCCTTACCATAAAAAATTTATGCCCAAGCATATAGGGAGTGTTTAGTTGCTAAAAATTAATTAAAATTTATTAATTTTTATAAATTTTTTTATATTTTTTTTTAATTAAATTTTATCATATATCAATTTCAATTAAATGCATAAAAAATGAAAATGGTCAAAACTTGATAAAAGTTCGTAAATTTTAAAAATATTAATAACTTTTGCAAAATTTAAGGCCCCAATTCTGCTCTTAATCTTATTTGGTAACACTAAAAGTTACCAAAATTTATTAATTTTAACTAATTTTTGTATTTTTTTCTAATTAAATTTTTTAACATATCACTTATATGTCACATTTTTTTTACTTTTATTATACTTTTTAACTAACTTTTTATCAACTAAACACCACTTGTTAAAATACAAAGGATAATATAGAAATATTATTTAACTCCATACCTTACCCTAACCTCTCCCAGCTCTTCTGCCAAGTACGGCCTCACATGCAATGGATGGTTGTTAAAATTTAAATTTTTCCTTCCTTAAAATAAAAAATTCTTTTTTAAAAAAAATAAGAGGTTTTTAGTTGGTCAAAATTAATTAAAATTTATTAATTTTTTTTACTTTTTTCAATTAAATTTTATTATTTATTACTTTTACATCAAATTTTTATACTTTTATTGTACCTTTTAATTAAATTTTTACTAACCAAACACACTATAATTATTTTTTAAATTGGATGTGTTTAGAGTTGTATAAAAGTGTATAAAATAAAATAAAATTATAAAAGTAAATGTTTAGTAATTCATGCAATGAATAAAAAATTTAAATTTTACTATCTTATAATTTGTATTTGTAGAGATTTATAAAATTTTATTTTATTTTGTTTAACTCCAAACAGAGCCATTATCAAATTACGAATAATCCTCGCGAATCTTCCTATTAAACTTCGCGACTCTTCAAAGCTCTCTAGCTTCAAACTTCAAAAATCTTGATTTGATAAAGATTGAATTGACCTTTGAATCCACTACAACTGCAAATTTCTGCCGCCCCCGCCCCCCAGGGGGTTGCAGTGGGTGAAACGGCATTGTTTTGTTTAAAAATAAATCAGTACAAGACTTTTGTTGCGTAATAAAGTTAAGTGCAGGAAAAAAAATTATAAATAAAAATAATTAAAGTTTCTTTTGATTAGATTAGAAAATAAAATAAAATAAAAAATATTATTAATATGATTAAGTAATTTTTAAAAACGTGTCTGGTAAAATAAATATAAATTTTTTTACAGCATTTGAGATTTTTTGTGTGTCGATTAAAAATTTTTGAAACTTTTAAATTGAGTTAAAATAAAATAATGATTATACTTCTCGCTAACTCATAAAAAAATTGATATGTTGGCAACTTGTCACATAGGATTATTAACAACTTTTATACCAAAATTTTGTGTTTATTATTTTTATCTTTTTAGTCTCCAAATAAAGCCTAAGTGAAATTACAAATTCTTATTCTTATGTTCTTCCGTTAAAAAAAAAAAATTCTCATGTTCTTATATATATTTTGAATAAATATAATTATCTTTCATAGATTAATCTTTAAAATTTTAAATATGTTATAAATTGAATTAAAATAATTTATTTTTATTTGATTAAGTTAGAAATAAATTTTATTTTATTTTATTTTTTTCCCTAATCTAATCAAAAGAAAAATTAATTATTTTTATTTATAATTTTTTTTCCCTGCACTTAGCCTTATGTGCAACAAAAATCTTAGGCTGATTTATGTTTAAGTAAAACGATGCCGTTTCGTCGACTACAGTCACTGCAGTTATCAAGCGACTGAAGCCCCCTTACCCTTACTTATTTTTATTTATAATTTTTTTCTCCTATACTTAATTTTACTGTGCAACAAAAGTTTCGAGTTGATTTATTTTTAAACAAAACGTTGCCGATTGCAGCCGCTGCAGTCTCTTCCCCCCCCCCCCCCCCCCACCCACCCACCCAAAATTTCGCCTCAACTTACTTTGCCTCGTTGGAAGCGCGAGAGGACCGCTGTCGTTGCTTGGCCGCTGGGTAAATGAAAGATTATGGGACGGCTGAGCTTGACAACCGAAGAAGAAGTTGAAAAAAATTCCAAAGTTAGCGTTGAAACTGGCAAAAAATTGATTAGAAAAATTGAATATTTAAAAGATTTAAAAAATTATTTTTAGAGTAATTAAAAATAATTTGTAACTTCAAACATAACGTCAGTGATGTTAAGATAGATTGGGAGGCTGCCATACAGTTATTTTGCCCGCCTTATGCTTTTCTATCAAGACTAAGGCTCCGTTTGGGGTCTAAAAAAGTTCAAAAATTTTTAAAAATTTTAAACATTTCACCTTTTTTAAACTCTAAAAATTTCAAAAAATTATTAAAGTCGGTTGAAACGAATCAAAATGATGCGTTCCAATGAGTTTTGACAAATTTTTATAAAAGTTGATCTGACATTTGTATAAAAAGTTACATAGAACTTTAAAAATTTTTTAAATTCTCTACTAAAATTGTCACGTGTCATTTCATATAATTTTTAATAACTTTATATCAAATTAAACATAAACATCCACCAATTATTTCACAATAATTTTTTACACTTTAAACTCCAATAAAATTTTATTTTTGAAAACTTTTGATTTTTTTGGGACTCCAAATGGACTCTAAGAGTCGATTTAAATGTATTAATATTTTTTTAATCTTAAAAATATATGAATATATTTAAACCATAATTGCCGATCTCAAATACTAATAGAATGAGAGTCTTTGAAGTGAAAAAAATTAATAAAAATTTTAATATTTACACAATTAAATAAAAATAAGGTGACGTTTAGAGTGATAAAAAATAAGAAAAAAATATAATTTGGGTTAATTTTTGCGAAAAAATCCGTTAGAACGATTTGGTACCAAATCGTTCTAACGGATTCAAAAAATAACACTCATTTTTTCAAAACCTTGGGAACGGTTTTCTAAATCTGTTCCCATGGATTCAAAAAAATTATAAAAAATAGCAACAATGGTACTCGTTTGGAAACTTTCAACCAGAAGAATATGATTGTTAAAAAAAATTTATGCATTCGATTAACCTCTTTCTGAATTTTTTATTTTTTTAAGCGAAATTAGTAAAAGTGAGAATGTGTAAGTTAGTAATGATGAAAAATAAAATAAAGATTGTTGAAGTTTTTTTTATTTTTTTAACTCCAAATGGTACCTAAATAATTTTTAAAATTTTTTGATGTTCCTATTTGACCGTTGAATCCACTACCACTTCGAATTTCGCCTCAACATACTTTTTCTTGTTGGAAGCGTGAGACGACCGCTGTCGCTTGCACTTGATTTTCTGTTGCTTGGCCGCCGCGTAAATGAAGATTATGATGGGAAGGCGGAGCTTGACAATCGAAGGAGTCTAAAAAAAATTCCAAAGTTAGCGTTGAAACGTGGCAAAAAAATTGACTAGAAAAATTGAATATTTTTAAAATCATTTTTAGAGTAATTAAAAATAATTTGTAACTTCAAACATAACGTCAGTGATGTTAAGATGGATTCGGACGCTGACATACAATTGTTTGCCTGCCTTATGCTTTTCTATCGAGACTAAGACTGTGTTTGGGGTCTTAAAAAAGTTCAAAATTTTTTAATAAATTTAAAAAATATTATTTTTTTTTCAAACTCTAAAAAATTCTAAAAATTTATTGAAATTCATTAGAATGAACCAAAATAATACGTTCTAATAATGTATTTTGATAGATTATTTTAAAAGTTGATCTGACATTTTTTTATATAAAAAGTTACACAGAAGAATCGATTTAAATGTATTAATATTTTTTTAATCTTAAAAATATATAAATATACCTTTAAACCTTAATTACCGGCCTCGAATACCGATAGATGAGAGTCTGTGGAGGGAAAAAATTAATAAAAATTATAATAATTACACAATTAAATAAAAAATAAATAATTTATAAAAAATTTTTGATCTTCCTATTTGAGATTTAGAGCTCTAAGTCCCCCGATATCAGAAACTAAATCAGTCCTCGGATTCGAAAATTATTGCTAAAAAATGTTGGAAATTCCAAAGCTCGAAAATTGTTGTCTGACGAACGCAATGACCTATCCGCCTCCTATAAATATGCAGCCTACCCTCCACATTATTGTTATACAATTTAAACTCCTCTCAGCTCTGTTTTGTTCTTTTTTTTTAAGTTTGGGTAATTAGCTTTGTTTAGTTCAGTTCAGCTCTTCAGAGTGCCCTGGCCTCTTCTTCTCCCACTGCACATCGATCTGCAACATTTTAATGGCGAACCGGGTTGTTCTCTTGGACTTCTGGCCGAGCATGTTTGGGATGAGGCTCCGGATCGCCTTGTCTCAGAAGGGAATCGAGTACGAGTACAAAGAAGAGGACTTGAGAAACAAGAGCCCTCTTCTCCTGCAGATGAACCCAGTTCACAAGAAGATCCCGGTTCTGATCCACAACGGCAAGCCGGTCTGCGAGTCCCTCGTCGCCCTCCAGTACATCGATGAGGTCTGGAAGGAGAAATCCCCATTGTTGCCCTGCGATCCGTACCAGAGAGCTCATGCTAGGTTCTGGGCCGACTATGTCGACAAGAAGGTGCGTTTCGCCCTCTTACTGTTTGATTTATGGTCTACCAATATGTGTACTTACTGCGTAGTTTTGGAATCTACTATTCTGTTTGGTTGCTCAGAAAACCTGCCAAGAAACACACTATGCTTCTATTTTTAGTTAATATAACAACCCTTTTTTCTAAGTTTTGACCTTTCTTAGATTTGATACGATTATGGCCAGTTTTTTTCCTCCTCAATATATATGCTTGTTTGCTTTATTGTTGTGGAGTATATATGTGGGGATGGGATTATGGGAGTAAAACGTTTAGTAAACAATCCTTGTAGATTTAGAGCTCTATAAATAGAATTTCAATACTCCGATCTTAGTATTATTGTTATAAACAGGGGTGATCAGGATCTGTAAGCATTGAGGGGTACAAAGGTGAATTGGAGTAAAAGTAGAAAAACAGTGTGAGTAAAAACTTATTAACAATTGGGGAAAAAAAAAAAAGTAAAATTTTCAAATAAATGAGAGCAAAATCAATCGGAATTTAGTGTAACTCTTCGAATCAGTGGGGATAAAGAAGAATATAAACTCAAGATCAGCCTCACAAATACTTCGATTAAATCAAAATAATATTGTTTTATTCTAAAATATTATAAAAAAATATTATTAAAAATATATATATTATTTTATCGAGCTACTTGTTGAGTTTTTAGCCGAACTTTTTTAGGTTCGCGATTGAGATCAATTCTAAACAAGTTACAAATCGAGTTTGATTTGAGATCGTTTTGGTTATAAACCGAGCTCGAGCCGAGTTTTTCTCGAGTTGAGCTCAAATAGTTCAAAAAAAGTTTGGCATGTCTTTTTTGAACCTCCATTCCAGCTCCAAACGGAGAACGGATATATTCACGGATATCCAATACTTCAAACCATTTGTTCACCTCCGAATCTGCCCATAAGTTGTATGTAACTTATTACTATTAAATAATTCATCTCCAAAATCAAAATAATACATAATATCATCACAATAATAATTTACCAAAGTAATACATAAAATCTCAAAAACTAATATTTTACCAAAGTACCATTTAACGAACAGATACATAATTCTAAAGTGTATTGTTTTAACACAAAGTAACAAATACAAAATATGATAATTCATAACATGATTATAAATCCTAATTTCTTAAACCTCCAAAAAGCATCCATACGAAGTTTCGAAATTCCATATCACCTGTGACCAAAAAAAAAGAACAAACTGTGGTTAGTTAGGGCCCGTTTGACAACGCTGTTGTTTTTTGTTATTGTTTTTCTGTTGTTATTTTCTATTTTTTATTTTCTGTTGCCGTTTATTTTTTCTAAAATGAAAACTGAAATTGCGTTTGAAAATACAAGTTTGTTTATAATTATTAATTTTTTATTTTAGAAAATATTTAATTCTATTAGTTTTAAAAAATTAATAGAACTTAATAAAATATATTTTATATTAATTTAATTTAATTAATATAATTAATTAAATTAATACAGTAAATTATTTATTAAAATCATTTAATTCAATAAATATAAAATATATTAAATTATATTATTTATTAAAAATAATTTAATAGAATATATTTCATATTAAATAAATAATTAAATTAGATTAATTATTAAATTAAATTATTTATTTTTAAATTAATTAAATTCATTTAATTATTTATTAAAATAATTTAATAAAATATATTTTACATAAATTAAATTAATTAAATCATAAATAATTTAATTTAATTATGATATTTATTTAAAATAATTTAATAATTATTATTAAATTAAATTAAAAATTAATGTAATTTAATTATTTATTATTAATTATTTTATATAATGTAATTTAATTATTAAATTAAATGAATTAATTATGATATTTATTTTAGATAATTTAGCAATAATTAATTATTAAATTAAATTAAATTAATTAATTTAGTTTTATTATTTATTAAAAATAATTTATATAATTAATTTAATTTATTGAATTTAATTATATTATTTATTAAAATAACTTATTTTAATAAAATATTTGAATAAAATAATTTATTTTTATGTAACGTAACAAAAATAGACAGTTTTAAAATTGACAAAATATTAGCAACAGAAAAAAAATCAGAGTGAAAACACCTTTTTTCTGTTTACGTTTTTCTGTTTATATTTTTATTTTTTTTTGAAACAAAAAAACATAAACAGGCTTATCAAACATGTTTCTGTTACGAGTTTTCAAAATTTTGAAAACATAAACAGAAAACGGAAACGTTACCAAACGGGACCTTAGTAACTAGATAAATTATTGTAAAAGGAGACAGAAGATGAACTCACCAAGATAGAAGACAACATGATTTCATATAATTTTGTAGAGTTCCAAATGATATATACCTTATAAAATTTTAAATTTACCTCTTTAACTTTTTTTATTTTTGCATATGAAAGAGATAAATTGAACTTTTAAACTTCAATTTGCACAAAAGTAAAAAAAAAAAAAAAAATTAAATTTATAATTTATTCCCTAAACACACCCTAATTGATACAAAATGATGGCAATTTTTGTTTTAAATTTATTTATCAATATTCATTTTAATAATAATAATAGTGAAGTTCAATAAATCTAGAGTATTATGAATGTAAATATTGTTTGCCACAATATGATGACGATGTTGTCATCATAGTTCCAAACGATTCGGGGTTGTTCGAATATTTTTCAAGGCAGATCGGGACAGATCGGGGTAGATTGGGACAGATTTGGATTGGATATCAGATTTAGGGCAGATCGGGGTAAAGGCAATCCCATCCCCATATCTGATCTAATATCTATCCATTTGGATCGGGTACAGATCGAATTCGGACGGGTCAGTCAAGATGACCATCCCTAGATTGGGAATTAATGTCTTTCCTTTTTGTTTAAGAGAGGGGGAAAATTATTTCGGCATTCACCAATAAAAATTCGGTATGTTGATTATTCATTGAGAAAAAAAAAAAAAAAAAAGAGAATAATTTCTTTAGGAATAAAGATCTGCTGAATCTCCTAGATGATCTTGGAAAGAATGGAAAACGTCGAGGGGAAAAACAAAGCATATAGAGTGGAATAAGTTTTTTTTTTTTTTTTTAAATTACGTTTTTAAGGAAAATTAAGAAATAAATAACAAATATTTAATTTGTTGAAAAATATATTTTTTTGTTGGATTGTTCACTAAAACTCGATTTTGCATAAACAAATTTAATTCCATTTTATTTTTACTAGACAAATTTAAAAACAAAATATAATATTAAGGAATTATCATTCAAATCTTACGAAAATTATGCATTAATTTTTCAATATTTATAATTACAAATTTGAATTTTGTCTAAAATTGCTGATAATGAACGACCTTGCACGGCAAAACAAATTTAATGACAAAATAGGTTGTTACTTTTATTTCTTAATAAAGTTGGCTCACACAATTTTATGGTACATAAATTACAAATAGATACTACAGTTTTAAAGTGGTTTTTTAAGAAAATAATGAGTATTGAAATTTTATTCTAGTTAAGGCTTCTGGATTCTCGTAGATGAAAGTTTGTATATGGGGTTGATACTTGGTACTTTAGTAATTAGTTGGGTGTTTGGTAAAAATTTATAAAAGTTGGAAAAAGTTAGAGAAAACTGATAAAAGTTGATTTTGTATTTGGTCGAGAAAGTTAGAAAAAATTAAAAAAAATTGATAAAAATTAGGGTTTTTTTTTTTTTATGAGAAAATAAGTTGTTACCTTTATTTCTTAATAAAGTTGGCTCAAACAATTGTGTGGTACATAAATTACAATTAGATACTACAGTTTTAAAGTGGCTTTTTAAAAAAATATGCAGTATTGAAATTTTATTCTAGTTAAGGGTTTTAGATTCTCGTAGATGAAATTTGTATATGGGGCTGACACTTGGTACTTTAGTAGTTGGGCATTTGGTAAAAAGTTGGAAAATGTTAGAGAAAGTTAGAGAAAATTGATAAAAGTTGTTTTTGTATTTGGTAGAGAAAATTAGAAAAAATTTAAAAAAGTGATAAAAATTAGTGTTTTTTTTTTGGGGGGTGCGCCAAACAGCACCTATTGAAATCCCCGAAAAACAAGGCCAAAACAAATTGTGTTTTGAAGCACAATATTTTCGTTTTCATTCTTTGAGACTTGTTTCAAAATCAATTTTCTAGAAACGGAAAACAAAAGCATGCAGTGCACATTGACATGTTGTTGTTTGGTGTTTTTCCAACGTTTTCAAGGAAAAATAACTCAAGCGGTTAATCACAATTTATCCATTATGGTTTGAACCCACTTTTAAAAAATGATTATGCACTTATATATTAGTGACACAATATTTTGTTGCCTTCTTTTCTTTTTAAAGATTAAATAAGTTGTTAAGTAATTTCATTTTACATGTCTATGTCACGGGCACTTTGATTATTTAATGGGAAACGTATCATCACATTGGCATGTGTATATTAGATGGGTGTTAAGATTGACTTATATTGTCCATTTGACTTAGATGCTAAACGTCAGGGTTATATACTTTTAAGCTCGTGTTTTTTTTGGTTAAATTAAAAGAGGTAAAGTATAATTATTCCCAAACCTAAAAGTGAAATCAACCAACCGAATCAAATGGTAGGGGAGCTAGACTTATTAAACTTAATGAAGAAAAGACACTAATCATCGATGTTTTGTGTTCACTTTTTAGTTCTTGTGTTTTCTGGTCAAATCAGAAAGGGTAAATTATTATTATTTTCAAACCTAGACGTGTCTATCAACCAAATTGAATTGAATAGTAGGGTATTTGAATTGGGCTTGTTGAACTTAACGAGCTTAAAAAGCTAGTTCATTTTGAATTTGTTTCTATTTCAAGTCAAACTCGATCAAGTCCTAAACCAATCCGATCTCAAATCAAGATTAAATAACTTGATATTTTAAACAATATTTATCAATTATTAATATATGCAGACAAGCTGTCATTTAAGTTCAATAGTATAACCAACTTAAAATTGTGGTCTAGATTCAATTTGTTGTTTGAAGTTGACTTTGAACGAGTGTATAACGGAAGCAAACTCGAGCAAATCTAGAATACCTTTTTCATATTACAACATTACCCAAACCCAAAGACATAAAAAAAGAGAGAGAGAGAGAGAGAGAGAGAGAAGAGTCCTAAATTGCCCCACCATTTGTAACTTAACTGTGCAATGCAGATGTACGAAGGTGGAAGAAAAGTATGTTTCTCGAAGCGGGAGGAGCAGGAAGCAGCGAACAAGGAACTCATAGAGTCCCTCAAGGTGTTGGAAGGAGAGCTCGGAGACAAGCCGTACTTTGGGGGCGAAGTTTTCGGGTACGTAGATGTTGCGCTCGTTCCATTTTACAGCTGGTTTTATGCCTACGAGACCTGCGGCAAGTTCAGCATCGAGGCAGAGTGTCCCAAACTGATTGCATGGGCCAAGAGGTGCATGAAGAAGGAAAGCGTGGCCAAGTCTCTTGTTGACCAGCACAAGGTCTATGACTTTGTTTTGCAGCTGAGGAAGGTTCAGGGGCTTTGAGTAGATTATATGAAGGCTCCAATCGTCTGCCACTTGGTCTTCAATAAGTTTGTGCTGTTTTCTTTCAGTTTGTAGGGTTGTGTTTTGGAAAATAAAAGGTGTTGGCCTAGTATTTGGCACTTGAATGTGCCTTGGATGTGGCTGATGGAGTGTATCAAGTTCTAGTTTTTTATTTTGGGTATCTGTCTTGTTCCATCTTCAATAGTTCCTTTTGTATTTGACCATTTGTGGCATTCCTTCAATAACTATGGTTAAGTGGAACTTCAATTATTTGCGTTTATTGTACGTGGCTTGTAGTTCGCGTGGTATAGAGAGTTCTCTCTCCCCCGCTCACATTCCGGGTTTATCTTTTTGGGGATCCTTTGGGGATCTCTTGTTTCCAACCCCCAAAAATATTGTATGTTAAATGTTCTAAATATATATATATATATATATGGATTTATGATCAGATAACTTCGAGAAATTAGATTATTTCATGGCTTAAAACTTAAAACTAGCTGGGGTCATTTTTTCTTGGAAAAATGCATTGATCTGATCAAATTCAGCAAAATGTAAAGGATATAAAATGCTCTACAGTGTGCGTTCAGCACGCATTGATCATACAAAAAAGATGGTTTTATCTGATTGTCATTGGGACACTGGTAGATAGTATGAAATGATGACAGGGTGTAGTGGTTTATCGAATGAGCTGAGCGATAGGTTGTTCAAATTCAATTTGAAAATTTTTTCATGCTTGAAAATATGTTCCAACTTAACTTATTAAGTTTTTGAACCGAGCTTGAATAATTTAATTTATTGACGCGAGTTTAAGATTATTGAACCGAGTTTTAAGCTGAACAAGTTGCAAATTGTGTTTAAGATTAATTTGATTTTGTAATGTGTTGATGTCAAATTAACGAATTTAGTACAAATTGAACTGGAATTGTTTGGTTCATTTAACAGTCCGGGTGGATGCATTGCTAGAGATGGTGGTTTTATTATTGCTGGCTCTCTGTTTCCCCTTCAAGTTGATTTGGATGATGATGTCTTTTCTAGGCCTTTTTTAAGGGCCTCTTTCTATTTTCCTCTGTTATAGTAGTTGTAAACAAAAAAGGAAATGTCTACACTTGTGTTTGGAGTGAGATAAAACGAGACAAAACGAGATAAATTGTGAACTTGTAATTTGTACAGTGAGATAAAAAATGAATAATTTTTAAAAATTTATAGAGATTTTTAAAAATTTGTACCAAATCAAACGGAGCCAAAGTTGATTTGAAGGTGGAGAAAATATAAGTATCATGTTTAGAGATGAGCTTATATTGATTCTATATTTGGATCATGAATTTGTGAATGAAAAAAGAAAATGAGGAAAAATTATAGAAAAGTAAAATATAGTGAAGTAATCAATTTTATTGATTTTTTTTATTTAATTTAAAAATTAGAAGATAATTAATAAATATTTATTAAACTACTAAATTTTTATTTTGTTTAGGTATAGCAAAATAGCA
The DNA here is from genome assembly GCA_019916065.1 of Vitellaria paradoxa. NCBI lineage: Eukaryota > Viridiplantae > Streptophyta > Magnoliopsida > Ericales > Sapotaceae > Vitellaria > Vitellaria paradoxa. The sequence continues at coordinate 39,796,844 of CM034234.1, forward strand.
GAAATTAGTAATTTTATTCTCTGTTTACATTAATTTTTCATTCATAAATCCATTTTCCAAACGTAGAGATTGGGGGTTTGTATTAACCTGGATTACGTGGCATATTTTCTACTAAAATATAGTTGCAGATCAATTGAAGAATATCAACAGAACAATGTCTTTTATATACACACTCACATTTCTCAAACACACTCTTACCCTATTGTGGACAAAGGCCCAAATGTCATATTTTATTTATTTATTTATTTATTAATTATTATTATTACTATTTTGAGAAGTTGAAGATTTTAAGTGGGTTAAATGTACTCGTATAAAAAAAATTAAAAAATTTATATTTGTTTAGATAAAAATTATTTGATTGAATAAAAAAAATTAACAAAAAAGATAATTTTTTTATTTAATTTCTTTATTTTTTAATAGTTATTTAAACAAATATAAATTTTTTTAATTTATTTAAGCATGCGTTTAATATGCCTAAAAGTTGTAATTTTTTTATCAAAAGAAATTCACTTTTAATGAAAAGCAAATCATATAAAACGAGCCAAACGAAGTCTAAAACATGCTGTCCTAATATTCACCTATAAGCTTAATTCGAATCCAAGTTTGATAATTTCTAAAAATAGCTATGGTAATTAATAATTATTTAACAGTTTAACTTCAACAAACGAACACAAACCGGATCATTATTGGTGCTTTTAACGCACTTAAAAATTTTGAAAATTTTCAAAAAATTTTAGAACTTATTTCTTTTTTAGATGACTTATCCACTTTTTAGAGGCCGTTTGGAGGTTCAAAAACAAGAAAAAAAGTGAAACTTTTGATACTTTATTATGTGTTTTTTAGTTACATTTTTTTGTGTATTTGGTGAAACAAAGTATACTTTTTAACATTTTTTTGCAATTTTTAGTGTTTAGTAAATTTTTTACTGTAGCAAATAAAAAAAGTAATAACTTTTTGTATGGTTGGTATGTTTTTTACTGTAACAAATTAAAAAAATGGTAATTTTTTGTTTTATTTTTTACTGTAACAAATCAAAAAAATGAAAATTTGTGATTCTACCAAAGACACCAAGAGTTACAAAATGTAACTTTTAGTACTTTTTTTTATTAGTTTTTAAGCCTCTAAACATACCTTTGTTTCACTACACAAATTATGAACTTTCGAATTATCTCATTTTTTATCACTCTAAACGCCGCGACGCCTCCTTTCGCTTACATGCGGGATGCACCATCTCTGTCTATTGCCAACAGCAACGCAGTCCATCCCTTACCTCCAAAAAGCAAGTCTTGAATTTTGAAGAGCTTAATTATTATAAAGTGAGAATTGTCAGTGCATAAAGGTATAAAAAAATTAATTTAAATGATAATTTAAAATATTAATTTATTTATTACAAATATTAATATATCTTAAAAATATTAAATTAAAAATTGTTTTAAAAAATATTCAAAAAGTATAAACAGTGATAAAAAAAATAATCAAAATGGAGAAAAAAATAATATTAATTATTGAACAAATTTAATAATTAGAATTATTTTTTTCGACTTCCTTATTATATAAACTTTAATTTTAAATTTGTCAATGTGAGCACAATAATTGAAATGAAACCTTCTAAAAAAAATAATATTTCAAAAGTTAAAAAAATAAAAATTTTAATATATTAAAGTTTTGTGAACAAAATATAAACTAATAAGTAAAACAAAAATTAGATAAGACCACAAAACTAAAGTCTCAAAAAAACAAAAAAAAAAAAGATATCATTTTTTTTCATTTTCCCACGTAGCCCTTTTGAAAAACATATAGAATGTTGTAATAAAATAATTGTAATAATACATAGAATATTTTAACAAAAAAGTAAGTTGTTCTAGAAATAGAATATTTGATTAATATATATATATAGAAAGACACAGAGAGAGAGAGAGAGAGAGAGAGAGAGAGAGAGAGAGAGAGAGAGAGAATATTGTAATAATAATTTTAAATTTATAAATATTATTCAACGCACTTTTCTTTTACAAGTATGCAAAGGTTATTGTCAACCATAATAATAATTGTAAAAGCGTTTGAATGTGATCTGTTTTATCATTCCACAGAGAAAAGACCTTTGTGATATTGGCAAATGACCAAACTTTAATTTCATTCCAAGTGGGTCTTCTTCTTCTTCTTCGTGCAGAATCATTACATTCCAGACCAAAGCCATATCTCTTAACAGTCAAAAGAAAACAGAGGCACAGCAACAATGGCGGAGATTGTAATCCAGGAATTCCCACGTCTCGTCTCTATCTTTCCTTGTCATTTACCTATAAAAAGCAAAGATCAACCCCTCCTTGGCCCTACCTATCAACCAATCAGAACCCATATATATGAGAAGTTGAAGAAATTGAAAGGAATTATAAGAAGGAGAAGAAGAAGGAGGACACCCAACAACAACAACAAAAAAAGGAGTGGATGAGCAGCAGCAGCAGCAGCAAAGACACAACAAAGCACTCACGCTAGAATTTTCGTGGTCACATGTACAGATGCATTCACCTCTCATTGCTGTAAAGCAGTGCTCCGTTGACTCCCCCCAAGTTTTTTGATTTGCTTTTCGATCGTGACTCTGGCGCTCCACCTGCTGCCCCCTCTCCATCTACTTGTCTTCATCAATCAATTTGCACTCTCTCTCTCTCTCAAAGTTGGCGCATGTCTTTCTCCTTCCCTCCCCCCTCTCTCTTTCTTCCTTATCTCTTCCTTTTTATTGCTCTTTTTATCTCCTTATTTATGTTTCACACTTCTCTATAGGGTTCATGCTCAGTTGGGTATCAATCCATTCAAGTCATTGATACCTCTCAAGCCTCTCTTTCCCTCTATTCCTTATTGTGAATTTTGGGTTTTATGCAGGAGGCCTAACTTGTTAGCTATCAGTCATGCAAGTTAGGAGTATCACTTGTTCAGTTAGGCTCTTCTAGTTTTCGTCTCCAAGTTGTTCGCTTTTTTGTCTTTGATACACCCAAACCTTCAACTTCTGTTGTTTGGGCTCGGTTGATTTTTTTTTTTTTTTTTTTTTTCTAATGGTTCAATTTAGATATATGATTTGTATACTTTTTGGGTCTGAATTTCAAGTGCTTTGCTTTAACAATTCTACAGTTTCATGAATGATTGACCCCTTTGATCATTACTTTACCTGGTGACAGATACTTGTTTATACTATTTAATAGCTGTTGTCTTGGATTCATAGCTGTGTTTAGTCTTTCCAGAAATCCCTTTAGAATTATGACAATGTGATGTTTGAAATCTAGCATTGTTATTTTATACTATTTTTTTCTCCTCTGCCTAATGTGTTTTTATCTCCTCGAAAATGGTTAGGCAGAGGAGTTATCATATTCAAGAAAACTTGTATTTGCTACTAATTATTTGCTATTTCTTTGTCTTCGTTGAATCATTAAGTGAAGAGGGGACTGTTCTTTTGGAGTTCAAAAAATTCCTTGTTGATCCTTCTAGCAATCTTCAAAGCTGGAATTCTTTGGATCTAAATCCTTGCAACTGGAGTGGTATAGGGTGTACCAATGACCTTAAGGTAACCTCTATCAATCTCACGGGCTTTAATCTTTCTGGTAGTCTTTCTTCGTGTATCTGTAAGCTACCTTACCTTACCGAGTTGAACGTATCAAAAAACTTCATTTCCGGCTCCATTCCTAGCGATCTTGCTTATTGTCATACTCTAGAGGTTTTAGACCTTTGCACTAACAGATTCCATGGGGAATTTTCAACCCAACTCTTCAAAATTACCTCCCTAAGGTTGCTTTCTCTGTGTGAGAATTATATCTACGGTGAAATTCCACAGGAGATTGGAAATTTGACTTTGCTCGAAGAGCTTGTTATTTACAGTAACAATCTCACTGGAGTGATCCCCTCGTCGCTGGGCAAGTTGAAAAGACTTAGGATTCTAAGGGCAGGTCGGAACCTTTTATCAGGTCCAATTCCTAGACAAATCAGTAAATGTGAGAGCTTAGAGGTACTAGCATTGACACAAAATAGGTTAGAGGGTTCTTTTCCTGTACAGCTTCAGAGACTCAAGAATCTTACTGACCTGGTTCTTTGGCAAAACCTTTTGGCTGGTGAGATTCCTCCTGAAATAGGGAACTTCAGCAGCTTGGAGTTGCTTGCTTTGAATGACAATTCCTTCAGTGGAAGCCTACCCAAAGAGATTGGAAAATTGTCCCAATTGAAAAGGCTGTACATTTATAGAAACCAGCTGAGTGGAACAATTCCTAAGGAACTAGGGAATCTAAGCGCAGTTGAGATTGATCTTTCTGAAAATCAGTTAAGTGGGTTTATTCCAAAAGAGTTGAGCCATATTCCTTGCCTTGCCTTACTTCACCTTTTTGAAAACCTCCTGCAGGGAAGTATCCCCAGAGAGCTTGGACAGTTGAAGCAGTTGGGGAAATTAGATTTGTCGATAAACAATTTGACGGGTACAATACCCTTAGAGTTTCAGAATCTCACATTCTTGTATGATTTTCAACTTTTTGACAATCATCTTCAGGGTTCAATTCCACCTTTCATTGGGGCTAATAGTAATCTCTCTATTCTTGACATGTCCGCTAATAATCTTGTAGGTCACATACCTACACAGCTTTGCAAGTTCCAGAGCTTGATATTTCTGAGCCTTGGGTCGAATAGGTTATCTGGAAACATTCCTCAGGGTCTAAAAACATGCAAACCCCTTGCGCAGCTAATGTTAGGGTATAACCAGCTCATAGGAAGCCTTCCAATTGAAATATCTAAACTTCAGAACCTTTCTGCTCTTGAACTCTATCAGAACAGATTCTCGGGGCCGATACCTCCAGAAGTAGGTCGGCTTAGAAATTTGAAGAGGCTTCTCTTGTCGGATAACTACTTCGTGGGATTCATCCCTCCCGACATTGGAAAACTGGTACAACTTGTCACCTTCAATGTCTCTTCTAATCGGCTCCTTGGGAGTATTCCTCATGAATTGGGGAATTGTACAAAGCTCCAGAGGCTTGATCTCAGCAGGAACCAGTTCACTGGCTATCTTCCAGATGAACTTGGCAGGCTTGTGAATCTGGAATTGCTTAAGCTCTCTGATAACAGATTAAGTGGACCAATACCAAGCACCTTAGGGGGTCTGGCCCGACTCACTGAATTGCAAATGGGGGGTAACTTTTTCTCTGGCAATATTCCTGTTGAGCTGGGTCAACTCGCATCACTCCAAATTGCCCTCAACATTAGTCATAATGCTCTTTCTGGCACAATTCCAGAAAATTTAGGGAACTTGCAGATGCTGGAATCACTCTATTTGAATGACAATCAGCTTGTTGGTGAAATTCCGACTTCAATTGGTGAGCTGATAAGCCTGCTGGAATGCAATCTTTCAAACAATAACCTGGTTGGAACGGTGCCAAACACCCCTGTTTTTCAAAGGCTAGATCCTAGCAATTTTATTGGGAACGATGGGTTAGGCGGACTGAACCTAAATCATTCTCATCCATTTTCAACTTCATCTTCTCCACCAAAGTCCAGCTGGTTAAAGGAAGGTGCTTCTAAAGAGAAACTAGTGAGCATTATCTCTGCAATTCTTGGGATACTCTCTTTGGTTCTTACAATAGGTGTTTGTTGGGTTATAAAACGACGCCATCGTGTTTTTGTTCCCCTTGAAGATCAAGTGAAACCTGATGTGTTAGATGATTATTACTTTCCCAAAGAAGGCTTCACATATCAGGACCTTGTGGAAGCTACTGGAAATTTTTCAGACTGTACAGTTATAGGAAGAGGAGCCTGTGGAACTGTCTATAAGGCTGTTATGGCAGATGGTAGGGTTATTGCGGTTAAAAAGTTGAAGTCTCGTGGAGAAGGTGCTAGTGTTGATAGCAGCTTCCATGCTGAGATATCAACTCTCGGAAAGATCAGCCACTGTAATATAGTAAAGCTCTACGGTTTCTGCTACCACCAGGACTCTAATCTTCTCTTATACAAGTACATGGCAAATGGCAGTTTAGGTGAACAACTTCATGGGAATGAGCAAATATGTTTACTCGACTGGAATGCTCGGTACAAAATTGCTCTTGGAGCAGCAGAAGGCTTGTGCTATCTCCATTATGATTGTAAGCCGCAAATCATTCACCGTGATATAAAATCAAACAACATTTTATTGGATGACATGCTTGAGGCTCATGTGGGAGATTTTGGCTTGGCAAAATTGATTGATTTGCCCTACTCAAAATCCATGTCTGCTGTTGCTGGTTCCTATGGGTACATTGCCCCAGGTAAGGATATGATCAAGCAAACTTTTGATATATTTATTTTTTATTTTTGTGACCTTCTGTCCTTAACATCATGCTTGTAAGAATATGCTATTTTGTTGCTGCATTTATTGTTCTTTAGTGTGTTCATCTTAGAAGATGTAGTCTTGTGTAGAATATAGGGTGTGTTTGGAGTTGTATAAAATTATAAAAGTTAATGTCTTATGTTTTGTGCGATGAGTAGAAAATTTAAATTTTACAATCTTGTAATTCGTGTTTGTAGAGATTTGTAGAGTTTTTGTATTATTTTGTTTTAACTCCAAACAATGCCATGGTACTAAACAATTTAAAGTTGTAATCTTCTATGCAAAATCCCATGGCATATTTCTTACATAAGAATTTCTTTGTTTGATTTCAGAATATGCTTATACAATGAAAGTGACAGAGAAATGTGACATCTATAGTTTTGGAGTTGTTCTACTGGAGCTAATTACTGGGAGGTCTCCAGTTCAACCCCTCGATCAAGGAGGAGACCTCGTCACTTGGGTGAGAAGATCAATCCATGCTGCAGTACCAATGTCGGAGATATATGACAAGCGATTGGACCTGGGTGTAAGAAAGACAGTTGAAGAGATGTCTCTGGTTCTTAAGATTGCATTATTCTGCACCAGTACATCTCCGTTGAACAGGCCAACAATGAGAGAGGTTATTGCAATGATGATGGATGCTAGGGAAGCTGTGAACAATTCACCATTCTCATCACCAACATCAGAAACTCCTTTAGATGGTGATGATCCGTGCAGAGGTTAGAAATATGATCTCTCTCTCTCTCTCTCTTGTATATATGATGAAGTGGTTGTCATCTTGAACAAATAAAAATATGAAATTGATGGATGATATTAGTCTACTGAAATTATATAATCAGCCATTGTGAACTTGGGTACTAAACCATCTTGGTTATACATGCTTTATAAGATGGTGTGAGAAATAAATTTTTTTTTTTTTTTTGGCTAATGGGTGCGAGAAATATTAATCAGGAAAGGGATTGATATAACCGTGACCGTCTAATTTGGTTTGTGGAAACCTTTGAGCATGGGCAACTATTTGTGGTGAGACAAAATTGGAAATTTGGAAGGTCGTTAGCTACTTAGGCCATGCTTGGAATATGGCTTTGTGGTGGAAAGGAAAAAGTGAAAAAAAAAAAAAAATGGTAAGAATGCAAAATGAAGTGAAAAAGTTAAATATTTCATTTTTTCTTATTGAATTAGAAAAAAAAAAAGACTAAAATAAATAGATATTTATCAAGAAAGTTTAGCTTGTACTCGGTTAAGCAAACAAAAATTGCACAAATTATAATTTTTATTTTTTCCCTTCATTTTTTTCTTTTCCCTCTACAAATTCATATTCCATACATAGCATTAATGTGCAGATAGACTATAGCAGTAGGGCATTGGGTCATTTTTGCGTGGGGGTGATTTTGGGGGGAGGGGGGTGGATGTTTGTCATGATTCTTCCTCGTTTATTTACATTTTCCATTACCACATAAGTTCTCAGCTCGTGTAAGAAAAAATCTACCACATTAGTTCTCAGCTCATGTGTAAGAAAAAATCTACCACATTAGTTCTCAGCTCATGTGTAAGAAAAACTCTGTCTATGTGATAGAATAGGTTTCCAAAATTTGGTACATATTGATGGTACTTGATTCAATGAAGTTGAGTTACTCAGCCATTCCAAAAATTTCTTTTATTAGCAACAATCTTATCTGCTAATATATTATAACATAAACAAGCAATAATATAATCAGGGGGTTTTTTGTGAGTGTGCATGTTTACCAGCACTTTTTACCGCAAGTGACTTATAAGATCATGATTTGAATCATTCAATCCTTCTTTAAAGGAGAATATGGAGGAGGAGATTTAGAAGATTTGAAGGTAGCCTTGTGGTAGTGGAATTAAATGGTTAAGAAAAACTGGCGCATGGCTTTACACTGTTGAGCAGCCCTTGTTTTGATTATTCATCTCAAATTTTCATGACCCTATCAGTAATAGACGAGCTAGAACTTCATTGAAATTTTGGGAAATAACCTGCCTTTGTATGACTGACTCTGTGTGTGTGTGGGGGGGGGGGATGTGGAGATGCTTATTAGTATAGAAATTGAATCATCAAGGGCTAATAGGAGGCTGCACTGAAATTTTGCAGATTCCATGGATCTATAGGCTTTACTCCATCTGAAGAGGGAAGGCTGCTACCAGGGGGGGACTCCTAGGTTCTAATGCAAAGGTTAATAGTCTTGCTGGTTTCGATTTAGATAACTTCATGCAATAAAGAAATGCTCTTTCTCTTATTGAATTATTGTTCAAGTAGATTGCCCTGTCTCTCTTTGGATAATGTACGGTTGGATTTGAAGTTAATTGGTCATCTGCTTGAATTAACCCAACTTCGCTGCTGTCTGCTACACTTGATGGATGAAACACAATCAATCCTGAGTTCCAATGTTTGAATATTTTCTTTATAATATTTGATGATCTTGCAAGCCTTCGCTAAATGATGAACAAAAAGGAGATTTTCTAAGTTTTGCAGGGAAACTCACTTGCTTAGTATGTCGCACGTGCGTGCACAAGCATACGTGCCTCTTAATGTATAAGACAAAAAGTCGTAAATTCGCACAGATAAGATAAAAAGTCGTAAATTTGCATGGTAAACAAGAGTTTGAACTTCAAAACTTTATTTTGAAGAAAATTTTAGAATCTCAAAACTTTATTATACTCGAATTTCCCTTTTTTTTTTTTTCTTTTGAAGACATTTTAGAACTTTAATTTGCTTCCCTTTTTTTTTTTTTTTCCTTTATTTCGGTTATAAGGTCCAAATTTCTTTCTTTTTAGGCCCACTTTGAGGACAAAAAGCAAAGTTAATTTTTTTTTAAGCTAACTACTAAAAAACTACCTATTTAAATTTTTGTTCATTTGACATTTGTGCCCTTCATGATTTAAAAGAATTCTAAAGTGTAAAAAGATAATTTTGGTATTTTAGAAAAATCTAAAAATCTCAGTCCCAAACGGAACCTTAATCGTCCAGCCGTTACTGCAAGAATGGCGTGGTTAGAATTTAATAAATTATGCTTAGACCCCTAATTTTTCATCCCAATATACCCAAGGCCCCTCCGCCACCAACGCCGTCTATTCAGGATAGATGATACTCCGGTCGCACGACTGACGTGCGACTTGGCCGACTTCACAAGAAGCCCGCGTAACTCTGGTGGCTTCTGCATGCGGATTAACGGCCACTTTACTCCATTGAAAAATGGGTGACGTTTAATATCCGTTGCACCCCTGGCGCACCCTAGTCTCCTCGTGGGATCCTTCACCAGCAGCTTCTTTATCAAGTCCCTTCCCTCATCCTCCTCCTCTCTTTCCGTCGCGCAGAAGTTCACCCCTCTGGTCGACACTATATTACGCAGGGTGGCCTCTTTTGTCCCTCCTTTAAACGGCGTCGTACCGTACAAGAGCTCGAATATGAACACACCAAAAGCCCACCAATCGACTCCATTGCCGTGACCGTTACCGGTGACTACCTCCGGCGCCAAGTACTCGTGAGTTCCGGCGCATGATGTCGACAATGCCGTCGTTGGCTCCGCCACGAACTCACTTACCATTTCTTCCTCCTCCGGTTGTCGGTGATCGAAGCAGCTTCGCGGCCGGATTTTGGTGCCGCCGCCGCCCCCGCCCCCGCCGACCCTGGGACGGTGGGACAAGTGTTCCAATTTCGGGACCACATCGGCCTTGAAGCACAAATCGAAATCGGACAACATGATATGACCGTCTTCGCGAAGCAACACGTTTTCGGGCTTCAGATCTCGATAGACGACGCCGAGAGCGTGAAGATATTCAAGCGCCACCAACACCTCCGCCGTGAAGAACCTGACCGATTCAACCGGTAGCCGGTTACCGGGTTGTTTGCGGAGCAGGGAGTGCAGGTCTCCGTTGGGGCAGTAGTCGATGAGGAGACAACTGTATTGGGAGACCTCGAGGCGGGCGTAGAGCGTAGGGAGGAAAGGGTGGTCGAGCAAGGAGAGGATTTCCGCCTCGGTCTGGACGTGGGAGAGCTTCTTGGCGGTGAGGGCGTCTCGGTCGACGACTTTGAGGGCGAAGTTGCAGCGGTCGTTGTCGCGGAGGCGGCAGAGGAAGACGCGGCCGAGGTTTCCGGCGCCTAGGAGGCGGAGAAGCTTGAGGTAGCGGAGGTGGACAGTGCCGTCAGAGGAGATGGTGGCGGCGGCCTTGATAGCGGACCAGTGGGGGTCGGATTTGCGGTGGCGGAGGCGGTGGAGAGTGGGAAGGGTGGTTGAGCAAGCGGCGGCAGTAGAGGTGACGGAGAGGCGGGACTCGCTGAAGCTGAGGGTGGGGCTGCTGCTGGTACGGGCGCTGCTGGAGGAGGGGAAGGTGGCGGCGGTGGAGGCGCAGCTTGTGAAGCTGAGATCGAGGTCGGAGTCCAGAGGGTAAACTTGGTCTTCGTCCATGGTCAAATGAGTGCTGCTTGGTGAAGTTCTGGGCATTGAGGTTTGCATTTATAGATTCTGAGGGGAACGACTGGGGCCCGCATGTGATAAACAAAACTTGATTGGTTGACCCAATTAGTTGGAGACAATAGGTGTTTGGTTGACCCAACGGAGAATTTAATTCCCCTAAAAACATTTTTAATTTATGAAAAAATAATAGTACAGTAATACCATGTTTAAAAATATTTTTCTCACAAAATTAATTTGATTTTAATATAAAAAATTAATTTTATTTTATTTTATTTGAATTGATAAATGAAATTTTGTATTTGAAACATATGTTTTAATTTAAAAATTGAATCGAATTAATTTAAGAAAAATATCAAATTTGATCATATTAATAGAAAATAAAAAATATGATAAATATGATGTATAAAAAAGATAAATTTGTCTACTTATTTAAATGATTTAAGAAAAAAAGAATTCTCATCAAATTTTATTATTTTGAGTTAGATTTCAAAATGATATAAAAATTTTAAAATTTTAGTTATAAGTTATGAATTGAAATTAAATTCAACTCATAAATTTTATTTTAATTTTAAACATAAAAATTGATTAAAATTTTGACCTAATAAAATCAAATCTCATCAAAACTACCATTTCAAACGAAGTGTTTTTTTTTTTTTTTTTTGGTAATATTTTGGTCGTGTTTGGCATTCATAATTTTTTTTTCAAATAAGTTGATTTTGTGATTTTTTTTTTCATTTTGTATAACTCTTTTACTAAAATATAATTTTTGTTTGTAATTTTTAGACATGTTATTCATATTTCTTGAAACAAATTAAAAATCTTTAGAATTAAAAAAAATTTCATTTGCAAGTAAAATAAAGTAGTCTATTTCAAACCAGATCAATTTATTTAAAATAAGTTGGAGATACAAAACACCACTAGTAGCGGGTTGCACAAAAAGACCGGTTAGAATCGAGATTCGACCCAACTAGGTCACTTTGGGTCGGGTTAGTTTGCTTCTAAGATATGTTTGATTTTTTGAGTCTAAAAATTATCAATCCGATCGGTTTAATTTTAATTTAATTCTAAATTATTCAACCCGAACTTATTTACCGAAATTGGGTTAGTTTATTTGTATAGCTTATCCGATCCAATTTACTTCTAGTTCTAATTTTCTCAACTTAATAAATATCGGATCAATTATACTATGAATCAGCCAATGCTCTGCACACTATTGAAAATATATATATATATATATATATATATAGAATTAAAGTGTTAAATAAAAAGCGGTTATTAAGATAGCGTTTGAAATTTCAACAAAAATAATAAAAAATATGATTTGAATAATTTTTTAATATTTAGACTTCAGCCGCCAAATCAAGTTTTTCAGAGGTAAATAACTCTGCTCAAATGGATTTTCGTTCGTTTGAACGAATTTCGGCAAAATTCTTTAATTTTTGCGTCAAAATTTTTAATTTTAAATCCATTTGAATAGATTTATATCAAAACCTTTCTGAAAGTTATTAAAAAGTTTTTGAAATTTGGAGAAATATTATTTGGGATCTGTGAAAATGTCATTAAAATTTGTAGAAATTTGTTAGGATATGTAAAAATATATAAATTTATAAAAAATATTTACGAAGTACGAGATGAACAAAATATATTAGAGATTTTTAAAATTTTTTTGAGGTGTTTGATGTTTTTTAGAACACTCAATGAACCCTAATTACAACGATGTAGTAGTCTCAACAGATTTTTTTTTTTTTTTTTTTTGGTTGGCTTCCTTTAAAATTTATCTAAATTTAAGTGGCATTTGATTTATTTTTCTGCTTTCATTTTATGTTTTAAAAATCTCAAAACGAAAAAACAAAAAATACTCTATTTTCATTATTTTTAAATTTTCTTTATTTTGAATTAAAAAAACTCAAAATGACTTTTGTCATTTTTCATTTTATACGCAAGTCCATTTCTGTTTTCTAAAACAAATTTTAAAAATACAAGTGACTAAATACGTTTTGAATTTTTTCTTTATTTTCAAAAGTATAAAATAAAAAATGAATTCAAAACAATAAATAGAAAATAAAAATAAAAAATAAAAAATAAAAGATAGAAAAACAAATCAAATGAATCCTTAATTTTTCTTTAAATTGGGAATCGACGGTAGTTGAACCCAGAAAGAGAATCCTACTAACTCGAATTTTTGCAAAGTACTTTGGTTTTAACAGTGCATTAAATGGGAAATGGAAAGGGGACGGACCCCGTAATTATTGGAATGAGCCAATATAACGGGCTTCCAACTTAGGGAGGTTTGGGACCCACGTTGGTCTTCTGAGGATGCCGTTCACCACAGATCAGACCGTTTGCATACTTATTTACATTTTAGTTATGTTCATATAATAATATATTTGTAATATATATTATTTAATTTACTAAATTTAAAATATAAATATTTTTTATTTTTAATAAATTTTTACAACATTATCTTGATTTTATAAATAATTTTTATTTTAAATAATAGGCAAAAACCAAAAATTTATATATTGACGACAGTGAAGATAGAAGAAGAATTTTATCCCTTAACGAAAATAGGCCTAAGGACCAAAATAAAAATTATTAAATAGGAATAGAGAAAGACTTAGTGGTCCTTTTTAAGCCTGGTCTATTAATATCCTCAGTTTCGTTTATGTATTTTTTTTCTCTCTTTTTTTATAGGCTCATATTATTTATAATCATAAACATATAGGGATGTTAAAGAGTAAACATGTCAACTAGTAATATTCGAGCAAGAGAGAGAGATGCGCAAATAGGACATAGGCTAGGGCTTATATTTTGGGTAGTGATAATGCCATAGTGTATTTTAATGTATCTTTTATATATAAAAAATTTTATCTTTATTAAGTATCTTTTATATATAAAAAATATAAGTATCTTGAACAAAATGTCGAGCATTCATTGGCAATGTAACCTTCTGCAATGGATCCTTCTGGACAAGTTTTATTGCAGACATAGGACTTAAGTGTCTGTGGGTACCTAGTTAAAAACACTAATATTAAGGGACATAGTCGTAAATCTTAATTGGATAAATATTAAGGGATCAAATCATACCTCTCAATTTGATACATCCAACGATATTGTACTGGTCCAGCTATCTTAGCTTCTCTTGCCAAGTGAATTGGTAAGTGAAGCATAATGTCAAAGAAATCCAGTGGAAAATTTGTCTCGAGCTTACATAATGTGATCACAATTTGTGATTCAAGTATATCTAAGTCATCACTTACTAGTGTCTTTGAGCACAAGCTTTTGAAAAATTTGCTCATTTCAATTAGTGGCTCACATACATTCTTAGGCAATAGTCCACGTATTGCAAGTGGAAGTATTAGTTGTCAAAAAATATGGTGATCATGACACTTTAAACCTGACACTTGTTTTCTATTAATATTCACACATCAAGATATGTTTGACGAGAAACCATCAGGAACTTTCAAGTTTGCCAAAAATTTACAAACGATCTCCTTCTCAGTTGAAGATAGTGCGTAGCATGCAACTGGAATCAATACTTTATTGCCAACCACCTAAGAATGGAGATTTTGCCTGATTTTCATGTCCACTAAATCATAACGACTCTTCAAAGTGTCTTTAGTCTTCTCCTTTACATTCATTATTGTGTTTAGTATATTATCAAACACATTTCTTTTAATATGCATAACATCGGCTGCAATAAGAGAGTTTTCCAATAAGGCAATTCGAAGAAGATGCTCTTCTTTTTCCAATTGTAGACAATATTTAACTCATTTTTCTTTCTCTTTCTAGCCTTCCCAAATATAACATTATTAAAAGAATGCAACTGATCAAGAATATCATCCCCACTTAACAAACTTGGCAAAAGTCGATCCTCAACAATGACCTCTCATTTTTTCGCCAAGCATGATTTATTGGCAAGAAGCGACAATGATCCATATAACATAACTTATTTCGTAATAACTTGTTTCGTAAAGAAGTAGAACAAGTATGTTTTATGGCAGCAAGGGCAAGCTAGCTTCCCTTTCATCAACCATCCTGATAAGTTGCCATATGCTAGAAAATCATTAATTGTCCACAAAACTGCAACATGTAACTTGAAATTTTGTTGTGTGAATGCGTCATATGAATTTATTCCATCTTCCCATAGCTCTTTTAATTCTTCTATCAGTGGCTGCAAATATACGTTAATATCATTTTCAAGTGACTTAGGTCCTGGAATAAGCAACGTCATCATGAAGTACAGATGCTTCATGCATAACCAAGGTAGTAAATTATACGGAACTAGAATCACTGGCCATATACTATGTGAAGTACTCATATTACCATAAGGGTTGTACCCGTCACTAGCTAGACCTAACCTTACATTTCTCGAATCTGAAGCAAATGACTTGTGCCGTTCATCAAATGATTTCCAAGCCATTGAGTCTGCGAGATGTCTCATTTTAGCATCATCCACCCACTTCTGCTTATGCTACCTGATTTCCTTAGCAACATCTTTTGAGTGAAACAACCATTAAAGTCTTGGTTTTAAGGGGAAATGACGTAAAACCTTGCAAGAAATTTTATTACGCTTGTTGTCATCTTTCCAGCGAGAAAGGCCACATATAGGATATTATTGTGCATATTCATGATCTCTCCAATACAAAATGCAATCATTATTGTAAGCATGTATTTTTACATAATCAAGACCTAAATCCCGAATAGTCTTCCTTGCTTGATAATAAGAATCTGGGATCAAGGCATTTTCTGGAAGAGACTCTTTATGCAAACTCAACATATCATTCATTGCTATGTCACTAAGGTTGTTAAGACATTTCATGTGTAGCAATTTGACGATAAAGGAAAGCTTAGACAACTTGGAGTTGGGGTATAGATCAATATTAGCATCTTTAAGCAACCTATAAAATTTTTTTGCTTCTTCGTTTGGCTCTTCTTGAGCATTTCCTTCAACTTCTTGAACACTCGTATCAACAAAACCAAATTTGTCATAAATCGTTCTAATCATATCATTATGATTCAAATTTTCCGTATTGTTGTTGCGAACAATATTGGATGTATTTGAACTTTCTCCAAGTTTTTCCCCATGAAATATCCATGTTTTGTAACTTCTAACAAATCCTTTCTTAAACAAGTGAAATCTCACTTTACGTCGATACGTATAGGCAGTATTCCTACAATTATTACATGGACAACAAATTTTATTGCTAACCCCAGGTTAACTAAATGCAAAAGCAAGAAATTTATCAACTCCCTCAACATACATTATACTTGCTCTATTATCGACTTCAATCCATTCCTTATCTAACATTCTTAATTTCCTACAAAGATAGCATAAAGAAGAAAATGAAAATTAAAAAAAATATGAAAAATGAAAAATAACAAGGTGATAGTCGTAACTGATAAATAAAAATAGTAATGAATAATAATCCCATTTACTCATGGCATAATTTTAATTTTTTTTCTATAAATTTAATCAATTCATCAAACCTTTTTTTTTTTTTTTTTACTTTGTAAGAAGAGTAAACTAATCCTGTTACAAATAACTAATTTTTTTTTTTTAATTTATGATAACATTAACATTATTTATCGATGTCATTTTCTAAATTATAATATTCATTCATTCAAGTCAAAAATAATTAAAAAACAACATTTGCTACCATCCAAACCCAACCAAAAAATAAAAAACAAAATTAGAAAACAAATCAATTAGCCTAGAAGATTGTGATTTAGAGAGAATAAAAGAAAAAATATAGGGTCAAAGTAATGTATGCATGGAAGATGCAAAATAAATCTTTTTCCATAAGCCAAAGGCATCTTCTTGTTTATCCTAAAAAATTATGGCACCACTCTCCTTCCAAATAACCTACAAAATAGTTGTCGCTGGATTCCTCCAAAGCTCTCTTGGTGGTCACAGTCCCAAAAATCAATAAAAAGCATCTCTCAAAACAAAAAACCAGAGCACCCAAGTTACATCCAATACAGTGAAAAGCTTCCTCCGTAAAGCCAAGGCTGCAGGGCAGTGAAGAAATAAGTAGATTGCCGATTCCCCTCAACTTTTACTTAAGACGCAGACACACCAGTAAGGATTCAGAGCAGCAGAGGGCAATGGATAAAAGAATTTTAAAAGCAGTGACTTAATGGTTACAAAAGACAATGGGTAACCCACAAACTCAAGAATAATTTTACCCCAAAAAGATGGGAAGAAAATTTTTTCCCATAAGCCAAAAACATCTCCCTGTTTATCCCAAAGACACTTTGATGGTCAAAGCCCCAAAAATTAATAAAAGAACATCTCAAAATAAATACCAGAGGAATTCAACGTACATCCAATATAGCGAAAAGGCTCCTCCATAAGACTAAGTTATGGGGCAATAAAGTAATTAGTGATCTACCAATTCCACCCAACTCTTGCTCAAGACACAAGACACACCAATGAGAATAAAAGAATTTTGAAAGCACTGGCTTAATGGTTATGACACACCGTTTGATTTAGATCTAAATTGTGAAAACCTTAAATTTCTACACAGTTAAGCAACTTGCATAAATCTGCATAAGAGATATTATTTATCAAAAAAATCTACAGAAAAAAAAAATTAATTTAATTACTAGCGGGGAAAAGAATTCTGTAAAAACTGCCTTAATGGTTATGACAATTGTTTGATTTGAAATATATATTGCAGAGCAACCTGGGTTGGGGATTTGACAAGAAATGCCAATTCATGGATAAGCTGGTGTGGGAAGTCTCACAACATTACAAGTGAGTAGGGCATGTTGCTTGTATATCGAGTGAACGTGGGTTAACAATTTTGATCATAACAGGTGCATATTCATGCATTTATCGTGCTTTTGTATTGGGATGATTGTATTCTTACGTATTTTCTTTGTTGAGTAGAGAGAAATTGTTATAGTTTAAATAATGCCATATTCTAAGGAATAATGAGGGTTTGGTAGGACAACTTAACTTGCAATAATTTGGTTATTGTTGTCTTACTGTGTTGATTTAGTTGTAATTCTTGAATGTCAACACAAAAAGCATGGCAAACCCAATTGACCTAGTTTCTAGAATAAGCTTTGAAGCAAGCAAAACTTCTATTCTAACACTAATACTCACAACGCACAGTCCTGTCTTTTAATGGTTAGAACACAATGTGCCTATCATATTTAGTATTTTCTTTACATGATCAATCCATCTTACTTCTTTATCATTTAAGGATGTGTTAACTTGATAATCTGGTAGAGCATTAGATGCTCAAATGATTCAATAAAGACGTCAAACATCAAAACAAGCACCATTACTCAAACCACTAATAAACAAATAAAGGTCCAAATGACAACATACAGTGAACAAAGTTCCAATTGCAAGAAGCATATAGACTCAAAAGTGTCAAATCATGAAAATTGGGAACAGAAAGCCAGTCAAACAGAGATTGATCAACAAAATAAACGAAGTCCAATTAGTTTATCAGTAGAAATAATGGTTTATACATTACTGTAATAAGTATATGAAACTTTGCAACTTATGCCCAGTACAAATTAATGAACACCACAAAAATATTTATATGTATACAAATAAAGAAATCTCTTGATGCCACCTAACCATTTTGTTCAATATTGACAATTCTATTCATGATGCAACCAGAAACAAACTCCCATTATTTTATAGAAGTATAGAAAGAAAACTTACAGCCATTTTGCATGATTCTTACAAAAGATGGGCTAAATTAGCAACAAAGTGGAAGTATAGATACATCTTAGGAATGTCCTAGTTGTAGTAATCTTGACATCATGTGTTTATCATATAACTGTCTCTTGTGGTAATCTATTTTGTTTTCTAAATTATATTGAGGTTGGTTTGGTCGGCTGCTTTCTTACTTGCTAGCACACTAGATTATTCGTGCTTTTGTTGAACTTATGATGGATTATAAATTCACTTAAAGACATTGCCAAGCTAAATTAATTAGCAGTCACCAGTTTTTTATGTGAAAAAGTTTTCTTGTTAGTGTATTTATTTTAATTTTGCAGATTATAATTCCTCATACTAATTTCTCAAACACTGTTCCTTATTATTATAGACACTATTATATGGTAATTTGGGTTGTTTTGGTATTTTTTTCTTGTAATGTAGGATTGTGTATGTCTGATATTTTCATTATCTGAATACTTTATTTTGTGAGGTTATCAGATATTGACAACTTATTTCTTAGCATGAAAATTGTTACATGTGAGTGATTTTTTATAATCCTCAGAGAAAGGCCAACAGAGCTATTGCAGCCATGCTTATAAGATTTAAAAAAGGCACTGCACCCAAAGGTGTGGTGTGAACCTCACTAAGGAAGAGAGAACGGAGAAAGAACAAGCTAAACTTGTACTTTTAATGACAGGTGGAAAATTGAAGCCTTATCAAATTAAAGGTATAAAGTGGTTGATCTCACTGTGGCAAAAATGGGTTAAATGGAATCCTCGCTGATTAAATGGGGCTTGCACACTTAAAAGCGAAGGGTTTGGATGGACCCTATTTGGTCATTGCCCTTCTGTCTACTCTCTCAAATTGGGTTAATGAAATATTGAGGTGATTTTTTCTTTTGGCCGGGAAAAGGAGTGGAGGGGATTTCCTATAATATGAATGTTGCCAAGTAGTTGGAAATAAGTTTTTTTTTTTTTTTTTTCATTGTCATTTTGTTACACCTGATGAACTATATCGAATCATAGGATGTTTTTCTTCTAATTCTTTTTTTCTAATCTTCCATCTTTGTTTGATTTTTCTTTTTTCATTTCTATCCAACGGTTTGAGGGTAATCCATGAAGGATATAAAATGAGTTCAAACTGCAAACTTTTCCTAATTTAACATTCCTATTAGAGGATTTTACTCAATATTAAATATTTAGTCTTTAATTGACATAGGATAACTTCCAACTTTTGAGTGCAGATTGTTCACTTAGTCATAGCCACAAAGGAACCTATATTTCACAATAACATGAAGACAAAAGCATTAGAATGACAAGAAGATAAAGCAGCACAATGCTAAAATAAGTAATGCCCTATATACCAGAGGCCCAATGAAATTTGAGGAAGCAAAAAAAAAAAAAAAAGAAGTTTGAGATTCTACAAATCGTAGTCTGATCAAACATAAACCCAACCTAACCCATCTTTTAAACAAAATGGAGGAATTCCACTTCATAGTTAAGATAAGCAGTATTGGACACTATTAGGTAAACTCTCAGACAACTATACTGGTGCAAATCCAATCTAAAGCTACCAACATGCCGCACCATATATGAGACTTTAAACAGTCTAAAAAAACCACAAAAAAATTCTGCTAGCAGGAATGATACAAATAACATTGTAAATGAAGAAACAAAACCATCTACCACATATAAAGTCTAAACATCAACACTTCGTCAAATTTAGAAAGCTATCACACAGCATATAAATTATGTTAGAAAATTAAGTTAGCATCATTGTGCGTATCCCTTAAATCATTTATTTTTATTTATTTTTTAATAAATTGCATCTCTTAAACCATATATTGATACTAAACATGTAGCTGTGTGAATCTTTCAAACGACAAAAGAAACAACGGATATTAAGCCTTGCATACAAAAACAATACTTGAATCACAACCCCACATATCATTTAAACAAGCTTCACAAAGATTGGAAGTCTTTTTTGGAGGAATTGGACAACTCAAAAGATATTATACACAAATTAAATAATACCAACAAAAAATAAACCTAACTTATATTCCAGATTTTAGAAACGAATAGATGAACAAGAAAACCCAATTAACTGAACTAAAACTATAAATTGATCTAGGGCACTAAAAATACCTCTATCCTCTATGATATTTGGTCAGACTACTCTCTTTTCATCATATTAAACTCCACACGAAGGTTATTTGTTATTGAGAGAAACAGAGAACAATCGAACAGAGAATCTAAGACAACGTACCTGAGAAGGCGAGTGTAATTGTTGATGGGCGATTGAAGAATGCCCCTTCTCCTCAATCACAAAATTTTCAGATTCTCAATCAAGCACTAGCGATGACCGATGTGTAAATCTGGATTTTAGAAAGAAGGCACAGAGCGAGAGGAACACACAAAGCGGGAGCAGGAAGATGGCACAGAGCGGGAGCAATGAAAAGGTTACAGGATCGATGGCTTTGGGTTTAATTTTAGGTTTTAAAATTTTAATTTAATAAAATTAATTAATTTTGTAATAATTATTTGTGGAGTTTTACTATTGTGACGACAAAACTTGTTACTATATATGTTTTAATGTTAGAAAACAAAAGTTGTCGTAATAAAAAATTATACTATTGTGATGGTAAATCTTATTATTGTATATGTATCATTGTTGGAAAATAAAAGTTGTCAAAATAAAAAATTTCAGTCCCACCAAAATAAAAAAACATATTTGCGCCAATTTCTTCCTCAGGTTCCAATGATAAGATTTAGTAACAATAAAATATCTCTATCGCTTAACATTAATGCTTCACTGACAATTTATATTATTTATCACAAAAATAATCTTAAAAAGTATTTTCAGTGACAACAAAAAGAATATTGTAACTAAATAATATTTATTAGGACAATATTTTTTATTATTTAAATTAAATAAATTAATAATAATTCATAAATTATATAAATTAATAATAAGTATTCAATTTAATTTAATCTAATAATAACTGTATAAATTAATTTAGTTATATTATTTTTTAAATTAGCTAAATTAAATTAAATAACTTTTAATTATATTATTTATTAAAAATAATTTTAGTTTAACAAAATATTTGAATAAAATAATTTATCTTAATGTGATGTAACATAAATGAACAAATTGTTAAAATTGACAAAATGTTTATAAAAAAAAAAGTAAATTTTTTTTTTGTGTAAGTTTTTATTTTTTTTGGAAACAAAAAAAAAGATTTAACGAATACATTTTTGTTGTGTTTTTTTAAAAATCTATAAATATAAAAAGAAAAATAGTAAATATAAATATTACCAGTGACAAAATTCAGTGACAATAAAATGTCACTAAATATTTTCAGTGACAAAAAAAATAAAATTTGTCACAATAAAAAAAATTTAATTTAGCAAAAATCATAAATTTTTTAGGGCCAATATTTTTATAACTTTTAGTAACGAGATTCAGTGACGATAAAATAACTTTGTCACTGAATGTTAATGTTTCAGTGACAATTTAAATTACTTGTGACAAAAACAATCTTAAAATGTGTTTTTAGTGACAACAAAAAAATGTTGTCACTAAATACCATGTATTTGTAACAATATTTTTGATTGTCACAAAAAACTTGTCACTATAACTCACTTTTCTGGTAGTGAATCAGATATGTTTAATATTATAACACTTGTATTACTCTCATTACTCTTTATCTAGTCTTTTCTAACTTTGTCACCGGAAAATCTTTGGTCGAGATTTCCTCTAATCATTTTTTCCGACTTTTTCTTTGTTTTATAGGTTCTTTCTTACAAGTTTGATTAACGTAATGGCTACATGCAGTGATATTTTTTTTGCCCCCGCACAAAACACTAGTGTTTTATTACGTTAATGAGACAGATTCGTTCCAACGCTGGTGATTTTGGATCTTGTTGGAGATCAGTCTTTTAAGATACCTCAATCTTGCACAAATATGGGAAACACTATTATTTGCACTGCGAACGAGAACTGCATTTAAATGCTATCTCACTATTTCATGAATCTTTCTAACCCCTTATGTAGGAAGAAAAGCGATAATTGAATGAATAATTTTGTAGAGCAAAGTGTTTAATAGAAATTTGATGACTGTTAGAATGGTCCGCAAGATAAGTAGCCATTTCCATCCATGATAGATACTTTTGACACGCCTGAAAATGAAGACAACGTTGTTTTGAATGTTGGCCACTTTTTGGGTCGGGCCGAAGTTATGAGGGGATGCGGCAAGATAAGCTCAAGCATTGAAAGGCCCACGCCCACAAACATGAGGTCGAGCTCAGCGGCGTGGTGTCTTGGTTCAAACCAAAGCCTATGTATGTCCTCGCTCATTTAAAAGCCCAGGTGCCCCTTCCGAACCTCCCTTTAGTCGAAACTTAGAATATTATGGCTGCGTTTATAGTTCAAAGAAAATAGTAAAAAAAAATATAATTTAGATAATTTTTTTAGTATTTAAAGTTTAACCACTAAATCATATTTTTTAGATATGAATAGTTGGTTCAAATGATTTTTTGTCCGTTCAACGGTATCGACAGAAATTTTTTGACTTTTCTATCAGAACTTATTGAAAATTATAGAAATTTTACTGTGATTTGTAGAAATGTTATTGAAATTTGTATAAATTTTATAAATTTGTTAATATTTGTATATATAAAAATTTATAAAGATTTATATAGATTCACGTAGTTCGAATTGAAAAAAGTTTGTTGTAAAATTATAAAATTTTTCAAATTTTTTGGTCTTTTTTGTACTCCAAACAGGTCCTATATAAGCCACACTTATCATAATTTTTTAATCCCTTCACATTCAGATATATATTTTGAATTTATATTTTCTTCATCTTTTTCCAATATTTTCTTCTACTTATTTCTTCTCTTTCTTTTCCTTCGTCAAATCCTTACTCCAAACAAACTCTTAGGCTTCATTTGGACAAAAAATTAAAAACTTATTTTTTTAGTTTTTTACCAAAACGGAGAAATATATGTGTACCTTTAGCTTTTGTGTATCAATGGAATAAAATTGATTTTTAAACTTTAATTTGGCTAAAAATTAAAAAAATTAAAAATTTTAATTTTTCTTTAAAAAAAAAAAACCCTTGGTTTTGGTTAATCCTTCTCCCATTCATCTACATTGTCTCACTGCATCAATTGTTCAGTTTATCAATCTCGGAAGCTCATAATCCTTTATTCAGATCCAATTTATGTATAAAATGCATATGGATTTTTTTTGGGGGGGGGGGGGGGAGATGGTATTAGCAACTTAACAATAAACTTAAAAAAAAAAATGATAACGTAGGCAATGTTTGTTTAAGTCCATGGATGATCTTATTATCATGGACGGAAAATGTATATAAATAAAAATTTGGGATTAAATTTGTGAAGTAAATTATTTATAACATATTTGATTAAAATTCCATAGGACTTGGGATACAAAGAAAAGAAAATTTTTTTATCATTGGCTCAAGACAAGAATATTTCAGACCCTTTATAAATAACATTCCATCTTTATAAATTATAATTAAGGCTATGTTTCTTACATGAATGGAATAGAATGGAATGAAATAAGATGTGAGAATGGAATGCTTATTTTATTCTTTCGTTTGGTTACCAACATAAAAATAATGAGAATAGAATAGACATCAAAGTTTTATAATTTGATTATATATTTTAAATTTAGTAAAAATTACTAACATTAATTTTTTAAAAACTATAAAAATAAACTTAATTTTTGGATTGTGAATTTGAGTAAAAAAAAATAGAGTCCGAGGTAAAACAGTTGTTTTTATAATTCGAGTTTGAATTGGCCAAATTTTTTTAACTATTAAAAAACATATCAATAAATATTTTTAATCTTTTAGAATGTCTAAAATACAAATTTGGCCAAAAAATGTCTAAGGGACAAAGTAATTATTTTATAGTCTGAATTCAGATTCGACTGAAATTTGCTTAACTATTAAGAAATATGTTAATAATTTTTCTTAGCCTTTTGGACAGCTTAGAATGCGAATTTGGACCCAAAGAAGGCCCAAGAGTAAAATTGTCATTTTATAATTTAAGTTCGGATTAAGATGAAATTTTATTAGTTGTTAAGAAACACATTAATAAATATTTTTTAACCTTTTGGGAACTTCAAAATACAATTTTGAGCAAAAAAATAAAATCAGAAGTAAAATAGTCATTTTATAATCCAAGTTTGAATTAGATTAAAAATTTTGCTTAATTATTAAGTAATAAGAATGAATATTTTTATTAACCTTTCAGAAACCTAAAATACAAATTTGAAAAAAAAAAAAAAAAAACAGACTTGGGGGGTAAAATAGTCATTTTACAGCCCAAGTTCAAATCTAATTTGAAAATAAGGTCAATGTGTAAAATAGTCATTTTACAACACAAGGGAGTAATTGAAAGAAATTTTTTTTATTATAAAGTAGTTGCTTAGTTTTTGTTTTTATTTTTATTTTTAAAATTTTTGGATCAAATTTTAATGGCAATGGAAAGACTATTCCATTACTTAAATATTGGAATGCTTTTTCCCACTTAATGTAAGAATAGCTATTCTAACTTAATTTTTTTCATACCAAACAAGAGAATAGGGTAAAGTGGAAATGAAATCTATTCCCAACTTAGCCGAAGGGTGCATTTGGTAATCTAAAAAATACCAAAAAAAACCTGAAATATTCTAAAAATCTTTAAAAATCTCTAACACATTTTACTAACTTCATACTTCATGAAATTTCTATAAATTTATATATCTCTGCATGTCTCAACAAATTTTTACAAACCCTAATAACATTTTCACAAACCTCAATAGCATTTTTACAAGTTTCAAAAAATTTTCAACAACTTTTAAGAAGTTTTGACATAAATCCATTTGAACGAACAAAAAATCCGTTCGAATGGATTTAAAGTCAAAAACTTAGACACAAAAGCAAAAAAAAATTTGCAGAAATCCATTCAAACAGACAAAAATCTATTCAAATGGAACTATTCATCTTTGAAAAATGTGATTTGAAGGCTGAGCTCCAAACACTAAAAAAATTACCTAAACCAAATTTTTTGTTGTTTTTTGGAACTCGAAACGCTACCTAAATGATTCGAGCATAATCAAATAATAGGTTATTAAAGTTTGAATTGAAAACTTTGCCGAGTTTAAGAATATATTTAAGTCTAATTTGCTAAATTTTTAACCGAACTTGAATGCTTTGATTATTTTATATAAGTTTAAATTTAATAAACTAAGTCTGAATTTAGCTCAAAACTATGAATTACAAATTATGCTCAAACTTGGCTTGAACATAACTAATCCTTCACTCTCTACTCCCAAAAATAAACAGGTTTTGTCTACTGTCTAGTAGTCAACCAAAACAACTAATTAAGGCTTATATATGCTTGAGATTTTGTTTAGAACTCCAAATGTTTTTGAAAAATTCTAAAAATTTTAAAAGTTTAATTAATTTAAACTTCCTTCCAGTCAAATTTTATCATGCGTTACTCTTTACACAACTTTTAATTATTTTTAAATTCAAACGCTGCCAAAGTAATTCTAGGGCAGGTAACTTTTTCATACATTAATAATTAAAGATTTAAATTTGAAACACGAGCAAAGGCTGAGTCATTGGCATTCATCTTACAAAAGCCAAGAAAATAATAGGGAAAAAAGTAAGGGTAAATTATAAAAATTATCCTTGCAGTTTACAATAAATTTTACTTTAATTCTCATAGTTCTAATTGTAACAATAAAGCTTATGTAATTATAGTCAAGTTTTACTTTGCTCTTTTCATTAAATTTATTAACAAAAAAATGTCACATATTGATAACATATGATAAACACGTGTTATTTTTCTGTTAATAATAGTTGTTAATAGAAGAATTAAAGTGAAATTTGATCATAATTATGTGGGGTTAACTGTTATAATTAGAACTACGTGAATGAAGAGGTGATGAGGACAATGTAATACATAGCAACAAGTATATTGAAAGACTAACAATTGCAGTAATGTGAAGCAAAACACTTAAATATAAGCTCATCATTTTGGTAAGGTTCCAGATGGAGAGTTCATATGATCGTTTGATTAAAGTAATGCAACAGATAATTTCCAATGTCCAATCTGAATTTTTCAAGAATTTACTGTGCAACCCACAAATTAAATAGCTAAGATCAGATCCAAAGCCTACCAATCAAAATTAGGAAAAATCTAGGTATTGTAACATCCCAAAACTTCATTAACTCTAATTTAGATTATTTTGATTTAATTGGATGTTTTTGAATTTATTATTTTAATATGGACTTAATTTATTTGAACTAAACTTGATTGGATAATTTCGGATTTTACTCGTGAGCCTTATTAAATTTAATTTTGTTGGATTGTTCTAATTTGGACTCAAGTTGGACTTGGATTTATTTATTTAGCTTAAAGTACATTTGTAGCAAAAATTGAGATTTATGGGATCTTATATTTAGGCTTGGAGACCACTTGGATACGATTCTACCCAACGCATGTCTTTTAACACATTCTTCCATGTGGATCCTATCATTTAACTAGTTTACCCAATTTTAATTGACCCACTAACCAAATTGAGACCCTTGAACCAATTAAAACAGTGTTTGGAGCTTTTAAAAAGTTAAAAAATAAATAAAAGTAAAAAGAAATGACACGTGGCAAATATTGATTAGAGAGAGTTCGAAATTTTTGAAGTGTTGGAATATTTTGAAATTTTTGAAACTACAAATGGAGCGACAACCTAGTCTTCTCGACCACCACTCTGTATAAGTTATACATGTATTCGTATATGTTAATAGCCTGGATACACACATGATCAAGTTTTGACACACACACATACACACATATAGAGAGAGAGAGAGAGCGCTTAAGAACTACACATAGTTAAGAAGAGAAAGATAAAGCCAAAAGTAACAGAATTGAAAGGTGAAGCCTGAGTTCAAGGGACAGGCGATCTAGAACATGCAAAAGTAACACATGATCTAGAATTGAGGTAAATTGATCCTCTCCCAAATATCCTTCGAAAATATTGAAAGAAAATATGAAACAGGCATGTTCATATATGGTAAGAATTACTGCATAGTTCTGATTACTACTACAACATGAAGATGAATAATTATGATAGTGGTCCATACTTCAATTGTTGTATTTTCACGAAATTACTATACTTACATGCTAAATCTCAGTGGTTGCTTTGTGATATCTTGTGTACTCAAGATTGGGTAGATGCATTTGATTTAAAATTCTAAGCTGTCAATTGGTTTGTTTTCCTATTTTTTGTTTTCTATTTTCTATTTTAAAGTCGTTTGTCATTTTATAATTTTAAAAATAAGGAAAACAGCTCAAAACACATTTGATTACGTGTGTTTTTTAAATTTATTTTAAAAAACAGAAAATGAGTTTACCACTGCAAGCAAATGTGCTTGTAGTGAGAACAAAAGTTAACACTGAAAGTATGGCCTTTGTCACAAAAACTTTTTAGTTGTGACATCAGTGACAACTAAATATTGTCGCTTATAATCTTGTTGCTAAAACCTAATGTGACAATAATTTGTTATTGTCACTAAAACTTATCTTTTAGTGACAAGCACATGTCGTCACAAAAGGATTACTTTTTGTAACCACTAAATCCATCACTAATTGATATATTCAGTAACGTAAAATCTTGTCACAGAATCCTATAAAGTTGTCACTATTGATTTTTTCTATTTTTTCAAAATTAAATAAATTATCCTTGCAGTGACAACATATTTTGTCACTAAAAATATGTACCAGTTACAAGTGATTGCATTGTCACAAAAAAACATTGTCAATAACACTGTTATATGTTGTCACTAAATTACATGATAGTAACAGATGATTTTGTTGTCACAAAAACTATAACCAGTGAGAATCCGATCCCTTGTCACAAAAAATACATAACAGTGACAGATAGTTTCTTTGTCACAATAACTATGTCTAATGACAATCTCTACCGTCACAAGTAATGTGCTTAGTGTGTAACAAATACGAGATGTTATGACAACTATTTCATCGTCACTTTACCTCTTTTTTTTTTTTTTTTGGGTGACAAGTTTCTTTACTTGTCACTATAAGTAATTTGTAATTTTACATTTAAATTTCATAATTTAAAATTTTCAGGTTTAAAGTTACTTATAGTTAGTAAATAACTTTCAACAAAGAAATCTAAGTAAATAAAATGTATATGTTACATAAAAATATAAAAGTCCCCAATCCATAAGTTTTTCATAATAAGATCCAATAAAAAATTTTACAGTATTCTGATATATTTGCCTTTAGTGTACTTCATTTAATGGTTAAGGCATAATAGACAAGATTTATATCTAAATATCCTAAAGTTGCCAGAAGTAGCTCCTTATCGTTAATATCATCAAGTATCCTGTGTAAAAAAAAAAAAATTAACATACAAAGAAAAAGTAAGTATCCAAAATGTTTTATATTAAGAATGCTCAATTTTAACATAAGTGAAATTATAATTTTTCAAATTTAGAAAACAGAAAAGTAGACTCAACTCTTACCCTATTTGAGTCTACGAAATATGTCTTGATTGAGACATGGAGCTAAAAAAGGTTGTCATTCATTCTTAAAACATTACATCGAATTGTTTTTGCATTTGAGCTTGAATATCTGCCTTAAGTTGATCTTCTACCTGTGGTCTAAGTTCTGCTATAAGCTCAGCATGTATATTCTCGTTGGCATTAGCTCTCATTTCCCCTCTAATATTTTCAACATCAGCACATACGTCAATAATTATTTTTTCTTTAACTAACTCCATAGCCCTTTAGACTTCTTATTGCATATTCTCTTGGAACCTCCTCTTTTACTTGGTGCTTTTTTTCCTGCACCTTTTCCATGAAAATAACCAGGCTTTTCCCCAAGAACTTGCAACAACATCTTGTCATTGGTCAATTGAGATTCCTGGTCTTCTAGTTGTTACGTGACAAGATCATGAAGTTTTTCATACATTATAATTACTATAAAGTTAGTTCAACAATATCAAAATGTAACATTAAACACAAAATTAAGTAAATGTAATATTATTCATTTATTCTTACATGAACTTCTCCAGATTCAGGATCAGACCATTGCAAATTTCCTCCGTTATCCTCCTTAGTATGTTGGAGTAGCCAAACTTCATCTGGTGGTGCTTTATCTCTAATAAGTGGACCTCTCTTCGAAAAAAAATAAAAATAAAAATTAATCATGTAAGTAGTAAATCCAAGTTCATGTAATAATACATAATTAAAAATTCTAATTGTATTAACAAATTCATGGGAAATTAAGATAAAAAAATTACCATTGACCCCTAAACTTCAGCAAAAGACATTGTACCACAAGTATGCTTAGTCACTAGCTTAGATCTATTTGCTATGTTTCTTTTGCTCACTTTCTATAACGTAAATATTTAAATGTCATGCATACCTCGTGAAATTGTCTAGTTCTAATTTAATGACAATACAATATTAAATTTCAGTTACTTTTCGTTAAAATCTTAAATTTGTTTGATCCAAAGTATTGAATTAAGAGCTCTCAATCTTCAAATTTTACATCAGTGGGAATATTAGCCAACCTCTCCTTATCTGTTTTGAATAAGAATGGCCACATGAAATGTTCCTACAATAGTTATGGTTTGGGGCTGACAAATGTAATTGTGAGATTATGAGTATACAGTTGTGATAAGTTAATATGTGAATCTTATGTGTTTGCTGTGATTTATACCATTTACATAGTATGATGTGCATGCCCTCATAGTAGCTTACTAGGGTGCATGTCATGGTTTTCTGTAAGGACATTAGTCCAACAGTTGTGGTTGATAACAACATGTTATAGCCAACCCAAGTAGAAGTAAGGCAGGGCATATAATGTGCTAAATTAACTTTAAAATATTAAATTATTAATAGACATGATTAGATACTAAGATAATATTTAAGATAATATTTAATTTTATTGAGAATGATGAAGTTATGTTAAAAGATTAATAAAATGATGATATAATTTATAATATTGTTTGATGATTATAAGGATGTTAAGACCAAATGACTTAATGTATTTAGATTGGAATTAATAATGAAGGATGAAGTTGACTATTTAATAGAATTATTAAATAGTATGTTACTTAATACTTAGATGGGTATAATGATAGTTAGATGACATGTTAAGTAAGATAATATGATTTTGAGTTATATGCTATTATTGAGAAGGATGATCATGTTTAATAGGATGTTAGGACATGTTATACATGTTTGTATATAAAATGGGCATACGCGGTATGGTGCTCATTTTCATACAATGGTGTTTGCGGGTTTGAAGGCATAGCTACCTATTGAACTGGTTGATCAAAAGATTTAGGAATTTTTTTCTTTTATTATTGCTTATTTGTAATGTTATTGCATTATTTAGGATACCTCGGTTGTGAGGTTTTGTAATATTATTTTGAGCCTTCTATGGAGTGGTGATGTAATGTATTATTTATTTTATGATTAGCTTTGATCAATAATAGTATGCGTATGCAAATCGTAGATGATTGCATGAGTTAACAAATCTGCTCCAGGTCGAGAAAATTTATGTGTATATAAAATAAAATAAAATAAAAATATATATGTATTAAATAACAGATTTTGTAGGTATTTATGATTTTTACGAGAATATTTTTGTCCAAAAAATATTTTTCAAGTATTTTACTTTAATATAATAGTAAGATAAGGTAGTAAGATTTATATACACGTGTATATATAATATAATATATAATAATAATAATAATAATTTTTCAGTGTATTAAATTATTAGAATTCTTAGGTATTTATGATTTTGATGAAGATATTTTCAGTAAAAAAAATATTTATACTAAATAATGGGGTTTTTTAGGTATATATTTATGATTTTTACGAAAACATTTTTGCCTAAAAATATTTTTCAAGTATCCATACTTTTATATAGTAATAAGATAAGATAATAAGATATATATATATATATATACACACACACATTTATATATTTAGTATAATAGTATATTATAAAGTAGTTTCCAGCGTACTAAATCATCAGAATTCTTAGGTATTTATGATTTTTATAAGAATATTTTAGTAAAAAATATATGTTAAATCATGGGATTTTTTAGGTATTTAATTTTTTTTTCTAAGTATTCCTTTTTTTTGGTATTTATGATTGTTATGTTATGAGAATAATTTTGGTAAAAAATATATATATATTAAATAATAGGAATTTTTTAGATATTTATATATTCATACTTTTATATAATAGTAGTAATAATAGCAATGTATATAATATAATATAATACAATATATAAAAAATGTTTTCAAAATATTAAATTATTAATATTTTTATGTATTTATCATTTTTTTAGGATATTGTTGTCTAAAAAATATTTTTCATCTATTCTGCTTTTATGTAGTAGTAATAATAGTAATATATAGTACATAGCATGCATGTATATGATATAACATAATATGAAAAAAAAGTTTTCAATGTCTTAAATATTAGAGTACTTAAGTATTTATAATTTTTAGGAAGATATTTTTGGTAAAAAAAAGACATATTAAATCTTGGAGTTTTTTATATATCTATAATTTTTATGAGAATATTTTTGTCTAAAAAATATTTTTCAAGTATTCATACTTTTATATAGTAATAGTATTTTTATATATAGTAATAATAGTAATATATATAGTACATATGTAAATGTATATATATTGTAATAACCTAGCTTTTTTGAAATTTTAAATATATATATATATATATATATATAATCCTAAGAAGGGATGACAACTTTTGAAGTTACATGAACATATATATATAAATATATAAAAAAATGATGAAAACAGAACAATGCAAATTGTCTATGCAGCCTTTGAATTTCTGTATGTGTAATACAAACCTATGCCTATGTGTGCTTAAATCTAGAAGGGTAAAGAGTTGCAGGTGTAGCCTCTGGCAGGCCAAAGAGTTATTTAGTCAGGGGCAGAGCTAGAATTTTTGCTCAAGGGGGGCACCGGGCGCCAAGGGGGCATCGGGCGCCAAGGGGGCACCGAACACCCAAGAAAAAATAACAATCGACTTATTTTTCAATTAAGAGTAGGAGAAAAATGATATTATTTTTAGAGAGAAAATAAATTATTCTTGAGTATTAACTAGTGAATATATTTTTCACAGTTAATGGTTCAAGCATCTGAAGTTTATTAGAGATATCCCTTACTATAAAAAATATAATTATTATTAAATTTTATTATCTATAGAATTTATTATGTTATATACTAAATTTTGCTGATAGTATAAAAAAAATATGCAATAATGTATTAAAAGATATATTTTATTTCACAAAAAATACTAAGTTTGATTCGTTTAAACTTCTTATATGTTAAAAAAATTTGAATTAACTTTAAATTTTTAATAAAATCAAAATATCTTAATTTTTAATTAATTTAATTTTTAAATAAAATTAAAATAATAAGAAGGGTATTTTAGTAATTTTATCTTAAAAATGGAGGGGGTCACTTGCACCCTTACCCCAACGTAGCTCCGCCCGTGTATTTAGTCACAAAGTTTCATCTGATATATATTTAGGTGTATATGTGTAACATTGATCTATTGGAGAAATAGGGAACCGAGATAAGAGAGAGTGTGTGTGACCTTTCAAAAAAAAAGAGAGAGTGTGTGTGTGTGTGAGGGAAATTCTGAAAGTCATTCAATCGAAAAACAAGGGTAAGTTGAGAGTGTAGAATAACAACCTAATATCGGGTAAATATACCAAACTTCCACCAAATTTTAAAATATTTTAAGGTTTTATAGTTGAAAATATATTGAGAATATTAGTAAAATTTTTTTGATATTAGGATTGATAACTTGAGCAGACAAAAAGATTGTAAGCAACTCGCAAACATTTGTTTGAAAATTTGAGGTGGAGATTTAATACCTTTTATTTACATATATGATATGTAAAAACATAGTGATAATTTTTATATGTTTATTTTGTATAAAATGTGATCAACTTTAAACTACATTGGATGCTTAATTATTATTACTTTTGTCGAAAAACATTAATTTTAAAGAGCCCTGTACTGTGCAATGTGTATATATATTTATATGTCTGTTTGATTGATTTGATAAGGACTGAAACATTTGATGGCTCTATTTGACAAAGTAATAATAATAATAATAATAATAATAAAAAAGAGCCCTATACTTTTTTTTTGGCTGACTTGAAGCTAAACATTGACCAAAAAAAAAAAAAAAAGAGTACACACTAGCATTGTTTTGAAGTATATATGCTATATATATATATATATATAATATATGCACTTTAGATTGATGGTTAAATGCTGGCAGCCTTGAAATTTGATTTTAAAATTATTGATTCGCCCCCAACAGTTTTAAGTAATTGTGAACTAGCCCCAAAAGTTTTTAAAAAATTAAATTTGACCCCAATAGGTATTGAAAATTTTGAATTGGCCCCTAAAATTGGATAATTACAAAGTGAGCCTAAAGTTTGTGAAATAACCCTTTTGCGCTTGGAGTAGTGAAAAATTACAGTTTGACAATTATAAATAAATACTAATCATGTATTGGTTATTTCTTCTTTGACTTATATTTATCTTTCATTTTATAGTACCTCTTTAAAGTTTTATTTTTAATTAAATGTTAAATTATGTGAGTGTCTGCTCCGAGATAGTTATGCCTCTGATCAGATAATATGTATATATTTGATACATGTTGTGTGTGGCATAATTTCTTCACTCCTCGGGTCACGAGATTCGGGGCATTGCATATATAATAATTAAAAAGTTTTCAATGTATTAAATTATTAGAATTCTTAGGTATTTATAAATTTGATGTAATTAATTTTCAAGTTGTTCAACTTCATTAGTCCTAGAACTATTGTGATTATAATTCATTGATCAATATTGTTCAAGCAAAAGGTAGAAGTATTAGTTATTATATTAGTCAAACACAAATTCTAAATAAAGAATTTTCAAATTTATGGCAAATTAAAAAAATAGTTCACAAAATAATAATTTTATTCAATCAAAAATAAAGATTCATTACGAAAGGCTTCATTGACTAACTAGAAAACTACAAGAATCCTAAAATTATTAAAGTGACAAAAATTGAAATATTCATAAATTCTATAAATTATTGACTTACTAAAGCCTATAGAATCGCTGGAAAGTAGATACGGATTTTATATGAAATTACCAAATTAAGACTCCTTTGAAAATCAAGTTTTAGTAATTTTTAATAATTTTTTGGCCAGAGTTTGTAGATTTTTTTTTTTGGTATGTTTGGTGAAATGAATAAAAATTTTTAGTAACTTTTGATAATTTATAAGTATTTAGTAAAATAAATATAAATTTTTAGTAACTTTTGGAAATTTTTAGATGTTTTGTAAAAATTTTGATAATTCTTGAACTAATGAAAGTGAAATGACCATTCCATCGTCAACTTAGCAAAGGTTCCTGTTTTAATAACCCATCAACTTAGCAAAATTGAAAACATATAATATTTTACTAAATACTTAAAATATCTAAAATACTAAAATACGGAAATAGGTTTACATATTTAGTGTACCTATTTTGGACATGTTTTTCATTTTACGTTTTTTAAAATAAGGAAAACAGCTAAAAAAAATATTTGGTCACGTGCATTTTCAAAACTTGTTTTAGAAAATAGGAAACAAGTTTACACATGAAATGCAAGTCATTTTGTGTCTTTTTGACCCCAAAACAAAAAGAATCCTAAAACACAAAAAACTCAAAATATTAAACCAAATATATTTTCTATTTTTTGTGTTTTAAGATTGTCAAAACATGAAACACTTAGAAAATAAAAATAAAAATGCAAACTAAATGTCACTTAAAAATTTGAATTTTTTTAAAAAAGGAGGCTGACATTGATCAACTCGATAGCATTAAGATCAAATGTTGTTGAATTAAAATCTAACAGTTCAGATGTATTCATTTATTTTTAATCTAAAAAAAATATTAATGTATCTAAATTATTAAATTTTAATTTAGCAACTCCAACAACCCAATTTGGGAGCTGATTTTTTTTTTTTTTTTTTTTCTCCCTCTCCTCTAAACCGGGCCTAATGATACATAAAAGGGTAGCATTAAAGTGAGGTCAGGCACACAATGTCCAAGCTCAGCGTTTCAGCCTACGTGGACGAATCTACAAATCCTATTGGTTATTCAACGTCACTGTTCTCCAATTGGTTGCATTACCAAAACAGATTGACCGTCACTAACAAAATATTAAATGCACAATTTGTCACTTCTTTCTCTTCCAATCGCGCAAACATTACTAACAGCCCAAGCGCCACCAAAATCAAACACGTGTCTAACATTTCACGCGTGCGGTCTTTTCTCTCCTGTTGCGAGTCGGACTTTCACTGGTTGTCCATCCTCCGACCAGAACCGTTTGAACTTTGCAAACGAAGCCTCCCAGAAAACGAGCACGTCTGGAAATTCCTACTCTTGCTGAATCTCAATCTGTTGAATTTTGTATTGAATTGAATGAAATTCAACACAAATTCAGCAGCAGCTTCGAATTGTATATCTATATGCACATAGCATTCTGAGAATTTGATTAGGGATCTGTGTTTTATCAGTGCTATATCGACGATATATACGTACATATATATGTGTTTGTGGTGATGGTGGAAACGGAGATTAGAGCGAAGAATCGGAGTGGTAAGAGGTGGGGATGGGTCATCGGATCTGTGATCGCAGTGTTGGTCGCCGTAGCAGTTACCTCCAGTCATTTTCAGAAGATCTCTTTCTTCGTCAACAGTCACAATTCCTGCAGCTGTTCTCAGGTTTTCTCTCTATTACAGCTTAGTTTCTTTGTTTTTTTCTTTTTTTCAGGCAAGCTGATTGTGAATGTCGTAGTGGTGCGTCCACTTGTCGTTGATTTCTCATTGATGCCATTCTTGCGCGCGAAGTTGACCGGAACTGTAATTGAATTAATCGGAGCTAATTTTTTATTGTTTGGAATTGGATGCTTATTTTTAATTGTTAGTACCATTTGGTTTACTGCAATTGGGAAATATTAGCTCATTGGATGAATCTTGTTAGACAGTGGAGGTTCCAAAGATTTGTTGTAGAAATAATGGATACTAAATTTGGTATGAGTAATAGGAGGGATTACTTCAATTTTCTTGGAATTTGTGATACATGGTGAATTAGAATAGGTTTATGGATGCTAACTTATTTGGTGATATGTTGAAGTTTCTCAGAACCGACCATTGTTTTGTTTCATGTGATTTATGGCCTGTACAAAGGGCCAGAGAATGATTTGTTTAGAAATGTAGAGAAATATAACCAAAGAATGACTTTTTTTTTTTTTTTTTCCATTTCGAAAGTTATAGTGAGCTTTTTTATTTTAAATTTGATTTATGTGCAGGATTTACAGAGATATACAGGCATGGTGGAGGGCTGCTGCTGCGATTACGAGACTGTGGACAGTCTTAATAAAGAGGTGTTGCATCCTTTTCTCCAAGAGCTCGTCACAACTCCATTTTTCCGATATTTCAAGGTATGACATGAATGATATTGACTCGATTGGATGAATTTTCTTTAATGATTTCCAATTTCTATTTTATTTTTTGTTACTCTCTCATTTTCTTCAGTAATAAAATGAAATAAGGGAATAGAAATAAATCTTTTGGTTTCTTTCATCAATTTTATCAATTACTCTTGTAATACTCCACCAAATTCGACATGACTAAAATCTATGAACTGTTTTTGCAAATGCATTAGCCTTTCCTTAACATTCAGCATTTTCTATTGTGCATTAACAAGTTAGAACCAGTTCTCTGGCAGTACTTCACTGCTGAACAGACATTTATTCTTGAATTATTGATGACTCTATTTTAGTCCCATATAGCTTGAACACACTTGATATCCAATTTTGAAGCTATGTTAATCTTAGGAGCAAAATATTCCCCAGTAGCTGCCATGGCAGCTTTTTCTATTGGGTGCCGATCTTTTATGACATCACCTCAAGATGCATTATTGTCATATTGGAGCCTAGGGCATGTGGCTGCTTATTGATGGGATATAGGTTGAATTATCAGATGCCACTTCTTTTTAGTGACTCCTTCATTCTGCATAAACAATGGATAACTTTTGTCATGGGGAGTGAACTTCCGTAAGACATACATTAGCTCTATCCCAGATGCAGCTGCCAAAATCAGGCACATTCTTGGTTACTTGATAGCACTTGATATATTAAACTTTGAAGATTGAAAAAGTTGATATGGACTATTCCTTTTATAGTATCTAGAAATCCATATGACAGGAGGTGGTCTGCTGCCCATGTCGATATATGTATTAGAGGCCCCGCAGAGGGGAGTGGGGCTGGATGGCAATAAAAAGGATCCCAAGGGAATATGGTGAAAATAAAATATTCAGATTAAGAAAATCTAAAAACTAAAGAATTGGAAAAAGAAATTAAAAATACAGACCAGAAATGATTGGATTAAAGAAAATATCCCAATTTAGGATTCTTATTGAGTATTCTTTTTTTGAGTGGGATGTTCCACTTTCTAGGTGCATGGTCTGTGATATTAACAATACATGCCTCTAAAGAAAACATATATGGATGGCACGGGCATTCAATGCCTTAAAAATTCATTTCCTTTGGTTGTAAGGACAAGAAGAAAGTCAGTTTTCCTTCTGCCAGACAAGGTTGTCTTTAACTGAGGATGTGGATATCGAAAAAATCCATTTGCTGTATCTCAATTGCATCACAAATTGCGGATTGAATATGCTTGCTTGGTAGATGGTCATGGAGGCAAAGTCCTTCTTTCCTCACTTTCTCAATCCATTTGTGGTTGAGGGCGACGTGGTGGGATTTGGGAGTGTTTGCCTGATTCAAATGGTACTGGGACAACATAGCTGGAGAGAAAGAAGCTGAGTTATGATGGAACCAATGCCCTTAAATAATAGGGTTAATAGTTGATGGGCATAGACAATTGCCACTCAACTTTGGCACGAAGGATGGTACATTTTGTTTCCAAGCTCAAAGAAGTTTTTGAGTAGTATGGGGCAAGAATTGTTTTATTTTATTTATTTATTTATTTTTTTGGAGAGGGGGGGGGGTTCTATCATTTGTATAATTTGTCTGCAGAGGAAAATGGATTGTCTGTTTATTTTCTCCACTAACTGGGATTGAAATGCAGGCTAGAAACCATATTAAAATATTGCAGTCGTGATGTTAATGAAAGGAACTGGGATCACCTTAATATGTCTCAATTTTTATCAATTGACTGAAAGATTTTTTTTGCCCCAAACTTTTTTTTTTTTGGGTTTGGTTTGTGCCCCAAACTTTTTCTTGATGTCACATGTCGGCCAACATTCCTACTCTTTGAAAGGATGTCTGATCACATTTTCTGCTTGCAGGCAGTGTTCTTGATACAGAATGTAAATTTAAAGATGTATTATATCTCTTTTGGAAACACTTTATTTGAAATTAGGATTATTTTTATGTAACTCCTTGTAGCTGATGTACTTATTTCCTTTGGTAGGTAAAGCTGTGGTGTGACTGTCCTTTCTGGCCTGATGATGGTATGTGCCGCTTGCGCGATTGCAGTGTTTGTGAATGCCCGGAAAATGAATTTCCAGAAATTTTTAAGAAGCCACCAACGCGTGGTCTTCCATCTGATGATTTGATATGTCAAGAGGGGAAACCACAGGCTACTGTTGACCGCACACTAGATAGTAAAGCTTTCAGAGGCTGGAGGGTAATAGATAATCCATGGACCAATGATGATGAGACAGACAATAGTAATTGCCTCTATCTTTGAGACTGCTGAATTTGCTCCATTATATACCCGCCCTGGAGTTCTTATATCTATATATTTTGAGATCTTAGGAAGACAAGAAGGAACTAAGGATCAGATAACCACATTCAAAGTTCTTTTTCCTTAATGGAAAATATGTTATTAGATGATTGTAAAGATGGTAACTGCGACCTAAATTGTGTAATTCTCATGGGATCCTTCAAAAGTGTGATCGTGGAAAGTTGCATGCATAAAAACTGTTGGTGTTGATTATTCATCTTCAATAATGCTATGCTTTCCCTCTGGTTTTGAAAATTTTTCCTTTCCTTTTAATAGATCATTTGTTGACAGAAGTCCACAGTGATTGACTAATGTATTTTCATCTGCAGATGAGATGACATATGTAAATCTCCAATTGAATCCTGAGCGTTACACTGGCTATGCTGGACCATCCGCGAGAAGGATATGGGATGCAATATACTCAGAAAATTGTCCAAAATGTGAGTTCAATAGTTGATTGAGTACTCTGAAAATTAAAACTTGGTTATACAACTACCATACATCCTCTGTGTCACCACACATGAAGTGAAAAGGATAGTAAACTGCTTTTTCTTTGTGGTATTAGTAGAGCCCCTTAGCTCAGCAGAGGGTTTAAAAAAAGGCTTAAATGGGACTAAGCTGATATCCTTTCAATTGTGAAAGTGAAGTTTGGCTTTCAGGTTCCTGTTTATGTACAAGTCCACCTAATTGTTGGATTTTAATGTGAAAATTTACTCATGTAGGAGCGTTCATGCAACAGAAGCAGTAGTTATTCCTTCATAATGAAGACGATATTGATAATATAGACTCCATACTACTTTTTAGTTGTTTTTAGCCATATTTAGCATCCCAGAAGGAAAAAATATATATATAGTTTGATTTTGGGAGTGTTTGGAGTTATTTAAATTTATAAAGTTACAGTCTCATAATTTGTGTAATGAGTTAAATATTTTCTCGTAATTTGTGCAATAAGTAGAAATTTTGAATTTTAAAGAGATTTGTAGAGATTTAAGGGGAGGGGGGAATCATTGTAAGTTAAAAGTCCCTTAACTTCTTTTATTGGTGTCTTTGTAGGAATTTTTTTAAGTTTTTGCATCTTTAGTACACAGCATTTTGTTGTTTCAGGAATATTGAGGTGCATTTTTTTATCCCTTTGGTGCAGATGCTTCAGGAGAGATTTGCCAAGAGAAAAAAGTCTTGTACAAATTAATCTCTGGCCTACATTCCTCAATTTCAATCCACATAGCTGCAGATTATCTCCTTGACGAACATGCTAACCTGGTTCTTACTCTGACTTATTCTCTTCCACACATCATTTCGCATCTGTTAATTTTTCTGTATGAAGATCTATGATTGGTTCCTGATAACACATGGAATAATGTGACAGCACTCTGAAGTGCCTAGGCTAGAATATTTCTATGTTAACTTTCTCAGATGAAATATACATAAAGGACAAATTAGAGACCTTCGTTTTTTGTCCCATCTGGCTTTACTGAAATGACTCGATATATTTCCTTGAGCCTCTCCCTATATTCATATCTCTAGAAATGGTTGGCTCAGTTTAAGGAAATTAGCCTATTAGGAAGCCTCTGAAGAATATGCTTCTGTCAAGTTAATAAAAGTCTTAAGCAGTCTATTTTCTAAGGTGTTACCTTGCTTCTGTGTAAAATTGGACACTTTGAACCATTTAATTGAAGATAATAAGGAGCTATGATCTTGTGCAAGAAATTGTTCTGAGATGGGTCGTGCTTGCAGTAACAGTAATGACAATAAACCTATTTGTGCATCAATGCTAAGCAAGATCTAACTAGCATCATTTGCTTCATAGATAGACAGGAAATTAACAATCCTTTGCTTCAATTGCAGTGGGGTATAAATCTTGAATTGATGCATGATCGTGTTTTGAGATATCCTGATCGTGTCAGAAATTTGTACTTCACTTTCCTCTTTGTTCTTCGAGCTGTGACAAAAGTGAGTTTTTCCTAGATATCCTTGTCTTGAGAACACCAATCATATTCCCTTCACACTGAATGCCTTAAGGTTATTTCTTTATGTTCTAAAATTTTGTGTAGGCAACGGACTTCTTGGAGCAGGCTGAGTATGACACTGGTAACCATGCACAGGACTTGAAAGCACATTCCATGATGCGTCAGTTACTTTATGACCCTAAACTGCAAGCTGCATGCCCACTTCCATTTGATGAAGCTAAACTGTGGCAAGGCCAAAGTGGACCAGAACTGAAGCAGCAGATTCAAAAGCAATTCAGAAACATTAGGTTGCGCATTGATTCTTTCTCCGACTCTTTTGTTTAGATAAAATGCTCAAAGAAATCAAATTCCAGATTTTACGTGTTTCAGGATGTCAAATAATATATTTCTAGTTAATGCCCTCTTATTATCATGTGAAATTATGTGTAATCTAGTAATAAAACAGATATTGACTTTTCTGTTGCTTGACCACTATTCATCACAAAAAATGAGGCATAGTTGCAGGTTATTTTAAAATACGTGTAAAGTATGTTCTATACTTATTTTCAACTACTACTATAATTGTCAGTTTTGTAAATTAATTTGATCATATCTATAATTCTGTGTTGTGCAGTGCCCTGATGGATTGTGTGGGATGTGAAAAGTGTCGACTTTGGGGAAAGCTTCAGGTTCTTGGTCTCGGAACTGCATTAAAGATCCTCTTCTCCGTCAATGATCAAAATCATCCAGATCAAATTGTGAGTTTCTGCATATCTGGTGGTTCCCTAAGTTTTTTTATCGAGTTGATTCTGATAAGCAACTTGCCAATTAAGAACATGGTTTTACTCTAATATCAGTTCTTAGTTTTGCGAGCTCAGCTCTCTTCCACTCTTAACTTTTTGTAATTGGTCTTTACAGCTGCATCTGCAGAGAAATGAAGTAATTGCGTTGGTTAACTTGCTCCATCGGCTCTCTGAATCTATAAAACTTGTCCATGAAATGGGTCCCTCAGCTGAAAACACGACAAGGGGGGTGGTGTCTGAACCAAATGCACAAGAAATTAGTTCAGCCCAAAGACTCTGGGAGTCTCTGATTGGGCTCTCGTACTTACCGCGACAAATGTGGGAGTCTGTAATTGAGCTCTGGTACTTACCACTCTGCTGCTGCTTGTAATTCAACTTTTTACCATGCATATACCTTTGCATGTGCTGGCATTCTGCTAATCTAAATTTCTGTTGAAATGGCATTTTCAGGTCCGGGAAGCTGCCATTATGACGTAAGTCACGATGTTCTCGTATCAATTTTTGAAGGGAACGTAGCGTTAATACAAACTGACAGGTAAAGGGTCAGGGCCATGATTTTAGAAACACGGTTTTTGGAGGTATACAATTGTAGATGTATCTATCGAGGGGGGGAAGGATGAGTTAATTTAACGTGTAAAATCCTCCCTTGCTGGAATGCATGAAGGTTAGAGTTTACCCATACAAATTGGTTTTGTATGTTCGCGTGAAAAAATCTTCAAATTGGTGTCAACTTTCTGTATTATGAACATTAGCATTTACCTCTTGCTATTGCTCATTGTACTTCCCTTGATTCAAACATCATTGGGATTTTGTTTAGAGCGCTCTTGGATTTGATATTGCTGACAGGAAAATTGAAATGTTAAAGGTTCATCTGCATATCTATTTTGGGCTTGTTTTATATTTTGTGTTTTTTAAAACAATAAAAATAGTTCAAAATATATTTGGTCACTCGTGTTTTAAAACTCATTTTAGAAAATTAAAAAATGGGTTTACTCGTAAAATGTAAATGGCCAAAAGTCGTTTTGATTCTTTTTGATTCAAAGCATGAAAATTTTAAAATATGAAAAAGAGAAAATATTAAAATAAATACGCTTTTAGTATTCTTGAAATTAAATCCCAAAACAGAATGTAAGTGCATTTATTGAAGTCTCGTGGCTTGATTTAAATAGACCTCTTGTACTTCATTTCATCTCAAATTTGTTAAGCACCTTCATGTTTCATTTGCGAACTCATAAGTCAAGCTTGATTTCAAAGATACGGGGATTAGACTAGCTTGATTTCAAAGATACGGGGATTAGACTGAATATTTTACGTGTTCTATGATTGATTTTAAAGATAAGTTGGAACTCACAACTCAAAAGTTGCTAATAATCTTTTATACATGGGACTAATTAGTCCCCAGGGGATGATAGGACAGGCAATTCATAGATTAACTCCTTTTAGTAAATAAATTGTATTGCCCCTAGGGCATAAAAAAAAACAAAAATTAAATTTATATTGAAAACATTTATTTTTATTAAAAAATTTTATAAATTTATAAAAATTTAATAAATTTTATGTTAATTTAAATACTTATTTTAATAAATTTAATTTAAATTTATTCAATTAATAAATTAAACTAATAAAATATATTTAATTTAATTTTATAAAATATAATTTTTAATAATAATTAATTTTAATAAATTATATTAATAAAATATAAAATTTATGAAAATTAATATTTTATTTATTTCAATTTAATTTAACTTAATTTTATAAAATATTTTAATAAATAAATTATTTTAACAGATAAATATTATTGTTAAATTTAATTTACTAAAATAAATCATTTTTAGAGTAACTTTTTATTTGTTAAAAATTATTTAATTTAATAATGTAAATTACTTTAATAATATATTATCTTAACTGTAATTAATTTTATTTTTAATATGTAATTGTTATTTATTAAAAACAATTTTAATTCAATAAAATAAATCATTTTTTTACCACAAATGTTACGCCTTGGATTTTCATAATCCGAATGCCCAAGGGTGACTTGGGATTATTTGTTGGATATAAAAATAATATGATAACAACACGCTGTCACACCCCAAATTTTCCTTCAAACTGGGGTTCACTCGCAATAAAAATTTAAAGTATTCAAAATTCCTAGTTTATCTCAACTAATATTTATAAGCCATTAGACTGAATCATTTGGTAAGATTCAACTGTAGAGTACAAAATAAAGATAGAGAATAGTATTATAGTGCCATCTAAGCGTCCCAACCACGCGATTAACATTGCATACCAAATAAAAGCAAACTAGGTCTAAACTTAATGATTACAATCATTCGACAATTATTATTACAGACTACAATAATAATATAAAGTCTTCTAGTGTTGCGCAAGAAAAA
This sequence comes from Vitellaria paradoxa, assembly GCA_019916065.1. Taxonomy (NCBI): domain Eukaryota; kingdom Viridiplantae; phylum Streptophyta; class Magnoliopsida; order Ericales; family Sapotaceae; genus Vitellaria; species Vitellaria paradoxa. Next base: position 39,841,335 of record CM034234.1, read on the forward strand.
AATAAATAGCTCTTTTGGTAAAATATTTAATAGAAATTAATTTATTTCTAGTTCATCTTCAATATCCCTATGCTTAATATCATGAAGTAATATTCTCACAAAAGGGGTGAACTACAAAAACCTAGTAATCAGAATCTCCAAGGTGCCTATATGCAGTGGTCATAATACTACACTGTATTAGGTGATCCAATAGAGTGAATGTGATTAGGTGGCATACTATTCATGCAACAAATAATTCAATAAATCCCAACTGAATAATGTAAATTATACTTACAATAATTTGATAAGACCGTCACCGTAACTACTATTTTACTTGCACATCAAATAGTTTAATGTTGTTGTTTGTACCACAATGAAATCTGTGTCACAGTGATAGGGATCTCAGATTCAGATCTTTAAGGTCTCGAGATCAAACCCCATAGCGATACAGGTTATGTATATATATATATATATATATATATATTATATATCTTTTTATAAAATATTCATTTAAAGGAATTAAATATAATTAAATGGTTCCAACACATCATTCATACATAAGCAAGAGAGATTGCCAATCATAGTAAAATTTGATAAAAAGGTTTAATCTAAATTCTCTCAGGGTAATCATACTCCTATCCTCCTCCACCCTTAGTCTTGGGAACCGGTGACTATACGAGCTTAGCATTCAATGCATTTCGATGGTGTCACCCACAAAAAAACTAGCCGTCGCGACCGACTACCTGACTGGACAGGTCAGAAGGGAATATCTCTTAAATAAAATGCATATGTTCCCATCTCCACCTAAAAGGTCATTTCTACCCACCCACCACCCCATTGCCAAAGATAACTTTAGCACTGAGTGTCTTAATTTATTCTCACCTTTTAACATTCCTAAGGGTACCCTGTATGGAAATAAGACATTTTTTTAATAGTAACCAGCAATGTTCTCGGGTGATGAATCCTAAGTGGGATTTATTCAGTTACATGCGGTATGTTCTAAGTATTTTATCTCAATTCATAATTCAATAATAATTCTCAATAAATCAAAGATTTATCATAGTTACCAATATTATTATCACAAAGATAGGTAATACATGTAAATTAACAAGTAGCAAATAGCTAGAAATAATTTAGAATTCGAATTAGTATTTTAGTTAATTCTTTGGACAAGTTTGTCGTACTACATTTGATAAGAATAAAATTATTTCTAATGATATATTAATTAAGTTGAGGTTGGCAACTTGGTGGGAGGGCAACCCTAATCGCGATTTGAAATCGCAAGTTTGAACCTCATTGGCTTTAATCTTGGTTTTTGCTTCTTTTTCGTTTTTATTTTATTATTTTATGGAATATGAAGATAATAAATAGTTCTTTGGGCTTATATTTAATTTTAGAAAAATTTATAAGTTTTATTTTATTCTAACTGGATAGTATAGTACATCAGTTGAACAATTAAGCTAATGTGAGATTTCACAACTAATACATTCTAAACTTTTGATTTGGTAGGAGAATAACATTATTCAAAATAATTTGAATAAATTCCAATCATCTTATTTATAACCAAACTCTTATCATAGATTTTCAGCTTCAAGATATCTACAAATATCCATAGAATTATTCCAATGTTTAGAAACTTATTTAAATAAGTTTCATTAAATTCACCTAATCATAAAAATATAGTTATATAACTTGGTAGGTTGACAAAACAATGCCTAAAAAAATAAATTTAAATAAATCAAATTGACTTAAAGAATACCAAATGAGGAAAGAACAAGTCCATTGTTTCATTTGGGCATTTTATCAAACACTTGGTTTTACTTAACGATTTTAGTTTGAATAAGTCATCAAACTATCCATAATGAAATTGATTGTCTAAGTCAGTTATCATAAATATAAGAGTGTCAAAATAATATATAATATCCAATTTAAATTAATTTCATATCAATTGGAAGATAACTAAGTAGTCTCAACTTAACAATCCACTTCTGTGTTTCATCAATCAGTATAAGTGCTTTACTAGATTAGGCCTTATGAACAAAATTACATATGAATAGAAATCATTAACATATCTATAACTAACAGAGGTTAATTAGACATCAATTAAAGGTTAAGCAGAGATAGTAGATTTCATATAAAATAAAGTAGAACTCCGATATCTATAAACTTTATATTTATAGAAACTAGACTTCAAGACCTACAAATTTCATGTTTTACACTTTTCAAAATTCTAAAGTCTGAAGGTTCAAAAACAGCATTGAATTCAGTTTGTTCAGAAAGTATAGTTTTACACGTGTTCAATGTTTTAGGCATAACTTTTGACTCGCAAATCGGATTGATGCAAATCTTTTTGGGTTGGAAAGAAAACTTAAATAGCTACAACTTTTATGTTTTAACCGAATCCTAATTCCACTGTTTTAGGGTCAAAATCACGTTGGAAGTTAAAAACAGTGAGCTGTCAGCTCGCTGCACTGAACCGGACAACATTCTGTTCGAACAACAGTACCCATTTTCTGCGTTTTAATGTCCAGCTCTGCTCTAGTTTCGAGTTTCATGCTCTATTTTGTTTTCCAACCAATTCTATTCACTATTTGGTGTTCTTGAGTCCATATATCATCATTATAAGTACATATAAAGACTAACCAACCAAGAATGTAAAGTCAAACATGTAAATATAAATTCAATATTACAAGTTATGAAGATAATTAACTAAAAATTTTATCACAATCAAGTTTCATACTTCAAACCCAGAAAATGCTTCAACTTCAAATTAATCCTACACATGTTCATTCTGGTTCAAATAGAAGGCATCAAACGCATTTTAGGAGGTTCGTCATCCTACCTCAATGAAAATATTGGTGACCAAGTCTAAGAAGGAAGAGGAGTTAAGCTTTGAACACCAACCAAACTGGAAAGTTCTAAGCTTTTCTTTTTCCTCCAAGCACCACCAAATCTCCAACCAACACTTGATAAAAAAATTTTTTTTTTTAAAGCACACAAACCGCACAACTTTTTGAAAACCTTAGAATTTTTTTTTTTTTTTTTCATAGAGAGGAAGTGTTTTATAAGAAGCCATGGGGGTGTAGGGGAAATGTCGATGAAGAAGACAACCTCCACTTCCTATGCTTCAAAGACTTTAATGTAGAATCTTAAATGTACAATAGGTGGCATGATCCGGGAATCTTGCTTCTTAAATGTACAATAGGTTGGAAAGAAAACTTAAATGGCTACAACTTTTATGTTTTAGCCGAAACCTAATTCCACCGTTTTAAGGTCAAAATCACGTTGGAAGTTAAAAACAGTGAGCTATCAGCTCGCTGTGCTGAACCGGACAGCATTCTATTCGAACAACAGTACCCATTTTTTGTGTTTTAATGTCCAGCTCTGCTCTAGTTTCGAGTTTCATGCTCTATTTTGTTTTCCAATCAATTCTATTCGTTATTTGGTGTTCTTGAGTCCATATATCATCATTATAAGTACATATAAATACTAACCCACCAAGAATGTAAAGTCAAACATGTAAATATAAATTCAATATTACAAGTTAAGAAGATAATTAACTAAAAATTTTATCACAATCAAGTTTCATACTTCAAATCCAGAAAATGCTTCAACTTCAAATTAATCCTACACATGTTCATTCTAGTTCAAATAGAAGGAATCAAACACATTTTAGGAGGTTCGTCATCCTACCTCAATGAAAATATTGGTGACCAATTCTAAGAAGGAAGATGAGTTAAACTTTGAACGCCAACCAAACTGGAAAGCTTTAAGCTTTTCTTTTTCCTCTAAACACCACCAAACTCCAACCAACACTTGATAAAAAATAAAAAATAAAAATAAGCACACAAACCTCATAACTTTTTGAAAACCTTAGAATTTTTTTTTTCACAGAGAGGAAGTGTTTTATAAGAAGTCATGGGGGTGTATGAAAAGTGTCGATGGAAAAGATAACCTCCGTTTCCCATGCTTCAAAGACTTTAATGTAGAATCTTGAATATACAATAGGTGGCATGATCCGGAAATCTTACTTCTTTTTTACTATTTAACCAAATAATTTGAGAGATGCTTCAAAATCTTTAATGTAGGGTTTTGAATATACAATAGGTGGCATGATCCGGGAATCTTGCTTTTTTTTTTTTTTTACTAATTAACCAAATAATTTGAGAGAAGTACGGGAGGATGGATGGAAGAAGATAATGTTTGCAGGGAAATGATTGAGAGTTACTATTCATGAGTCAACTTAGTGAGTGATAAAGTGGGTTGAAATGAGTTGAGGTGAGTCGAAGGATGCGTTGATCCATGGGTTAATGGGCTTAGGTTGAACCAAATAGTTAATCGGGTTAAAAGTTATTTGGATAAAAGTTTAGAAATTTTATATTAAACTCCCACATAGGGTGAAATTAAATCCAAAAATCTTTCAAACTAATTTTATCATTCTAAAATTTTTCAAATCCTCAATTTTTTAGATTTTTACTATAATAAATATCACCACCACACTTAAGCAAATTAATTAAGGAAAAAAAATATTCAGGTTATTACAACAAATAATCTTAATTAAATAAAATAAACAATTTTAATAATAATTTTTACTATTATTATTTTAAAAATAATATTAATATGATGCAATAAAAATTAACAAAATATTATGTACATAGCCTAAAATTAACAAAGTGTTTATAAAATAAAATAAAATAAAAATAATGATGAACAAAAACTACCCAAAGAAAAAAACATATATATTAAAAAAAATCATGTTAACTGATCTTCCAGCGGTTCCAATAACATTTTGCTTACGCTGACCATCTTTCACTGCTCGTGTGGGTGCCCCCTAGGTTTCTCCATTCCCGTTAAGTTAAAAAAGGGGGTTCCCGTCTCTCAATAATACCCATACCCAAAATCATTTTCTTTGTCATCTATGCAGTTGCTCATAAAACCGAGCAATGACAGTGACCGCAGTAACATCCAAGTCTCAAGCAAAGCATGCAACCACTACGATGTTTCTCTCTATTTTCCAATCACCCAAGAAGAATCCAATGAACCACAGAAGATCTCTTGCTTTCTTGGTTGCCGATAGACCTCAAGAACCCCCAGAACCTGACGACGGGCATCAAGGAGGTGACGGTGTATTATTGAGCATAACCAACAACAGGTCCTACTGGACCAAAAAGATTCACGGACTCTGCTCCGTCGAAGGCAAAGTCGACGAAGCCCTCCGCCTCCTCCACCATCTCCGCCTCCGCGGCTACCGCCCCGACTCTCTCAACCTCAGCAGCATCATTCACGCTCTCTGCGACGCCCGCCGTTTCTCCGAAGCTTACCAGCGGTTCCTCCTCTCCGTCGCTGCTGGTTGCCTCCCGGACGAGCGCACCTGCAATGTCCTCATTGCACGCTTGCTCGAATGGCAAAACCCAGACAGTGCCTTGCGAGTTATTTATCATTTGTTTGTCGCCAAGCCTCAGTTCGTACCTTCTTTGGTCAATTACAACCGTTTGATCGATCAGCTATGCTCATTTTGTCGACCCACTGAAGCGCACAGATTGATTTTCGATATGAAGAGTAGGGGCCACCATCCAAATGTTGTTTCGTATACCACACTCATCGGCGGTTACTGCAATATTGGCGACGTGGGTGCTGCTCGGAGACTGTTCGATGAAATGTCTAAGTGTGGAGTACAACCCAATTCGCTCACGTTTAGCATCTTGGTTCGTGGAATTCTACGGAAGCGGGACATTGAATATGGGAAGGAAGTAATTAGCAAATTATGGCGGACAACATTAGATGAAGAGGACTCATCTGTGAGCAATGCGGCTTTTGCTAATGTCATTGACTCTTTGTGTCGGGAAGGGTTCTTCAATGAAGTTTTCAAGATTGCAGAAGATATGCCTCAGGGGAAGAGAGTTCCCGAGGAATTTGCATATGGGCAGATGATAGATTCTCTATGTAAAGTTGGTAGGCATAATGGGGCTGCAAGGATTGTGTATATAATGAAGAAGAGAGGGCTCACACCAAGCTTAGTATCTTATAATTCTATTGTACATGGGCTCAGTAAGGAAGGTAGTTGTATGAGGGCTTACCAGTTGCTGGAAGAAGGAATTGAATTTGGATATTGGCCTTCGGAATATACTTACAATGTTCTTATTGAAGGTCTTTGTAGAGAGGCAGACCTTCATAAGGCAAGGGAAGTTCTTCGAATCATGTTGAAGAAGGGAGGTGTGGACAGTACTAGAATCTACAATATCTACTTAAGAGCTCTTTGTCTTATGAATAACCCAACCGAGCTTCTAAATGTGCTTATTTTCATGCTTCAGACGCAGTGCCAGCCTGATGTAATTTCCCTCAACACAGTTATTAATGGGTTCTGCAAGATTGGGAAAATTGAAGAAGCTTTAAGAATATTGCATGATATGATGGTGGGAAAATTCTGTGCACCTGATGCTGTCACTTTCACTACGATTATCTGTGGCCTGTTGAACATTGGAAGAATTGAAGAAGCTCTCGATTTATTGCATAAAGTTATGCCCGAAAAGGGTGCTAGACCTGGTGTTGTGACTTACAATGCAGTACTTGATGGATTATTTAAACAGCATCGCGCAAATAAAGCAATGGAGACTTTCAAAAGCATGTTGAGTGATGGCGTGGTTGCAGACAGTATTACCTACACTATTATAATTGATGGATTATGTGAGTCTGGTCAAATGGAGGAGGCAAAGAGGTTTTGGGACAATGTTATTTGGCCATCAAAGATTCATGATAATTTTGTGTATGCAGCCATCCTTAAAGGGCTTTGCCGCTTAGAAAAATTGGACGAGGCTTGTGATTTCCTATATGAATTAGTTGATTCTGGGATTCGTCCAAGTATCGTGAACTATAACATTCTGATTGACAAAGCTTGCAAATTAGGTTTGAAAAGGGAAGCTTACCAGCTTGTGGGAGAAATGAGAAAGAATGGGGTTGCCCCAGATGCTGTAACCTGGAGGGTTCTTGACAAATTGCATGCCAATTTAAGGAAGCAAGCGAGTGCTGACAGCTCAACTACTTTTAAACAGGGTTGACAGGATTTGCATGGGTAAGCGTTTGTGTAAGTAAAGGAAATTTGGATTGGATGTGCAAAATTGAGGAAGAAACGTAAAGGGTCATATTTAGGGGGACCCTGGACCAGCTCAATTGATCTTTTAGACTATCTCAATGGTTTAAGAGTATCTCATGTGACCAACAAATGCGCGTAGCTGCAAGTATGCATGCCTTACCAACGTTCTTCCTTTAGAAATCCATGATACAACAATCTTCCTCACGTACTCAAGATGCGAAGTGCCGAAGGGGATGGTCATGCAGCTTTGAAGAACGCCCATCAACATCAACTGGTGTACGTTAGAGTTGCGTCTAAGAAACACGCCGATAATGAACTGCATCTATATGCACTAATCCAGTTCGACAAACAAGTATTGGGACATCAACCATGGTGATTCCAACTACCATCCCAACATACAAATGGTGAGGGATTCAAAGGCAGTACAAGAGTACATATTGAAGGATGAGAATGTTTGTGAATGGAGTACATTCCGACCCTGCATGCCCTGAGAAATGGAGAAAAGAACGAAGTATAGGGAAGAAGACATGTATACAGACGTATACATGTCTATAGAGGGGGAAGGATGGGGTTAATGTAATGCGTAGAATCCATACCTGCTGGATTGCAGGAACGTTAGCGTTACCTATACAAATGGGTTTTGTATGTAAACGTGAAAAAGTCTTCAAATTGCTGTCAACTTTCTGTATCATGAACACTAGCATTTACCTCTTGCTATTACAGATTGTGCATCCTTTGATTCAAAACATCATTGGATTTGTTTCGAATGCACATAGATTTGATATTGCTGACAGGAAGTGGTAAAAACTCATATGTTAAGTAATTGTTGAAGTCTCGCAGCTTGGTTTATATAGATCTCTTGCACTTCATTTCTTCTTAAATTTGTTACGCACCTTCACATTTGATATGCAAACCCATACAGAATCAGAGGGTGTAAACACTCTTTCAGCCCAACTCTCATTGATGAATTTAGTGATACATACAATAAACAATCCATTAGTTATCAGGTACAAAGACTTCCAAATGGATGATTAGCATCATCATCCAAATACAAATCAACACACACTGTTTTGTTTTGTATTGTTTCAGCTCTTTTGAACAAGCAAAGAATCAGCTCCCCCTAGTTAGTTCAAATCAAATATATGAACAAAAACTACCCAAAGAAAGAAAACAAAAAAACAAAAAATCATATAACTGATCTTCCAGCAGTTCCGATAACATTCCATCCTCTCTCCCTCTGCCTTTGGCTTTGCGTCTGCTGAACATCTTTCACCGCTCGTCTAGCCACCCTTCCTCTGCTTCCAATGGAGACCCTAACTTTCTCCATCCCCACATTTACACCACCTCTTCTCACATTCTGCTGCACCGGGGGCCTCACTTGGATTCTCTTTTGAAGGCTTCTCCTCAATATACTTCCCACCTTCTTTCGTCCACTTTTATGCTCTTTAGGACTCTCCCAACTACTGGCCTCAGGAAGGGTGGTTTTATCTTCAGCCCCTTCTCTCTCTTCTTCTTTCGTGGTGGCTTGACTTGGTGTCAGTGGTTGCAACGTTGGTTGGAACTTAGCTGAGGCCAGTGGCGTTAAAGGAATCAGAGAGTTGCGCCGTGGAGCTTGGGCCGCCGGAAAAGCTACCGGAATCCTTTGTGCTGCTGTGCAGAGAGAAGCTCTGCCAGTCCTCTTTGGCATTAGTAGGGGTTGTTGCTCTGACATACCCGGATTATTTTCTCTCTCATTGGATCAATGTGTTTAGCAATGCCATCTGTTGGAGGAGGGGTTGACGGAAGTTTATAGCTGTTGTTCTCAGAAAGTGGTCTGGTTTGATTTATTTCTTCTCTGCCTTGATTAAAATTCTTGTGAACTCCAAGAGGTCTAGCTCCAACCTGTAGCCTGAAAAGTGCAGAATTCTGCTCTTCTTGCTGTTGTTTCATTAGAAGTTGTTGCTGCTGTTCTGCTAATTTTGAGTCCACATGCTGTCGTGCTAGCCTTCTTTCTATGAGGAGTTGTGATTCCAATTCCTTAATCTGCCAAATGAAACAAATTCAATCCATTTAACTTCATAAAGATACGACCTTTTTCAGCCAAACTTGGGATGAAGATTTTGTGTGGAAATGAATACCTTGTCCTGCAAGTTCTTGTTTTTCGAGTCTTTTTCTTTCATCTTCACATCCAAGCCATGAATGGTGTCCTCCATTTTCTTAATATGCACATCTTTGCTCCTTATCTCTATCTTGGTCTTCTCAGCCTAACAATCACGAAATGACAATTTGTTTGCAACTCCAAGAAGAGTGTTGGACAGAGATATGGTGCATTCAAAAGAAAAAGGAAAATGGAAAGGGGAGATCAGAGGCTACTATGTACCAATTGTTTGTATTTTACGAGCTCAGTGCTGTCTACTTGCTTCTTTGCAGGACCTAACTCTATTCCTCTCACTCTAGTTGCAAAGTTGAGTGAGCAAAGAGTCTCACTGAGGTCATTCTCATTGGGACTAATCTGTACAAACATTAGTGTCTTTGAATCTCCTCCTATAAACACAAATGCATAACAAGTCAGTTGATTTCATTTTCTGAGCCTACTACATAAATTCTGAATTCAATAATTTCCTAGAAAATAATAGAAATAGTCAGAAAATGCTCTCTCACTCCCACTTCTTGAAAATAAAGTACCTAGGGAGTCTTGAAGCAAGTGAGTGAGCTTGGAGTTCCTGCACAAACACCGAGAACCCGAAAAATGGGGGAGTTAGAAGTGGAAATAATGAAAAAAATTATCGAATAGAAAATAACAAACGATGACAACTTCAGTACCTAAAAGGGATGTGCGGGCTCTTAGTTGCAAGAGCAGATATAACGTCTCCAAGTGCAGAAAGAGATCTATTAATGTTTTGAGTTTCCTTTAATCTTTCTCCTTGCACTTCTGTCTTGGCTACTCGCTCACTTCCTGCTAGGTCGACCAGCCAAAGCTTGCTTCTTGTGCATTCTCCATTCAACAAATTATCGCCCTTCACCATCACACAGTGTATGCTGCAACAATTGTAGCAGTTTCCAAACTTCAACGTTGTTCTTCATTGTGAAGAAAATTAGAATAAAATGGAAGAGGATCAGCAGCAAGTATGGAGAAACAAACCAATGGGATCGACTACTGTGCTCGTTAACATTGGTCAATCCAACCACCCTTGCATTGCTACCAGTCTGTAGAACTTCCCAAGCCTCACTAATGCTGTTCACGCGAGCTTCGACCAATCCTGGGACACGATTTATTCCCTCGCCTACCTGCTTTATTTCAAGCCTGCAAAGACCACATTTTACTGAGGTTAAAAGCATAATCCATTTACTCCAATTCATCACCCAATAAATTTATCATAATATAGTAACATTTACGGGCCATATAAGCAAATTGATAACTGTTTCAAAAGTCCAAATGACAAATTAGAAAATTGAGCCTGATTTTTATCTGATAAAGATTATGAACATACCATCGTAAAGGGAAGGAAAAGAAACACACCTCTTTGCAGTTACTCCTGGCTGGGATCCTGATACGAGCAAGTCTCGTATCTGCTCGTTGTAAACCTCTAGAACGCTTACGGATATTTCATATTGAAACTGCCCTTTTCGTTCCTCGATGATGCAAAACAACTCCTCAAGCGTCCTAAAGTTAACTCCGCGGTCTTGACTGGTGCCCTCCATTGTAAAAGTTTTTCCTGTTCCTGTCTGCCCATAAGCAAATATGCACACATTGTATCCATCTAGGACTGAGGTTGCAAATGGAGCTGTGTCCTCAAAAACATCAACTATCCAAATAAAAAAAACAAAAAATGGATAATATATAGCGGCCGGGAAATAATGAAGAAAAATATTATTACAAGGAAAGTGAAAATGGAGTTTTCATTAACGTGCATGGGCGCTATATAGTTACCTTGGTTTGATTGGGGGCCAAAAACAGCATCAAATTTGAAGGTCTTTTTTAGTGCACTATTTGATTTTACTGTGAGCTCACCATCCTTTGCGGCTTCAAAATCAATTGCCATTGAAGCTCCAGCAGCAATTTCTTCAGTGTTCAATGGCCTACATCGACAAAACACCCTGATGTTTCCTGCAAGCAAAATTTGCTATTAATAGTTTTAAGCACTTCCCAATTTTCTGACGTTTTCCCATCACTGCGAAAGATAAAACACACTGCTAACCTTTTAACTCCAGAATCTTGTTATAAAGTTCTCTCCGTTCCTTGACTCCTTTGATGAATTTAACTTTAAGAACTCCATGCTGTTCTAGTTGCTGACTTACTGTCAATAAATAATCAAGAATTAAGGGGGGGAAGATTAAAAGGTTATGGTATTAGGTGGGAATGTAAACTTACATTTGGACTGAATAATAGAGCTCATGTTGTTCATTTCCACCAAGCACTTCTTATAAGACAATGCCTCCTCTGATAGCTTGATTTGTTCCATTTTCAAAATCTAGGATGAAATTCCAAAAACAAGTTAGCAATGAAAATGGATCTTATAAAATTTAACACTTGCATTGTTTCCCAAACAAAATAAAAGAAAAAGGAAATCATGAGACACATCTTAGCAACGAATTCAAGTTCTGCTACCTTCAATTTTCTTTTCAGGTCTCTCAAGGATGAAAACCATCTACTCTTCTCTTTCACTTGTCCCTCAATAGCGAAAGCTGTTTAAAAAGAGGGAAAAAATATCGACACAAAAATTTACAAATACTTCAAACATTGACAATCAACAGCATTGAAGATCCATACCCAGTGATCCAACATGCATCGACTTGCGCATGAGCTCATTTTGGAGCTCCCTTAAAGACTTCCACGCTTCTTGGCATTCTCTGCTTTTCAATTCTTTCTCGCTTTTAATCTCCTCCAAAGCCTTCCTTGCTTCCGTTAACTCCTCATTCTGGCGCTCATAATCTATTTGAAGCTTTCGAAATTCTTCATCTACTTCACGGTCCCCACTATTCTAAATGTACACCATTGAGAAGAGAAAATGCAAGGAAATTTATTATGCTTAATCTAGTTACTTTAGCAGAGAGTAGGTTTTGAAAGAGAGATTACTTTCGATGGCTCACATTCTGGAATTTTTGGCGATTCAACTTCCCCAAAACCTGATAAACAAGTTCAAATATATAAACTTCTCAGAACCTGGAAAAGCTCAGTATTGATGTTTTCATTTTATGCAGTGGACATTTTCCAATAGCTCCTTAAATACACATTTGCGAAAGGAAGTTTTGAACTTACTTGCAGAGAGATCTTTCTTCACAGAAATGCCACAAACAAGAGGATTTCCAGTCACTCCTTCAAATCTGATAGATAGGCCCTCATCACCAGAACCCACAGAAGTTCTCAGATTGGAGACAACCAGAGGTCTATTTGCACCAACCTGCGCATAAATGTCTACGCCCGAAAGAACCTACAAAATAAATAAATAATCAACAGAACCCATAAAAAAACAACTGCACTAATCATACGATGTGATAATTGCAATTTATAAGGAGTCCAAGTTGCTTGTGCCTGGTGGCTTCTTACCTTCTGCTCCTGTATGTAAACATCAAATATTCTCATCCCAGGAGGGCCATCAGTGAACACAATCTCCGCCATATGCAGATCAATATTGTAATTTCCGCACTCCAGCATCTTAAGGTGATACGAAAAGTTACCAAATCGTGCAGTTTGGTAAAGGGCGAGCCCTTCTCCATTCCCAATTTTGGTCTCAGTCGTTACACAATCACCACCAGTGAAACAATTGTCCTCTATAAAATCAATCCCCCCCAAAGTTGCAGTGTTATCCAATGAACCCGCATTGATATTTAAGACAGGAAGGGGTTTCTTTGGCAGTGGAAAAAGCTCAAAAGAAGAATCTTCCTCAGCTGGTGTTTCTTGGTTTTCTTCAATTTCTGACCCATTGATGCCATTTTCTAGAGAGACTTCAATAGAAGGACACTTCAAGAGCGGAGAAGATTCCTCAAAGTTTTTTCTAGGAATGTCGGGTGACCCAGCACAGATAACCAAATCAGGGGATGTTAAAGAAAATCCTGGCATGGACCCACCTAGAAAAGTTGAAGCTTGATCAAATTAATGTCTAGAAAACCCAAAAATATTTGAGAACTTTTAAGCTTGATTTTTCAAATTTGCGCAGAAACTACACAAGGACAAGAATCACAATCCATTGCCAATAAAAAAAAATGTATAATAATTTCCAATATGAGAAAGAATCCGCATAGGTATGAATCAAAACTTCAAAACTGCAAAACTTAGAACGTGGAGATTTCAAGATAGTACCACCATTTGCAGTAGAATGAAAATCATCAGGTTCTGACATTGTCGGGGTTGGGGAGCTCGGCAATGGAATTGAAGGGCCTGCCAAGTGAAATGGGATCAACTGGAATTGAAAAGCCAGATAGCAAAATAAGGAGAATTTGGGTGCTCTTGGGCAGAGGATAAGTGGGAATTAGGTGATGATCTTATGTTGGGAGTGAGAATTCAGTTCTTGTTGCCAAGAAACGTCCGTGAAGAGAAGTGGGTCATGCCATTGATCGTTCTCAATTCATAAAAAATAAATAAAAGAAGGACACAGAAACAGTTTGAATTCAAAGAGCGGTAATCAAATACTCCCTGCTTTATTTGTGACAAAATAAAGAGGGAATGAATGCTTTTTTATCAGAGAGAGAGAGATTCAAGAAAAGAAAGTTCCCTTTGAGATAGCGTTGATTTCGTTCGAGTGAATATTTTGCTCCTCATGTTTAAAAGATTACCGTTGGCTTTTGGTTTGAAATTTGAAATTTCTTAAACAAAGAAAATAAAATTACCCCCCCCGGGGGGGTTGCCACGTGGCGAAATATCTAACTCTCCTCACCTGCTGGAGGAGAACTTAAAGTAGCCGCTGACTTTGGTTACGACAACCATTAGCGTTTTGGCTTTGAATTGGGTGGATTTGGAAAAATTATTTAAGCTCCATGATTTGCAATAAAAACTTTTAAATTAAAATTTAATGATTTAATATATTTATATTTCTCTATTAAATTAAAATAATATAAATGCATCTGAATTATTAAATTTTTATTTAATATCCTACATCAATTTTAGTATTTCCATTTCAAATTGGATTACTAATATGTTATAGATTAGACTCCGCTTGGATGCGGGGAATGCCAACCTCCAAAGGCTTTACTCGTGGATCCCACCCATTGTCATGATTTAGCAACCACTTCCCCCTTCTCGAGTCTTCGCTTTCCTTCACGCGCAGTCTCTCCCGGAAAAATTTGGGACGGCCTCGACTCCAGTCGAAAATTTATTCAGGGAAAATGGTGATTGTTTTGGCATTTTTAACCGTCATTAATTTGGTCAAAATATATATAATGCTAGTAAAAAAATAATAGATAGGCCAACAAGTCAAAATAAACATAATTAAAAATAAAATTAGATATCTAACCATTCATAAGTACATATTTAAAAAAAATTGTTTAAATAAATTTATAAAAAATTAAATTTTCAATTAAATAAATAATATAACTTCAAATTGTCCAAAAATAATTAAATAGAGTGGGTTTTATAATTTAATATTTAATTTAATGAGTAATCAAGTTTGGGACACCACAAAAACAAAAGAGTCACTTGACAGTTTTTTCATCATTCACCCACTTTTATTTATAAAACATCCAAATCAAGTCAAAAGTTATCCCCCTCCATAAACATCACATTAATGTGGGTCAACTCTCTAAAAATAATATCCCTTCTTATCTTATACCCCTTCTAAAACTTATCTCCTGAAATTTTAATATCATCCAATCGAGCCGTTATTCTCAATGGTAATTAACTCATCCAAAGAAATAAATTTCACACCCGTTGATAATTAAACCTAGAACATCAATTTTATATTAGTCTTGTGAAATATCATTTGAGCGGTTAAATTAAAATTTAATAATTTAAATATATTTATATATTTTTAAATTTAAAATTTATAAATATATTTAAATCGTTAAATTTTAATCTAACAACTCAGATCAAGATGTTATAAAATTGACTTTAAAATTAATATCAACCTCTCCTTTTATTGATAATTAACATCTATACATAAATAAAAATTAATCATCCTACCATATCACTAAACTAACTCCGTATGCCTGTTTTATATTGAAGTGCATATATATACATATTAAAAAGATTAATCACCCTGCCATATTACTAAACTAACTCCATATGTCTGTGTTTGATAATGAAGTGTGTGTGTATGTATTTATTGAAAAGAATTGGAATATTAGTCTAGTGGACTCGTAAATGCTGTGATTACTGTAACAAAATGACTCCGAATCACAAGTCTGGTTCATATCCCTTAAAATGGAAATACACATGGAAGCATTTTTGTTTTACCGTGATTGACCATAATATTTAACAAATTGTTGATATTTTTTAAGTTAATAAAAACACGCTGCTTTGAATAATATTTTTTTTTTCAAATTAAAAAAATAACACTTTTAGGAAGAATTTTTTTTTTAAAAATTCCTTTAAAAAACAATTATTTCTTCAAATATCGCTAAAAATTTAAAAAAATAGAAACAATGATATGCCATTAGAAAAAAAATTGTCAGAGTATAACGGGTCCATTTCGCACACTAATTTTTAGTAATTTTTGAGTTTTTGTATTTTTTATTTCATTTTATTTTATTTATTTTTTAACATTTGATAAAAGTTTAACTTGTTGACCCAGTTTGGAGTAAGAAAAAATAAGATAAATTGAGATAAAATATGATTTTGAGTTAATTTTAGCGTATTTTTTTCTGAAAAGTAACAAACCGTGAGAACGGTTTTTCAAATCCGTTCCCACGAATTTAAAAAAATTCACAAAAAATAACGACAATGGTACTCATTTAAAAGTTTTCGACACGAAGAATATTTTTTTAGCAAAATATTAGAATTTTTTGAAATTAGTGATGGTAGGAAAATTAAAAGTAGATGAGTTGTTAGAGATTTATAGAGTTTGTTGAAGATTTTTTTTTATGCCAAACTGACCCATAAAGTTGATATTTTACTAAATATACAAACAGTTACCATTCACACTAAAAATAACAAAAAAAAAAAAAAAATTAATGTGTTAAACAGATTCATTATTAGAATAATGTCAACACCTTACCTGTTTAGGACTTACGTATTTATTACTTTATATGAAAATACCAATTAAATTATTCTTTAATTTCAAAATGTCAATCACATTATTTTAATTATTAATTCCAATATATTCTTTTGAGAAATAAACATTTTTTAGTTAGAAAAAAGTTTTCTTTCAAATAATGCCTACTTTTGGAACATAAATTTGTGAAAAAAAAAGTAATATTATTAATTTATACAATTTTATATACTTAACTATGTAAAAATTAGTTTTTTTAAAAATATCTATTCTATTTAATTTATTATTTTAAGTTAATAAAAAATAAAAAAAAATTTACTTCATTTTATATTTTAATCATTGTTCTTCACTTTCTTCTCCTGCGAAATACATGTTCCAAACATGGCGTAAAGATCACTGTCCCGCCAAACCTAGGGCTTGGGTTACATTAATGTTTGTTAGAATTTGCCCAATTTATGAAGAAGAAGATGAGGGTGTGAGAGTGGGATTCGGAATTGGGTCCGATTATAGGACTCTAGTTTCTGCAAAAAAAAAGCAAAATACCTGAAAAGGATTCTTCTTCCCGAACTGACACCAAAACTTTTGTGGTTACTGTATATACTTTTGCCGCAAAAGTATAAGTTTACATTCACATATGGTAATAAAATACTAAAAAATGCTATCAAAAAAAATCTAAATAACCTTTTTTTTTTTTTTAAGAAATTCCTTCTTAGAAATGCTATTTCAATTATTTGAAATAAGAATTTTTTTTTTCAACTGTAAGTTCTTGCTTAGGACGAGGAGGTGAATGAGAGAAAAATGAAGTGAATGAGAGATAAATGAAAATGACTCATTTATCTCCATTAACCTCCCTTGACCAACTTTTTTTTTCAACCCCAATTTGAAATGGGAATAAGTGTAATAACACTTTAAAATTTGTTTTCTCTATTCTACCCTTGATATTTTTTATTATTTTCACAAATCTCTATCACAGATAAATATATTTTAAAAATTATAATAGTATTTTTTAACTGTAATTTTTATCTTATCTTTTATTCCCCTTCTCATCTCTCCCAAACAAAAAAATATAATAAACCTCCTTTCTCTTCCTTTTCATTTTCTCTCATTTACTTTAATTCCATTCCTGTACTTTCCTTTCCCATTCCCAAAGGCTTAAAAACATTCCTTAACCTAAAAAAAAAAAAAACGTGACTTTTTAAATAGTGTTTTTCATTAATGTAATCTTCATAAATACTTAAATATTGGTTAAAAAAATTAATGTACAATACCATTTCCCATCTCTATATTTATTTCCTACCAAGGTTTAAAATTTTAAAATTATTTCATATCGAATCACATTTCTTATCTTATTCTATGTTTTATCAATCAAAATACTCAAAACATATTCTCATACAAAACATTAATTATATATTATATTCATGGTATTACTTATTTTCAATTATTCCATCTCTAATTAAACATAGCATTTGAATATATATTGATCAAGGAGAAATTACCCGTGAAGGGTAAAGACAGGATTGCCATGTCAATTATGAAATAGTTGGGATTGAACTAATAACATTATAATAGTAAAATCACAAAGAATCATTGCAAGTTGAGTCGCATGCTATTTGGTTTATACTTAGTATTTATTATTATTTATATTCTAAAATTATGTATTTGTATTTACATTAGAGTTAGAATCGAGGTTTCTTTGTCGTTGGTTCCTCAGTTCAAAACTTGAATAAAGGATCAACAATTTGGAAGCATATCTGGAAAGTTGCCTCTTTAGGCACCTTTATCATCGCCACAACAGTTTTAGCCTCAAGGTTAATCGTCTCTTAAAGGGCGAGTAAACGCTTTTTACAGTTCATGTAACAACGCTCTTATAGTAGCAAACTAGAACAGTTTTCTAATTGATTGTTCTTAATTATGATTCCTATTATCTTTAGACTTCTATTTCCCATTTCATGAAGCAAATTACAAGTAATCCTTTTCTTGGTGAATAAGTTGGGAAAGTTGGTTTTCTAATTACATTAGAATCTTTCCTACACAAAGTTGGATTGCTAGATTGCTAAGGACATTTCTAACTTGGACTATGACAATTCTCTTGAAGGAGACTTAATTGATGAAGAAAAAGTAGAGTTGAAATTCATATTATAGAGGGAAAAATTGTTGCCTTCCACGTGTGCATTTCCCCCTCTTATCTCTTTTGAGTATCCTGTATGTTAAAGAATCTGACAAAAAGGAGTTTGCGAACAAAGACTCTCCAACACCTAAGTCAATAATGGAGGAAGAAGAATAGATATTTTTAAGGTGTCCAAACATACCATTTCTATATATATCTTCCTCTTATATGACCAGTATTTAGGAGTAGTTATTCCCTATCTTCTCATATTGGATGGTATGAACTTATTTTAATCCCAAATTTAGGGAATGTGAGGTGAACAAATGCCACATGTCTTGTGGTTTTCCAAGCATATATAAGATGTATATTGTTAATTATGATTTCATATATCATTCAGAGAAGATTTAGGACTTTAAGTAATCATATTGTGAGATCATCTTTTTGTGGGAGAATGAAGGAAGAATACCGATCATACTTGTCTTTATTGTTAAGAAGTTGTTTGAACACTTGTGGATTTTAGAAAGTGTCTTTTGAAAACTTAATGAGTTCTACCCAGAGTTCTACCCAAGTCGATAGACATTGCAATCACACGAATTTTTGTGCATCGTGAAGTCTAGCTCGTAAGAGTAGACTACTTGCTCATAAGTAACAATAAGTCAACATTTTTTTTCACTTTTTTTCGTATTATGTCTTTTTATTGAAATTTATTTTTTTTTCACCTTTTAAACATATTATTCACAATCATAAAAAGAAAAATAAAACAGAATAAAATGCAAAGAATTGACATATGGATAAAAAAATAATTTTTTCACCTGTATATGAATTTTTTTTGTTTTTAAGCATCTTTAAAAAAAAAAAACGTGACTAACATGTCTAAACACTATGAAATTTAAAAAAAAAATTAAATTTAATAAAAAGATTCATATTATACATAAAAGTAACTAGAAAAAAGTCAACTATTTTTTGATATACCAAAATAAGTCTTAATATGCTACTCTAGATTTTATCAAGGCTGCTTTTCCAATTTTTATGGGGATTGCTAGAATTAGGAATGGACGACGGGGAGCCAAGTGGGCATGGAATAATTTTCGGAAAATTGTGTTTAAGTCATACTTTGTAATCTTTTAAGACTATTAGTCATACACAAAAAAAAAAAGTATTGTTTTTAAGTCACATTAATATAGAAAGTTTTGTGTTTAAGTCACACTTTTGAGTGGGTCTCATGAGTTTGTTTTAAATAGTGTTTCTAATATACCAATAATATCTTTTATTTCTATAATTAAGTTACACAAGTTATTTTTGGGAATCACGTGAAAATATGATTCATCGAGAATCATGCTTCTTCCGTTTTTTTTTTCCCTTTCTTGTTTTCAGTTTCATTATTTATAGTTTTAGTCGTGAAGATATGAAGAAGATAGAGCTTATTTGGTCTATCTTCTTCGTAGATTGATTTTGTCGATCGGCGTTTTGAGCTATCTTCAAAACAGTACCGGTACTGTTTCAAAAAATATAATGATGTTGGCTCGTATGATTAGTTTGTGTTATGTATCGATTGATGTTTTTTATGACAGCATGAAAATAGTACCAGTACAAAACAATACCGATATTGTTTTGACCGGTACTGTTTTCAAAACAGTACCATGAATTATAAGCAGATGACGAGCTTTAAGGGCAATAGAAATACATGGGGCCAATCGGCGTTTTGAGCTATCTTCAAAACAGTACCAGTATTGTTTCAAAAAATATGATGATACTGACTCGTTTGGTTGGCTTGTATTATGTAACGATTGATGTTTTTTATGACAATATGAAAATAGTATCGGTACAAAACAGTACCGGTACTGTTTTTCAAAACAGTACCATAAATTATAAGTAAATGACGAGTTTTCATGATAAAAGAAATCCATAGGACTAATCAGCGTTTTAAGTTATTTCAAAACAGTACTAGTACTGTTTCAAAAAATATGATGATGTTGGCTTGTATGGTTGGTTTGTGTTATGTATCAATTGATGTTTTTTATGGCAGTATGAAAATAATACCGGTGCAAAACAGTACCGGTACTGTTTTCAAAACAGTACCATAGATTATAAGCAGATGACGAATTTTAAGGGTAAGAGAAATCCATGGGGCTGATCGGCGTTTTGAGCTATCTTCAAAATAGTACCAGTACTGTTTCAAAAAATATGATCATGTTGGCTCGTATGGTTAGTTTGTGTTATGTATCAATTGATGTTTTTTATGGCAGTAAACAATACCGGTACTGTTTTCAAAACAGCATCATGAATTATAAGCAGATGAAGAGCTTTAAGAGCAAAAGAAATTCATGGGGCCGATCAGCGTTTTAAGCTATCTTCAAAACAGTACCGGTACTGTTTCAAAAAATATGATGATATTGGCTCATATGGTTGGTTTGTGTTATGTATCGATTGATATTTTTTATGGCAGTATGAAAACAGTACCATGAATTATAAGCAGATGATAAGCTTTAAGAGCAATAGAAATCCATGGGGTTGATCGGCGTTTTGAGCTATTCAAAACAGTACCGGTACTATTTCAAAATCAGAAAAAATAAAGATACTTAGGAATGATAATTAATTTAAGTTTTTCCCAAACAGTTTTGATTTTGTTCCAAAAATTGACTTTGCTTGTTTTGTAAAGAAGATGGAAAGTCACGGAAGTTATGAAATGTAGTGAAAAATGTGTAATATCCTTTTTTGTCTTTTTATTGCAAGTGTGAGTTATTCACAAATAAGTTTTTTTGGTATGATTAAAATCTTTATAAGTCCATAAATAGTGACCGGCCTCCAAAAATCCCAATAGTTTTGTATCCATCGAGCCGATCTTAAAAATAATTTGAGCCCAAATTTAGGTTGAAGGCCTTCCGCGTAAATTCATTTAAAAAAAACTATATTTTAAATAAAAATAATTTATAAATTTATAAAAATTAGCAGTGTAGTGTTGAAATACATAATTTTTACAAGTTTGATATAAAAAATTTTTAGAAGAAAATATCAATAAAATAATAGATAAATACATAAAATATATAAAAATATAAATATATTAATTTTGAGCTAGAATGACGTGCTTAATTTCAAGTTCGGCCTAAATAATCAAACAAGCTGCTCAAATAAAATTTTAAACTCAAAACAAATAATTTAACTTGCCAAACTTAAGATATCCATCTCTAACTATAATAAATTAGGCAGAGCTGTGTTAAGTCAGGGGGAGTAATAGCCTTCCCTACTTAAAATTGTGCCTGAACTCTCTAATCTCAATATTTTATCCTACTATCCACCAAACACATATTGAAAAAGCAATTCCCTATTCTAATTATCCCCACAAATTTTATTATATCATCAACATACTTAAGCTTAAAATTTAATTTCAATACCCAAAAAAAAAAAAATCCTTTCTTCTTTTTCTCCTTATCAATCTACCAAAAAATTCTAAGTCTTTTTTTTTTTTGAGCGACTCGGATCACCTTTTAAACCAAAACTGTATGGGTAAACTGAAGATAGTCGAATGCACCTGCAAGATCCGAGCACCAGATAAGCCAGGATAACATACGAGCACCAGATAAGTCAGGATAACATACTACTAGAGTTAAATTCAAGGCTTCTGAGTTGCAGTTGACTCCAAATAGCCCTTGAACCATTGAACTACCGGTCAGAACTATGCTCAAAAGTTAGGCACTAAGAATTTAGGTAGCGTATTGGCATATGCTGGCATATACGTTGCCTCGAAGTATGAACAGCCTCTCCCGTCACTTTCTTTTTCACTTTCTCGAGAGGAGAAAATTAACATGCCCGCTGGACAGGTAACACACAAGGCAAGATTTATGAACAATTTTTCTAAGTGTCTTTGATTCCTTGGCCTCTCTCTTTGAAAGATAAGGCCCGAGGTGGAAGAACAGTGGGATTTTATCTGGACAAACCATTGAAATTTCTCATTTACTATTTATTAATTGCTTGATTGAACCGAGGTGTTGGAGAAAGATTTATTTAGTCGAGACAAAACTTGTGCTATGTATTCTTGATTTGAGAGGGAAAAGTTGAGGGAAAGAAAACGGGATGAGGAAAAAAAATTAGAGAAAATATGATTGTTTTTTTCTTATTTTGTTTGAAGGAAAAATACATTGGACGGAAGAATAAGATGGATGGAAAATTTTCATTTTTAGCCCCCCAACAAATTTTCTTTTCATTTTTTTTTAATTAACTTGGGAGTAATGACGAAACGAGGAGTGGAAATTGTTAAAAAGCATTTATTTTAAAAAAGTACACAAAATTTAATTATAATATATATGTGTATATATATATATATATATATATAGTAATTGCCTTCGCCTGAAGGCACAAAAATGTAATTTAATGTATAAATAACTCAAATTAATTTATAAAGTAAATTTACATAAAAAAATGTATAAAAATAACCTATAAAAATAAAAAACATTAACCAAATGAGATTAAGATATAAAATTTTATTAATTATTACAAATATTATCACATTTTTTAAAATATTAATTTAAAATCTTTTATATAAAAAGAATCCACAAAAATATGGGAAGAGTGAGAGAAAAAAAAATAATCCTTACTATTTAATAAATTCAACCGTTGAAAATATCTCAAATTCAAAATTTTAAACTTTCTTATTATATAAATGCATCTTTTATATAATAAGTATCCAAAAAAAAGTGAAAATAGTGAGAGAAAATGAAAAATAATCCTAACCATTTAGCAAATTTAACAGTTGAAAATATCTCAAATTCAAAATTTTAAACTTTCTTATTGTATAAATGATACGTAGTGTAAAAATATATGTATATAAAATTTAAGTTTTAAGCATATTAAAATTAAAATTTTATTTTAAATGTTTATTTTTAATAAAATTTTTAAAAGTTTAAAATTTAAATATATTTTTTAAATAAAAAATTTGGTTAACTTTGTCTAATAGGTATCTATATATTATTTAATAATAATAGATAATATAAGTAAAATATAATTTGTATAATTTTACAAAATATAATATATAAATTTATTTTAATTTTAAATTTCAAATTCAAAAAATATGTTTTATTATAGATATATATTAAGTGATAACGTAACGAAGTGATGATTAAGACAAATATCAAATCAAAAAATATATTTTATTATAGATATATAATAAGTGATGACGGGCCAAAAAAATGAAGAATGAAATAAATGTCAAATTAAAAAAATGTGTTTCGTTATAATATATATATATATATATATTATGCTTTTTTCTCTCAAACCAAGTAAGATTGAGTTGAAAAATAAATATTCAATCATTTCATTTTCTTTCTATTCAATTCTTTTACATTTTCTATTAAATAGAGAATGAACAAAGATTCATGAAATTCTGACTTCATGGTTACCTCGTAAGAGTGTGAATTTGTGAAATCACAATCGGTCTTGCCACGATTGATTAATTCTAGGAAAATTTATAATTCAATAAGATATTAGTCACACACCACGCGTACGATTGAAGGACAAAACTATACAAGTTTCTACGGAAAGGTGCATCGATTTTTTTAGTCCATAACAATTAATGTAGAGAGATTGGACAATTACATGAGTCGGTTTGGCAACGCTATAAAACTTTAAAATCACTATAAATCTCTAACAATCTCTCTATTTTTAATTTTTTCACTATTACTAATTTCAAAAAATTTTAATATTTCATTAAAAAATTAAAAAATCTAAAAGTAGATTAACCGAATATTAAATTTTTTATACAATCATATTTTTTGTGTCGAAAACTTTTAAACGAGTACCGTTATCGCTATTTTTTGTGAATTTTTTTAAATCTGTGGGAACAGATTTTAAAAATCGTTTTCACGGTTTGCTAATTAAAAAAAATCAAAATTAACTCTAAATTATATTTTATCTTAATTTATTTAATTTTTTTCACTCCAAACAGGACCATTACCTGCTTGGGAATAACAATTACAACTACTCATACTTTGGAAGGAGAGCAACAGCAGATTAGTTTGGTCCCCCTCCTCTAGAAAGGCTCCACATTTCAATGGGTCCTCCTCCTCCTCCTAGCGAAACTTCTCATTTTACCTATACAATAGGGAACTATATAAGCCACGTGAACGCCACGTGTCTGCAGTCGATCTCACCCATTCCACCTCTTTTTTTTTTTTTTTTTTTAACCCCTGGTGATGGAAATGAGGGTATTACTATTTCCGTATTGGAATTTTTTTTTTAACTTGTGATATGTGACTTTGAGGGGTCATTAATTTATTCTCTGTGTACTAATCTAGTTCAAGATTCCAAACAAAATATGTCATCACCGCTTCAAAATACATCATACCATAAATGTTAAATATTACATATATGTTATTTTTTTTCCCTGCTCAATTAATGTGGGACAGAAAAAAATCCTTCAATACTTCACCTTTGATTCACTCAACCACAGATAGGGTCTTCACATTTTGTGTCAAAAGGTGATTCATGACTTTATGCAATCAAGGTGGTGGAAAGAATATAGGAATTATAAAGATTACTTAAATCCTTGTATTTAATGATTTATAAAATTACTTTAATGTTAAAATTATTATGTTTGACGGTAATTTTAGAACATAGTACTTAAGAAAGTTATAAAATATATATATAGATATATATATCACCAACGTGATATATGTTACCCCTTAGGACATGTTTATTGTGAGGGTAATGAGAGAGTAAATTTCATTAAGGTAATTTTTATCTTTCATTACATTAGTTTGAAAGAGGACATAACAATTACAGTGAGGGTAATTACCGCCAGTGGAGAGATAGGTAACAAAAAGTAGTAGAAAAATTATACTATTTTCTCATTATTCATCTAAAATATTCCTTTACACCCCTATAAAATCCTAGACAATATTCTCGGACAAATAATTAAATAACTATTATCAAATAATAATATATTTAATCAAACTAAAATTAATTAATTATTAAATTATTTTATCAAAATAATTTAATAATTATTATTAAAATGATTTTATTTTATTTTATTAAAATTATTTTTAATAAATAATAACTACTTATTAAAATGATTTATTTTATTAAATTAAAATTTTTTCTCAGAAATAATAATTCACTAATTATGTATTGTATTAATATAATTTATTAAAATTAATAATTTATTTAAATTAACTAAAATTTGTTGTTTTCTTAAGTTAATGCATCAAAATAAAAATATTTTTTAACAAATAATAATTCATTATTAAAAACTAATTATTATTAAAATAAAAATTATTGTGATAATTTATTTTATTATAATATTTTACTAAAATTAAATATTAACTTTTATCCTTTGGTTAATTTACCCTTATTCCAAACACAATTAAATTTTACCCTTCAAAATTTTTTAATAATTCAAACATAATATAATCAGTACTAGATAATATTTACTCTTTCAATCTAAATATAAGTATCAAGAACATATTATCCCATTAACTATTACGGGAGTAATAATCACTCTTATAATCTTTTACCTCCAAAATTTTGATCTCAGACAAAACGTTACCCAAGTGAAATAAAATTGTTAGGTCTTACATTTATAATTAGTAATGTATGATCAAAATAATAATTTTAAACTTGTTTATTGAGAGATAGGTTAAGGTAGCTTAGGTTTAGGTTTGGAAGCATGTATTAAGTCATGTTCAATTCAGCTAAAAGCAAAAACAGACTTTAGACCATTATTGACCTACACTACTATAATAATTGATAAAGATCACACTAAGAAATTCGTAAAGATCACGGTTTTAGAAAAAGCGTAATAAAGATTTGTTAGTTAATTTTTTTATCTCAGTCTAACTAAAAAATTGAGATAAAAAGTTACTTTTAATACTTTTTATCTCACTTTTATTAAAACTGTGATTATATTTAAAACGATATAAAAGATCAGTGGAAATCATGTTAAGAGAAAACTGAGACAAAAGATTAGTGGAAACCATCTTTAGAAAAAACTGAAATAAAAGATTAGTAGAAGCATCTTTAGAAAAAACTGAGATAAAAAAGTGAGGAAAATCATATCTTAAAAAAAGCGAAATAATTAAAAGAATGAGAGACAATATTGTTATTTTTTTCTTTACATCTCTCTCAAACAATTTTATTTATCACCTTATATGATTTAAATTAGATTTCATAAACTTTATTGTAACATTTATTTATTAATTTTAATTAATTAAATATGATAAAAAAAAACTACAATCACAGATCAATAAACAAAAAATTTTTAAATTACTGTTAAAACTAAATTTACCAAATCAAATTTAAATAACGCTAAATGTATAATCATTATTTTTCAGTAAATATATGAAAGTAGTCTTCATAATTTATATGACTTATAACGAGGTGAATATTAAATATTTAATATCTAATAAATTTTTAGTGTATCTTTAATATTATTTATATTAAAAGTGACATTATTTTATATTTTGTTGGAAGTGATAAAAATTTAGAAATAAAAATAATAAAATTTTTCATTTTTTTGTCCTTTTAGAACTAATTTTTGAATATAATCATTGAAAATATTTTTTGTATTACAAATCAATTTTTAAAATAGTTTTCAAAAATTTTGCTTTGAGTAATAATTTTCTAGAACTAAAACTAAACGCGACCTAATTACTTTTAAAAATATAATACAGAATGAAGAAAAATATATTATAAATAGTGAGTCATGATTGAATATATGCTACACAGAAAGACTAAAGGAAAATAAGAAAAAGATTAAAGATTATTTTTAATTAATCATGATAGCTATTCATAAATTATTTATTAAGTATTCGCATGGTTCTATATATTAGTTATAATTTTAAATTATTGCAAAAAGTTAAAATAATTAAATAAAAATAAATTTTTTATCATTTTTCTTGATTAATTGATCAGGAAAAATGTAATTTTTAACTGCTAATTAGTTGACAAAAGTCATAATAAATTATTGTAAAAAACTTAAAATAATTAAATTAAAATAATATATTTTATTACTTTTACTAACTCCAAAAGTGATAAAAATTTGTTTATATATATTAATATGTAAAATGTATATGTAAATGATAGCTTGGACTAGCGGTCAACTACACTAACTTCTAAAGGAATGGCACGGATTCGATTCTCAGTAGAAACAAAAAAAATATGCAAAAAATATGAAATATATAAGATTGCTATAATGATAAGACACCAAACGGTACTAAGATGACATGATAGTAGGTTGCCATATGGATTTTTATTATTTTTAAAATTAATTCATTTTTTCAGCATGATTATTTATCTATATTTGATCACAATTTTTCAAAAAAAGTGAGATCAAAATTCATAAAAGATCACACAAGATTTTTTTTTATCTCAATTTTTACTATAAAGGATCACGCTTTTAGTGTGTGATTATTGTAAGTTTTCGATCACGATTGTAAACTGTGATCGCAAAAGAAGTGACTTACAATCTTACTTGGATCAATTACACTTCTGTGACTGAGATAAAAAATGAAACATCACATTTAAAAGTTATGATATTTATGCATTTTTGTAGTAGCGTTGCCTTTGGAAATTTGCATAGAATCTTTCAATTACTTACAGATCTAGAATCTTTTAGTATCAATAGACTTGTCTCGCTGGGAGCTCCGTTAAAAATCTTAAATGCGTGCTTCTCGAGCAAATTAAAATTTGACCAAATGCAAAACTAGTTGAATGAATGACTATTATTAGATGTTGGTTAGATCGAGTGGTGGATAGAAAAATAGAAAATCATATCTTCAAAATATTTTACGTAGGAAAAGCTTGTGTCTATATAGGAACCCTTCTCCAAGGATTTTTTTACATAGAGAGAATAAAATTGAGACACCCAAAGAGCTTGAAAGACAATTCTTTGTCTTATCCACAATATAATTAGTCTGCAAACTTATTTGTGAGAAGCTTTCGAAGAAGTTCGAAGGTTTTCGTGTTCTTTACTGTATGTGTCGATGAAAGCGGTGATTTTTTTAAAAGCGTCCAGAAAATTAGAGTGCTTTGCCGTGTGTTATTGGAGTGGTTCTTCTACTTGTGTTTGGTAGGTCAAATGATTCAATAATAAGATCGATTAGACAATTAAATGAAGTTCTGTAACCAAGGTATCATGTTTTCTTGATATTGTAGAAGATCTTGGTTTCCATGATTTTTTCTCGCAATGGTTGTTCGCGTAAATCTTTTCGCTCTCAATCTCTTTTGTTTTCTTTTTGTATTTATTTATTTATTTTTTTGGACATATTTGAGATTATTGTTTAGGATTAGATAAAGTAAATGGGTGGAGATACTGGCTTCAAAAGTTTCTCCCATTTCTTATGATTTATTTGTTTTATAAAATTACAAAACTAGTCTTATAATTAAGCGAGAAGAATTAATATAAAACACTTCAAATAGTATAATTATTTTTTCTTTTCATTTATTTTTATAAAACAAACATAACTCTACTTCTCTGTAACTTCACTTTTTACTTTTTTTTTTTATTTTTTTTAACTACATCTCTCTAGTCATGTATATTCTCATTGATATGTATCTCTTTTTGGTTTATTAAACTTTAAACGAAACACCACGGAAGAGGATTATGGGTGCGTTTGGAGTCTCAAAAAAAATAAAAAAAATCAATGGATGGGATTGATGTGATGTAAAAATGATAGGTGGCAAAATGTGATTGGAGGGATTTGAAATTTTTTGAAGTTTTTTGATTTTTTTTGTGGCTCCAAACGAGCCCTATGTTGAAACAGAACTTTCAAATGTAATTAATTTTTTTTTTACAAGTAATATGGGACAAATTTCAAATTATTATGAATCATCAAAAATCATCGAATCTTTCAAATAGCAGAGCAACTATTAATTTTTTTTAATTTTTCATTTCATGCAATTAATTTCTTGGCAGTGCAATATTGAACAAATGACATGTAATATTTTTTTTATTTTTATTGGTGTATATAGTATTACATTGTTAGGTTTTTTCCCTATTAATTTTTTTTTTTTTTACAGTTCCTATTTGTAGTTTGTTTTTTTTTTTTATTTTTTTGGCTTGGTAATTTATAGAATTTTTTTATTAAAACTATTGAATTGTTTTGAACGGTGCACTTTTTTTATTTAAATGTGGTTGATTTTGGGGATGAATATTAATATTTGAACTTTGATTTGATTTAACTATATTTTAGTTTTTTTCATTAGTATATGAATTGATCAACAATTATGATGTCTTACTTTGTATCAATTAAAAAATAATAATTATTTATTTTCTTCTTTGATTTTTGATAAAATAAATTTAAAAGATATATTTATAAAGCTAATTTAAAAATATTAAAAAAATTCTCTCTGACACAATTTCACGGAATTATAATTGATAATAAATTTTTAATTTAACGTGTAAATTAATAAAAAGTAGAGGGTGTTATAGAAAAGTGAGAAGTGAAGGACACTAATTTGGCAATAATAAATAGAAAGGGGGGATGATTATGGCATTTAACATATTTTGTATTAATTCACCTCTATTACAAGGTTAGTTTAATAATTTTGTAAGAGTAAAAAAATGATAAGGAGTAGGAGAAACTTTTAAAAGAGTGTCAATATTTTCACGCAAAGTATATATCATTAGAGTACTAGCGATCCATACTAGCGTTAGGCCCTATTTGGTTGAAAACGAGTTAGGCAAAAAGTACAATAAAAATATAAAAATTTGATATAAAGGTGATATGTGACGAAATTTGATTAAAAAATATAAAAAATTAGTTATAGCTAGTAAGTTTTAATTGATTTTGGTGCCAACCATGGCATAAATAACAAATGCGATGTGGAAACTTTTTTTATTTTTTTAACTACATCTCTCTAGTCATGTATATTCTCATCGATATGGATCTCTTTTTGGTTTATTAAACTTTAAACGAAACACCACGGAAGAGGATTATGTTGACACAGAACTTTCGAATGTAATTAATTTTTTTTTGTACAAGTAATATGAGGTAAATTTCATATTATTATGAATCATTGAAAATCATCGAATCCTTCAAATAACAGAACAACTATTAACTTTTTTTAATTTTTCCTTTCATGTAATTATTTTCTTGGCAGTGCAATATGGAACAAATTACATGTAATATTTTTTATTTTTATTGGTGTATATACCATTACATTATTAGGTTTTTTTCCTTATTAATTTTTTTTTTTTTTTTTACAGTTCCTATTTGTAGTTTGTTTTTTTATTTTTTTGGCTTGGTAATTTATAGAATTTTTTTATTAAAACTATTGAATTGTTTTGAACGGTGTACTTTTTTTATTTAAATGTGGCTGATTTTGAGGATGAATATTAATATTTAAACTTTGATTTGATTTAACTATATTTTAGTTATTTTCATTAGTATATGAATTGATCAACAATTATGATGTCTTACATTGTATTAATTAAAAAATAATAATTGTTTATTTTCTTCTTTGATTTTTGATAAAATAAATTTAAAAGATATATTTACAAAACTAATTTAAAAAATATTAAAAAAATTCTCTTTGATACAATTTCACGAAATTATAATTGAAAGTAAATTTTTAATTTAATATGTAAATTAATAAAAAGTAGAGGGTGTTATAGAAAAGTGAGAAGTGAATGATGCTAATTTTGCAATTTTAAATAGAAAGGGGGGATGATTATGGCATTTAACATATTTTGTATTAATTCACCTCTATTGCAAGGTTAGTTTTATAATTTTGTAAGAGTAAAAAAATGATAAGGAATAGGATAAACTTTTAAAAGAGTGTCAATATTTCTACGCAAAGAATATATTATTAGAGTACTGGCTATCCACACTAGTGTTAAGGTCTTATTTGGTTGAAAAAAAAACTGGACAAAAAGTACAATAAAAATATAAAGATGTGATGTAAAGATTATATGTGACGAAATTTAATTGAAAAAAATACAAAAAAATTAGTTATAGTTAGTAATTTTTTTGTTGATTTTGGCGTCAAACAAGTCGTAAATAACAAATGTGATACGGAAACTTTATCCCGTTTCATGCATGCATGGATGGTCCCCGTTCTGAGATAAAGGTGCATATATGACTCAGCAGGGGCCTCCTCCTGCTACTTTCTACGTAAATGACAGAAATATCAATTAATGCGAAAAAGTAAGGTTGGCAGCAGCAGTTTGTCTATATTTAATTTCAAGGACTTCCCCTCCCTATAAATTCGCCTCACCGATGCTCTTCCCTGCAACCCACCTCTCCAAATTTCACGTTATCTTTTTCTTTCAGTTCAGGCAATTATTTTTTTAATCATTCACGTTGCCTGAACAAATATATATATATATATATATATTTTATAATAGTATAAATAGATTTATATGTACCACGATGGGCAAAGAACAGAAGGCAAGATCGATGATGACGGAAGTTGCTCCACCAAGATTTGTCTCCGTAGCAAAGCGGCCGCTGACAAAAATGTTGGACACCATCGTAGAGGAAGAGATCAAAGAGGCACGCAGCAGCGTCGACGGAACCCTTTTTGTCTCAGTTGGAAAGCTCGTCGGAACGAGACACGGACAGTGCATTTCATCGTCAACTCTCTCTTGCTGCTGCGTAGGAATGGATCATCACAACACAAAGAAATAAGTAACTTTGGATGAATAAAGTGCTAGGAATTAACAGAGTCCTATCACACATTCGCATTTTTTTTTTTTTTTTTTTTTTTGACTTCTGGGTGCCAAGAGATTGATATTCGCTGCCCTGCTTTTTCAGGGGCAGTGAAATGGTTTGTAGTCTTGAGGGAAATGCTTCGTATAATCACTCGTCTTCATCACCATTTTTGAGCGGGATTGAATGAGAGTGGTTGTGTTTAGTTTCATGTCAGGAGAATCGATATTGGATTCTTGTAGAATAAGCTAGCATTTGCTATTCAAGCAATGAAATGAAACCTTCAAGTGATTCACCGGTTTTTGGGGCATTTGAAATCCTGTAAAAATTTTTAAAAAAATCGAAAATAAAAATTTTTGTTAAAGTGATGTAAAAGTTACAAGGGATGTGTGAAATTTTGAAAAAATTAAAAAATTAAAAATTCATGTTAAAGTAATGTAGAAGTACCTTTCAAAAAAAATAATAAAAAGTTATTTATGACAAAATTTAGGGGCGTCTTGCATAATAAAAAGTGAGATAAATGAGATAATTTGTAAATTTAAAATTTATGTAGTAAAATAAAAAGTAAAAAAATTTTAAAAAATTTTAACGTTATATATCATACCAAATGCACTCTTAATTAAAATAAGGTAGATTTTTTTAAATATTTAAACAAATTTTTAAAAAAAAATTATAACTCTTTCTTTTTTACATAAGATAAACCCAAACCCAACAAATCAACTCAAAATTGGTTTGTCAGGTAATGGATATAACACACAACACACTCAATTCCTACCGATGTGCGAGCCTGTCCACCTCATGGGTCATAGCCTAAGCCGTACCCCGAAGGTGCTAAGCCTACAAAGAGGACAACACAAAACACGACACAAAACACGTGGATCGAATTTTTTTGACACAAGATAAACTCAGACCCAACAAACCATTGTCAAATAAAAAATATAACACACAACACACCTAACTTCAACGGAAGGGAGCCAAAATTTATAACTCTAAACAATGCCTTTAGTATTGTCACGCCCTGAAATCCAGAAATCCTGGGAAGTGAGTTTAAAAATTGAAAATTTAACGCATCCGATCCATTATAGACTCACTATTTACCTTTCAGAACAATTGTCTCTCCATTAATTGATGTTGATAATAACAATTGTTATTTTATTAATAAAATACACATCTGGATTTAAATTTAAACCAGGTAACATGAGTTTCTTTTATTTCTAAAACGGTATTTTCATATCTATGCTCTTGTAAAGTTGTCACATCTAAATCGTAAAAGCTACTCAACCGCACCGTAGGGCTTCAAACGGTTGTACCGACCCTCTTAGCTATTAGGTTCTGCGCCCCTGCAACATAATCTGTAGAGACGTGAACACCCAACCACTTGTGCTCACGATGTATAGAAATATACTTTTGTAATGCTTTTTAGGAATCACATAAAAACAAGGAATATAGCAACAAAATCACCAAACACATTAACACGTAGCAGAATAGGACACATCATTCATAACTTTTGGTTCTCTTGTCCATTTTTCTTCATTCATTATTTTCTTTTCCCAAGGTGAGGAAGATACTCTGCAAGACTGTCCCACAATCACAGTAGTAGTCCAAATCCATCGCCAATTCATATAAATACATGGGTCGCGAATCACCCATGCGTCGTCGTTTATGAATCTGAGTCCAAGGGTCACAATGAGCTTTTATCACATCCAACGTCGTTTTAGATTACTCAGTCCTACGCAGGTTTAGGGTCTTTCAACCCAATGATATCTCTTGACCCTTCCTATTTTTTTATATAGTATCCTCACTTTCCCCAAAATCAACATTTTCTTAAGTTTTTCCTTTACGTTGTTAAAGCTTAGCAACAAATATCGACGAATGTGTATCCATTTTCACAATTTCATGTCCCTATTTTATTATCAGTTTCACAGTAAACACATGTTCACCATATTTCAACATATCACAACATACGTCAGCATTGAATAGAAATTTTCATCAATCAAATCACAACTTTAGTGTCACCAAAATTCAATTATCAAACTTAATATTAATTTTGTAATAATATAAATTTAAACTCACAATCATTTTTGTACCAAAATAGCCATTACAAAAAGTATATAAATAATACATTAATTTCCCTACCTCATTTTCCATTAGAAATCGAAAATTCACCGTACACGCAAACCGAATCTCTTTTCCACAATCTTACAGTGCAGGTGCACAAGGAACAAGTTTAATTAGAAGACTTGAAAATTAATTTGAGTTGGGCACTAATCTTTCTCTCTCCTTTCTTTTTTTTTCTCTTTCTTTATTTCCTTTATTTTTCTCTCTCCCTTCTCTTTCTTTCCTCTTTTTTTTTTCCTTCTCGGTTTGTTCTTCCCGGTTCCTCCCATACACACACACACACACACATATATATATGTGTGTGTGTGTTCTCAAGCCATGTGGCGGATCCCAAAGAACCCACTTGCCTCCTCTATCATTACTAAACTAAATAGGGGGTGACACTTGTCCTTAAAACCAATCCTTGATTACCAAGGCAAATAAGGCCTAAGTCATTTACTGCCAAGTGCACCTTACACGTGCATGATGGAGCCTCTTTTTATTTATTTATTTTTTTTTTCTCAACCGACCCAACCACAAAGCAAGCAATCCTTGGTCATCAAGGCAAATAAGACTTGCTGCCAAGTGTCCTCTACGTGCAAGATCACCCCTTTTTTATATTTTATTTTAGTTAATTATAAAAGTATTATACTATTTCAATTTAAAGTTAAAAAAATTCTAAAATAATGTCAAATTAATGCATTTTTTTTTTTAGATTAAAGCAATACATATATTAAAATTTAGAATTTTTGGGGGTATTACAAGTATCACAAATTAAGCCGGCACGTCAGAATTGCAGGGCACATCTATATTACAAGGGGCTCATTGTTTAGATGTGACATGTATATGTGTGGTAACATTTTGGGGTGAATGGGTGTGCTGGAGAGAGAGAGAAAGGGGGATGGGAAGGTAGGTTTGCTAGGGGAGAGAGGGAGAGATGAGAGAGAAAAAGGGGGGTTGGGATTAAGAGGAAGAGAGAGGAACGGGGAGAGGCACAGAGAACGAGAGAGAGAGAGAGCGAGGGGGTTGGGAGAATTATTTTTTTAAATAAAACTAATTAATTTATTATATAATAATTAATAATTAAATTTAAATACATATATTTTTATATTTTTTTACATTATTGGTGTCATATATATATATAATAAAGAAATTAAAGCATTTGAATTTGATATATTTTTAACTGTTAAATTTATTTAATTGTCAAGATTATTTTTTCTATCAACTTTAATTGTCTTTTTGGTCATTTTACATAAAAAAATATTTTTTTATATTTTTTCATATTTTATTAAATGTTTGAAAAAGTATTTTTTATATCTATATAATAAAATACAACAGTCGATATGACAAAAGTTAACTAAGTTTTTTTGTTTTAAAAAAAATAATATTCAAAATTTAATTTTAATGTACTCAAATTAAAAATTAAAAATAATATTCTTTAAAAATTTAATTTTAAACAACCAATATTTAAATTAAAAATGTTTAGATATGACACGTGCGTGCGCGTGGCAGCATTTGGGGAGGGTGGGTTTGCGTGAGAGAGTGTGAGAGAGAGAGAGAGAGAAAGAAGGGGGCGGGAGAGTGGGTTTGCTAGGAGAGAGAGGGAGAGAGATGGGGGGTTGGGATTGAGAGGAAGAGAGAGGGAGGAGAAAGGGCACAGAGAGCGGGAGAGAGAGAGAGCGTGAGGGGGTTGGGAGAATTGTTTTTTTTAAAGATAAGTTGAATTCTTTTAAAAAACTAATTAATTTATTATATAATAATTAATCATTAAATTTAAATACATATATATTTATATTTTTTAAATTATTTGTGTCATATCTATATAATAAAACACATCTCATTTCAAAAATATCTCTCTCACAAATTATAATTAACGGTTAAAATTAAATTTTACATACAAATGAATGGCTGAAATTTTTCTCAACAAAACTTCTTCCACAAGCTTCCGCCTTTTTCACAAATATACGCATATCTATATATAACAGTCGATGTGACTTTGTATATGTGGCATGGCACTGACGAATTTGAGAGTGAGAGGACGGAGGGGTGAGAAGGGTTTGCAGAAGAGAGAGAGAGAAGGGCGGCGTGAGAGAAAGAGAGGGGGTGGGAGGGAGAGAGAGAGACAGAAAAGGGGGCGGGGTGGGTTTACAACTTTACAGGAAAGTTTTTTTTTTTTTAAGCAAGTTAAATTTTTTATTTGAAATTAGAATAATTAATTTATTATATAATAATTAATTTTTAATACATATAATAAAGACATTAAAAAATTTGAATTTAATATATTTTTAACAGTTAGATTTATTTAATGGTCAGGATTATTTTTTTCACCACTTTAGTTATTTTTCAGTTATTTTACATAAAAATACACTCTTATTTTTTCATATGTTATTGAATTTTTTTATAAATATTTTTAAAATATTTTTTTATAATATAAATGTATATTAGACAAAGTTAACTAAGTTTTTTTGTTTTAAAAAAATAATATTTAAAATTTAATTTTAATGTACCTAAATTAAAAATTAAAAATAATATTCTTTAAGCATTAAATTAAAATTTTAATTTTTTTGATGGAAAAATTTAATTTTAATGTACTTAAAACTTAAAATTTTAAATACATAAACTTTTATACCTTTTTATGTCACTTATAAAATAAAAAAGTTAAAAAATTTGAATTTGAGATATTTTTAACTATTGAATTTACTCAATAGTCCGAATTATTTTTATTGTTCTTTGCAATTTAGTTATCTTTTCGGTCACTTAATATGGAAACACAATCTTTTACTTTTCTTATATTTTGTTAAATATTTTTCTAAAATATTTATTTATAATAAATAATAAAATTTTACATATTTATTAAAGACTGTATAGATACTTTAACCTCTTTTGATTAATAATTTTTTATTTTTATAAATTATTTTTACAATTTTTCATATAATTTGTTTTACAAATTTTTATTTGAATTATTTTCAGACCAAATTATGTTTTTATATCTTTAGACACAAGTAATTTTTAACTTTTAAAAAAAATAAACTTTAATAAAATTTAAACAAAGAAAATTAAAAAAGCCTAAAAATCAAATCAGATGGGCGATCCGTGCTTTACACGGACATTCGCTAGTTTAAACTATGTCTGAAGTAGCACGGCACGTTACGGTAGAAGTACGTTGATGTGCCAGGAAGTATGTGAAAGAGCCGACATGACAACTTGCTAATCAAACACGTGGTGCCGAATTGTCAAGTCCATCATTCATTTTTTTTAACAGAATAAATAAACAAATAAATTAGTTTTAATTTACAAATTTGGTTTGTTAATAAGAAAATATTTAAAAATTAAAAAAATTAATTTTAAAATTATTTTACAAAGAGTGTATTTAGAGTTATATAAATTTGTATAAATTTGTAAAAATTAGTGTCTCATACTTTATGCAGTGAATAAAAAATTTAAGTGACATTTGGTTTATTTTTTCTATTTTCTGTTTTCTGTTTTCATTATATGTTTTAAAAATTTCAAAATAAAGGAGCAAAAAATACTCTGTTTTTATTATTTTCAATTTTTTTTATTTTGGATTAAAAATGCTCGAAATGATTTTTTATCTTTTTTCATTTTATGTGCAAGCCCATTTTCTGTTTTCTAAAACAAATTTTAAAAACACAAGTGACCAAATGTGTTTTGAGTTTTTTCCTTATTTTCAAAAGCATTAAATGAAAAATAAGTTCAAAACAAAAAATAGAAAACAAAAAATAGAAAAACAAACCAAATGAGCCCTTAAATTTTACAATCTCATAATTCATATTTGTAGAGTTTTATAATTCGTATTTGCAGGGATTTATAAAATTTTATATTTTTTTAACTCCAAACAGTACCACAATAGGGTTAGCATCGCCCGACACAAAAGTCAAAATCATCTCTAATATAGAAGAAAAAGGTTGTGATGTTAGTTTCACAAAATTAAAATTGGGGATCATTAAATTAAAATCATTCAGGTTCAATCAAAATTTTTTTTATATTAAAAATATGTAAATGAATCTAGACTATTTAAACTTTAACTTAACGGTCCCTAAGCTAATGCCCTGACCTGACGTTACAATAGTCGTTGAGTCCCTTTAATATACCAAATCAAACAAATGAGTTAAATCAATTAATGGGGCGTTTGGAGCTCAAAAAAATATGATTTAGATAATTTTTTAACGCTTAAAATTCAGTCACCAAATCACGTTTTCTAAAAATAAATATTTCTATTCGAATAGATTTCGACAAAAAATTTTTAACTTGTGCGTCAGAATTTTTTGAAATAAATCCATTTAAATGGATTTCGACAGAAATTTTTTGACTTTTTTATTATAACTTTTTGAAAGTTATTGAAAAATTTTTGAGATTTGTAGAAATGTTATGGGAGTTTATAAAAAATTTATTGAAATTTGTAAATATTTAATGAAATATGTAGAGATATATAAAAATTTATAGGGATTCACGAACTACCATATGAAAAAGTTTGTTAGAAATTTTTAATGTTTTTTTAAATACCCAACAGGCCCTAAAAGTGGCTCGATAGGTCGCTAAACAAGGCACCTTGCAACACGTCAAATTCCTTCAACCAACCGACTAACGCTTAGTTTGGAAAATAAAATTTTAATTTTGATCAAATTCCTTCAATCAGCTAGGGATGGCAATGGAATAGATCAGAGGTAGATATAGTAATATCTAAATCTAAACTCCAAATCCTTCGCTTACCTCTAAATTTGCTCCGAACTCTAAACAATTTTTTTTTTAGACCTCCATCCTGACTCCAAACGAAGAACGAATATATTTACAGATATCCAAAATTCTGAACTATTCGTTCGCCTCAAAATCTACCCCTAAGTTGATATATAACTTGATTACATATGTAGCCTATTACTATTAAATAATCTATCTCCAAAACTAAAATAATACACAACATCATCATAGTAATAATTTACCAAAGTAATACATAAATATCTCCAAAACTAATATTTTACCAAAGTACCATTTAATTAATAAATTGCCTTCTCTATATATTTTTAAAAAAATAATTTTCATTTTAAAAAATATTAAATGTTTCATGAAACATTTTAGTTAAACTATTTAAAAAATCTATTTTCTAGAGAACTCTGTAAATATCAATGTTGAAAAGTTTAAAAAATATTTTAATTAGAAAATGTTAAAAATACGATAAAAACAACGAACTATTCAAAAGTTAAGAAATAAGTTACTTAATGAAATAGTAATCTTATGTACTAAAAATAGGAAAAGTAAAATAAAATAGCAAATAAAATATTTTAATTATTTTTTAAAATTTGTATCTAGATATTTTTTTGAAAACAATTGAGTTTACAAGTCATAATGGGATTTAAAATTGTATAAATTAATATAAATTTGTAAACGTTACAGTTTCATAATTCATGCAGTAAGTAAAAAATTTAAATTTTATAAGAATTTATATAATTTTGTAGAGTCTCAAATGATATACCTTATAAAATTTTAAGTTTACCGCTTTAAACTTTCTTGGTTTTTGCGTATGAAAGCAGTAAATTGAAATTTTAAACTTCAATTTGCACAAAAATAAAAAAAAAATTAAATTTATAATTTCTTTCCTCAACACACTCTAATTAATACAAAACGATGATAATTTTTGTTTTAAATTTATGTATTAATATTTATTTTAATGATAATAGTAGTGAAGTTCAGTAAGTCTCGAGTATTATGAATATAAATATTATTTGTCATAATATAGTGACGATGTTGTCATCGTGGTTCCAAATAATTCGAGGTTGTCCGGATATTTTTTGGGATAGATCAAGACAAATCGGGGCAGATCGAGGCAAATTCGAATTGGATATCGGATTTGGGATAGATTGGGATGGTGGCAATCTCATCCCCATATCCGATCCAATATTCAAATTTTTTTAAAAAAGCAAATCCAAATCTGATCCAATCCTTAAAAAAAATCCGAATTTCACATCCATTCGGGTCGGGTAACGGATCCGATTTGAACGGGTCAACTGAGATAGCCATCGTTACAAGCAACCGAATAATGCTTAGTTTGGAAAATAAAACTTTAATTATTATTATTATTATTATTTGTAGCCACTAACTTTTTTTTTTTTTCGAGTTAGTTACTAACTTTCTATTAAAAAGTTAGTTTTTTGTGCTTTTAGAAAAAGAAAAAAAAAAAAAAGAGCTAACTTTTCAAGAAACGTTTAGTACAAAGTGAAAAATTATATGAATAATTGTTATCCTAGTACTAATTAATGGATAACAAATTCATGATACTTATTTTTAGATTAAGAGAATAAATATTATCTAGTAATAATTATATTATGTTTAAAATGTTAAAAAAGAACGTTACCTGAGAGAAGAGCGTAAACAAATATTTTACGGAATAATGAAAAAATAATATAATTTTTTCATTACCCTATATTACCTACCTCCACTAGTAACAATTTACTTCCACAAGAAGATAATCCTTACCCCATCTTCCGAACTAATGTAATGGAAAGTAAGAATTACTCCAATAAAATTTACTATTTGTTGCTCCCAAAACCAACATACCCCTAATTGTTAACTTGTTAATTTTTAATTTAATTTAACATTTTCGTCCTTTCTCGAAGCTCCCACCCGAAGCAGCAAAGTCATTGTTACCTAGGACGTGGTTCATTATAATACTTAATACAAGTATTGTTATATGTTTTGGTGTTTTTTTTTTTTTTTATTCTTAACAAAAAATAAATAAATAAATAAATTTTTCATTGTGGTCTGTCATATTTCACGATACATATCACGAACGAACAACCAGTGGGGTATACAATTACAATTGATGCTAATACATGAGAATATCAATACTAATGGTTCCTGTCAAGATATGGTGCATCTGATTTAGACCCTCCTAAAAATTTTTTTAAAATTTCTCCATGTGTTACTGTAAATGGTACAAGTGTTTAATTAACATCATTGAATCTTCACATTTCGATGAATGATCGGTTGTTCGTCTTTACAAAGAAAAGAAAGGGGGAGAAAAAAAAAATAGGAGCTGAAATTTAATGTTTTGACTATTTACAGTGTATAGATTACAACAATAGACCAAACCTCTGTGAGCCACTTCCTCTGCATAGAACATCAGGAACAAGTTGAAACCAATGAGTGAACTTACTCCAATACATTTCCACCTGAGTTGTGTCAAATCCCAGGAATGGACCGAACCCTCGCCTCCGCCTGAGGTGAGAAAAAGTGTCGGCGAATGAGAAAATATACTCGGGCCAACTAAAAAAAAAAACTCATCCGCTAGTGCGACAAATATAGTTTCAATGTTCCACTCCTTCAAGTGCAGCAGCCATCGTGGCTGATGCCTCTTCCAGCGTCCGCTTCCTTTGCACCATGTTGAAAGCCTCGATAATATCTCCCGCCTCCCAATCATCGAAGTCCTCCGTTCCAATTCCACACTCCAGTCCAGCATTTACCTGCCCAGAGGCCAACTTATTTGTCATGGGAAGAAGAACATAAACAATGATGAACATAACAAAGGCATGAGAGCAAAAGTACGATCCTAGTACCGGCAGAAGAATTATGACCTTAATTTCAATGGAGAATGAAACCAGGGAACAACAATGTGTTCGTGCCGTTAGTTGGGACTACCCGTTATTGTGATAACAATATTAATAAGCTATCGATTTGACAACTTTGGTGGGGTAGACATGGAAGCATTTCATTTTCGAGGAAGTTGAGCTAAGTACCTAATCCATTTACTGAACTTACTTCTAAACCCAAGTTGGCAATATTACAAAAACAAACATTGGCCATTTGTTGACATTGAAAATGTTAAAGCATCCAAATCAAAATTAACTGGCAATGATGGGAGAAGC
Source organism: Vitellaria paradoxa (assembly GCA_019916065.1). NCBI lineage: Eukaryota > Viridiplantae > Streptophyta > Magnoliopsida > Ericales > Sapotaceae > Vitellaria > Vitellaria paradoxa. The sequence goes on from CM034234.1 coordinate 39,883,247, forward strand.
GCCATTAGGGTCTTAATATACCGATTTGGGAGGCTTGATTATACCAATATGAGATAAATCCAACACACACCCTCACATGAAACCCCTACTCGTACGTGAACTAATGTGCCAAGTACGAGAAGTGCACAAAGGAGAAATTGAGAAACAAAAATGAGGGCAAGTCTTTCCAAACATACCAAAAAAAAGTCTTTTCAAACCTAACTCTAATACTATATTAAAGCATCCAACTCAAAACTAATTAGTAATTAGTGAAAAGACCCATTAAGATCTTATACTAGTTTGGAGTACTTGAGTTACAAGCGTGGGATTAATCCAAATAGAAACAACCATCATGCAATCACAGAGCATGATTCCTACATCCTAGAAAGCCACTATGGAAGGAGTTCACTAGCATGGCCAAGTAGCTCTACGTCCAATAGGATACAAAAACTAAAGATTTCCCAGCTCAAATACACTGGGGTTGTTTGGAGTAAGAAAAAATGAGATAAATTGAGATAAATTGTGGTTTGGGAAGAGTTCGTAATGCGTGCAGTGAGAGAAAAAAGTTGATGTGATATAAAGTTAACAGAGATTTATAGAGATTTTTGGAGATTTTCAGCAAAATATATCAAACCAAACGGGCCCTATATCTCTCACTCTGTTAAACAATGATTCTCCAAATGAGATCTTCCATCTGTTTCTTTTATTTTTTTATTTTTTATTATTATTATTTTTTGATAAATCAGGGTATCCAGGTGATGTAATGAAGCGTATGAACTCGAAGGGGAAGAAATGGATGGATGGTTAACTCTGCTGATTCCAAGAATACCTAAAGAAATAACACGAGATAATAGAGATACCCTCTCTAATAATAAAATTATTATTCAAAATCAACTGCTTAGCCCTTAGGCACACACATGTTTAAAAAACAAAATCAAATGCTGATATTATAGTCAATGTAGAAATAACTAGGAAATTAGGGTAAGATATAAAAATTACCAAAAGTGACAAATTTGACTTAAAGCCAAATACAATTGGATTAATTCTGCTTGAATGATAATCAAAAGCAGTTCCATGAAAAAGTTAGCCAACAAACTATTCTGTTTAAATCATTTCCAAACAAGTTATTCTGTGTAAAACCAAACTAATGCATATGTTCAGATAGACAGCTCAATGCGGCTTCGATCAAGGCATGAACCAGATAAGCAATAATAATTTTCCTAACCAAATGATCATAAAAGCAGAATTTTTGATCATATAATTACAAATTGACATTTATTACCAACCAGCATTGTTCAGAAATAAAACTTCAGCATATAAACAAAGATAAATATAAGAGCGTCAACTTGTTAATTTACGTGTATCATTAAAAATAGGCTTAAATCAATAGATTTGGGATTAAATTGCAGTAAAATAAACGTGAGGAGAGTTAATCAAAATGATATATGGAATTTTTGTAGCAATTACTACCAAAGAAATGGTACCACTACTTCCTAAAATGGTGGAGCTAATATTACGAAGGATTTCAAATAACTATTTTTTGTGGTAATTTCAAATTCATCATAATTCGTCATGTTAAACTACTCAAAACCATAATGAAATCTCTATTAAAACTAACAAAGTTATATTTGAGCAATTCTCCTTAAATAATTAGCACCAAATCCCTTCATTTCAAATCTATAAATACATAAGCAACCTAAAATATACTTCCCACAGTGCTCAAAATTTCGACATCATTAGGTCACAATCTGAAGCACAACTATGCCAACCATATTCTGCATATGATAAGCACAAAAGGCTGCATATATACATTAGTACTCAAAGAAGTAGGTCCAGCTGCACTTTTCAATTAACAAACAAGAAGTCCAAATGATAAAAGTACCAGGGAAACTACATGCATCGAGTGACATCACCCAATGTGTAAGAGTTTGCTAAAGTACCAAAAATATTATCAACGTATTGGAGTATGGTAATGTAGTAAACCCAGAAATAATAGAAGGATGGTTAATGCAGGAAAGAAGGCAACAGCTATAGATGCATACCTCTTTCACCAATTCCTTAACCCGCCTCAAAGAATTGAGGACACCAACATATACTATTTTTCCTTTTCTTACAACCTGAATGCCAGAGTCTTTCACAACCTTTCCTTCTGTTACCATGCAGCCAGCAACACGACCACTACCACTGCTAAATACAGCCCGGACTTCTGCTACACCAATTTGTACTTGTTCCTGTGAAGAAAAAACTGTAGCTCTCAACTTTGAACATCAGCGATAAAAGTATCATATAAGGTAGAGGTTAATTAGACCTGATGCTACAAAATAAAACTACTTGCAATATGGGCACTAGTAACATGAAGGCACATGTATATAATACACTCTCTACCAAGCAGATATTTTCTTCATGCATTTTCTAGATAAATTAGGAAGAAAATATCAAAGGCAATAGATGTGGACATGGTTTACCTCAACAGGCTCCAGAAGTCCCTCCATGGCATTTCGCACATCATTAATAAGGTCATAGATGACCCTGTACAGACGAATCTCGACACATTTGCGGTCAGCATAGCTCTTAACAGAACCTGGTGTTTTAACATTAAATCCCAGAATTACAGCTTTACTGGCAACTGCAAGATCAACATCGCTGGTGCTTATGTCCCCAGTCGCTTGCAAGAGGAATTTCAAAGTGACGTTATCTTGTGGGAGCACATGCAGGGCTTGTCTCACAGCCTCTATAGATCCCTAATCACAATTAAGAAATTTACACTTTGTTACAGGAACTCAAGCCACAAGGATGAAGATTCATTAGATTATATCAAAGCAGTCTCACACAATACAATAAAGTTTACCAAAACTTTATGTCCTCAATTTCTTTTCACTAAATAACCTCTCTCTCACAGCAAGATGAACAGATACAGTTTCCTCAAAAAAGAAGGAAAAAAAAAAAAGGGAAGAAACAGAGGACGGACGGACGGATGGATGAAAATGGATACCTGAACATCAACCTTCATAATGATATTCAGCTGGTGCAAGTCTAAACCATGTTGTTTTCCTGCTGAAACTGCAGAAGCCAAGGAAGAGAGGGTAACCTTCCCATCCCCAGCCTTGGCTGATATGCGTTCATTTCGTAATGATTCTGCCCGTAACTCTGCCTTTTCCCGCGCAACATCAAGGGAGCCAACAACCTCGAATTCATCACCAGCAATTGGAACATTATTTAATCCAATGACCTATAAAAGTACACAGCATATATTTGTAAGAACATCAATATAACATTTTTTTGTTGGGGTTGGGTTGTTGGTTTGTTTTTGGGGGGGAGGGGTGGGTTTGACAATTTTCTGATGTTTGAGAAAGCAACTTCTACAAAGAATGAGTTCAAATGGCATTAAACTGGTTTTAAGGGCATATGTCTGTTGTTACAACTTCTTCTGCCTTTCACCAATTACATCACAGCATGCCATGTTACAAACTATCGTGGACACAAATTTCAATACAGAAAACATCACATTCCATTGAAACTTGTATCACAAATTACTACAGGTAGATGAACGTGTCAATTACTTGTCTGTGTATTCCTGTTACCAATCTAATATTCAGATCTATGAAGCACAGATACTTCAAATTAGGCGCTGCACTCGTATCGGATACTTCGGGGATACGGATACGGCTATGATACAGCCGGATATGCATCGGATATGTCACGTGACGTATTCTAATTTTTTATTTTAAATTTTGTAGAGGATATGGCTGAGATACAGGTAGGATACGGGAATGATACTTTTAGGATACGGTAGGGGTCTAAAAGTAATATTTTAAACCTTTTTGGGGGTACAATTGACATGATAAAATTTTAGCAGTGGCCAAATTATAATTAACTAAAATATATTGATATGATTGAAATTTGATCTAACTAAAATTTAGGAAATGAAAAAACCATTTTTATTTTAGGATGTATGAAATTGTATTTGATACTTTTTGTTATATTTGTGTTTTGTGTATGAATGATGTTGATAGTTTTGAGTATGAATGATATTAATTTATGGATTGAATAGTATTTTTCAAACTATATAATTGTTATTTATATAATGTTTAGTAGTATATAGAAGCTATCTTCAAAAATATTTTAAATAAAATATATATTTTATTTTATTTTTTTGCCGTATCTTCGTTGTACCCATATCCTCATTTTTTGAAAATTACCGTATACCGTATCCATACCCGTACCTATAACCGCTCCCGTATCCATATCCGTGCTTCATAGATTCAGATTGTTCATTACTCAAATATACCTCCAATCAACAAAATAATAAATAAAAACAAAACTAGAAAGAAACAAACAGATGAACAGTATGGAAGATATGAGGGGGAGAAACACATAAATCTTTTATTAAACCTTTTTTGGGGGGTCTAGGGAAGTAGGGATTACAATAAACTATATTAAATTAAAGTATCACAAAGAAGAAGAAGAAGAAGAAGAAGAAAGCTTGAACAGTTTACCTATAAGCCACCTATCAATCTTCGCAGGCCTCATCGACACTCCAACGCTCAATCTTAAGATCAAAGTTCAAACTCTCAAGGTGTTTGCATTCTAAGGTCAGGTTCAACTCTTCATATGTCTAGATTTCTTTCCTTTCTCTTTTACTTCTCTCTTTCTAGCTAGAGACCACCTTAAGAACAAGATTCCTCGTTTTGTAGCGACTTGATAAGGATTAACATCACTTGAATTCAGTTGATAACTTCGAATTTGAAGTCTTGTTGAGATATATTCATTATCCAGAATTTGAATTTGAGAGTTTGGATAATAGGATGAGATATGACAACATCCTAATTTCAAGTTCAAAATTTTAGATGAGACAAATTTGGCATCCACAAGACTTATACATGTTGGCATGATGCTGCTATTGGACCTCCATAGGCTTTTACATGTCCATCTGACTTTTGGTTAAAATTGGATACCAACAAATGTCTTCGTCATTTTGATATAATATTAAAATAATTATGTCAAAGCACGAGTTCATTGTATGGATTACAATTCTATTTTGCCACAGGAGTACGAGAGGGTAAAGGAAGAAAGTTGAAATAACGCTTTCTATATGATCTTTTCCAAATTGCAGACGACAGTATGGGGAAACATAGCTCTAAATCCAAAGCCTTCAAAGAGTTTCAATTGAAATGTTAAATGTAGAGTGGCTAAGTAGTACCTTTTCCATCTAGATGAAAACATAATCTGGAATCAACCGTCAATAATTTTTATGCAGACAAGTAATATACAACTTAGACAAACTTAAGTACAATCAACCATAAAGTGGGTGTAATGGACAAGTAATAGAAAATTTTGATCAAACTCAAAAAGAAACAAAAAAGAAAAGGAATAATGCAAGATATACCAATGTAAAAGGACATAAGTATGTGTACAAGTATCTAATTCTTCTTGTTCATGTCAAAGGACACTGGGAGTCTAGGACACGCTAAATATTCATAATTTTAATATTCTTCTTGTATTCTTTTAAAAAATGATGTTTATGAAGTAACATAGAACATTTTATTTGTATGCATAAGACCAAGCCATACATATTGTTATATGGTAAACTCAATTACTAGAATAGACATGCCAGACACATATCAGACACAAATATCATACCCCACTTACCCAAGTGTCAAAATTCAGATATGATTGAATATTTACAGAGTCCATGTAATAGAAACGTATACACGTAACATGTAAGTATGTGAGATGATAGAAGTATCACCAATTTGAAGGTAAGCTAAGTGAAAACCAGTTAAGGTGGTTTGACCATAAACGACAAAGCCAATTAGGAGCAGTGATAGACCCAAATAGTGGGTAATATGAGGGTGCAGAGTAGAACAAAAGGTAGAAATAATAAAGAAAGACTTGGCTAGATGTGGTAAACGGAGGAAACATGATGAGGACATCACAAAGATTAATTATTTTAGAGAGGGCTTTATTTTTATTTCTGCCAAAAAGCTCAACAACACATAAGAGAAAGGTTCTCATTGCCTCAACCTTAAACTAGGTGTTAAGGTGAAGGAAGTCCATATTTTACATGGGAGAAACAATCTTTCTCACGGGCCGATATAGGACAACTTCTAACAATTTCCTTTATTTTTTATTTTTATTTTTAGTAGGATTTATTAGATATTTTCCAGGATTTTACTAGATTTAATTTGAATTGTAGTTATCTTGAGGATTTGATTAGCCTATTTAAAGGCGAGCAATTGTTAGGGTTTGGTAGACTTCGAATTGAGAAAACATAAATATGGCATTATTGCTTTTGTTCTTCCCTCTCTTCTAAACTTCTTCTTCTTCTGCTTCTTCTTCTTCTTCTTATTCTTCTTCTTTCTCTCTCTCTTATATAATTTCTTCTCATTCTTCACTTTAATTTCTCTCGTCTTGCATCAAATTTAGTACCAAAGCCCAGATGGTCCATCCCATCAATGTTCAACTTCAAAAAAACTAACAATTGGAACCAACATTGCTGATCAGAGAACACAAAAACATTAATATCAATATTTTCAGCCTCGGTCACTATCAAACATTGTACAACTCTTGGACCCTTCAACCCTACCTCACCGCTGCTGCCATAATAAGATCAAAAGACAACTAGAAGCAAGTAATGCATCCGACAAACTTTGAGCTGACACACATAAAAGACAGATTGAATATAATGTTGGGGATTATATTATGGTCCGAATTCGCTCGAACAACACCCTTCTAGGCCTGGTTCATCCACGTAGTGCTAGTCATTTTAAAATTTTAAAACAGGTTGGAACAAATGCATATGTCATATATATTCCATCAGAGTGATTTTAACCCTACATTTAATGTTGAAGACTTAATTGCTTTCAAAGGTCACATTATTCCCCTTGTTGATCCTTTCACTACTTCCCCCGATAAGCTTGACCCTAAGCCTGCTTCACTTCCTCCACCGATAATTGTTCCCTCAGCATATATAGATAAAATTGATACTATTTTAAGTGACCAGTTAAGGAAGGAGCTATTTAGAGTTAATTAATTGGCTGGATGGGCCGACCCAATCCGGAGTCCATATGGATTTCTGACGACACCTTGCAGCACCTCAGTCCTAATTCATTAGAGTTTTATCCTAGCCAACCAGATCTTCCCTATCTAGAGTCTAGCTCTTTCCAACCTGAAAGAATTGCTGGGGACACCAGATTTAGACCACCACTAGTTCCGGTATGTGAGCGTCAACGAAGGAGAGTTACAAAGTCACTTAGCCTATGTTAGGTGGTTGATTGACAAAGCATTTGATTTGGCTTTCCCTCAACAAAATCAAGTTTTCCTTAACTCAAGAGAGTTTTTGAGGACATCACAGAAATTAATTATTTTTTGGAGGGCTTTATTTTTATTTCCTTTATTCTTTTGTTTACTTTTAGTAAGATTTATTAGAGATTTTCCAGGATTTGATTTTTAGATTTGATTTGAATTGTAGTTATCTTGAGGATTTGATTAGTTTATTTGAAGGCTGGTAACTATTAGGTTTGGCAGACTTTGAATTAACAAAATATTGAATGGCATTATTGCTTTTGTTCTTCCCTGACAAAACATTGAATGGCATTATTGCTTTTGTTCTTCCCTCTCTTCTAATCTTACTTCTTCTTCTTCTTTCTCTCTTTTTCTTGATTTATTTCTTCTCATTTTTCACTTTAATTTCTCTTGTCCTATGTCAAATTAACCCTTAACTGAGTGAAATGAAAAAAATATAAAAACTGGATTTTGGGAAAATGTTAAGTTGAGATTGTAGCCTTTTCCGATTAAAAGAACTGCTTTTGGACATCAATCTGGGAACTCGAATTCTTGACTATGGTCCTAAAAGGATTACTACAAATATTCTAGCGTTCAACCCAAGCTCTTGCTTTGTAATTAGATATTACATGAAAATGAACAAGTATAACAAACTAGTAAAGTTTAAAGAACTATGAACCTGTACAGGTATAGATGGTCCAGCTTCATCAACACGATTTCCCTTATCATCAAATAAAGCCCGAACCTGACAATGGGAAAAATGGGGAAAGTTCTTCAAAGATGAGTGCCAAATAAAACCAACGAAAAGCTTTGAGGTAAATTATCATGCAATGCTATTTCATTTTAGATAAATTATCTTTAAAATATTTTTGTAAAGTTTAGCTCGTATTTGCAATACCTTTCCAAAGGCTTTGCCGCAAACAACTACATCCCCTATTTGAAGGGTGCCATTCTGCACTATGAATGTAGCTACCGGACCTTTAGATTTATGAAGACCTGCCTCAATTACTATACCCTTTGCACTTCTACGAGGATTAGCCTTCAACTCTTGCAACTTCAATTGTAAATAGCACAGTAAGTCAGGGATGTAGAAAGCAGACTAAGAAGCAAGGAGAGAATAAAATTGGTAAGTAACTAATAAGCAAGATAATAAACTCTCACCATTAATGTTCCAAGAGTTAATACACTACTTTCCCATGAATCAACTGAAAAAGGTGTTCATAACATATCTACAACATTACAATGGGTCAACAAAGATTTTTTTTTTTTTTGTTTTGTGGATAAGTTGGTTCAATAAAAAATGAAAAGGGGGAGGCTGACATAGCATGTAGGGACCGTTGGATTTAATCCAACAATCCAAATACATTTAAATTATTTTAATTCAAAAAAAACGTGAATGCATCTAGACCATTGAATTTTAATCTAACGGCCCTAATTGCATGTCACCGGGTTGACATAGCGTTACCCCCCAAATCTTTAAATAATTGTTACCAGAAATCAAAGTACAACTCACTTTATTTTGTTCATAGAAAAGTCCATTTCCAATTTTTGGATTTTGTAGTTTTGTGAATCTATAGTGAGGGTGTAGAGTAGGTGTAGGCCCCCTGTTTTGAATTCTAAATGTAAATACATCTGGACAGTTAAATTTTAATCCAACAATCCTGATTGCATGTCACCGGGCTGACATAGCGTTACCCCCCAAGTCTGTAAAGAATTGTAACCAGAAATTAAAGTACAACTCATTTTATTTTGTTCATAGAAAAGTCCATTTCCAATTTTTGAATTTTGTAGTTCTGTGAGTCTATAGTGAGGGTGTAGAGTACGCATAGGCCTCCTGTTTTAAATTATGTCTATACTAGCGGTGGCAATCGTGTCATGTTGTGTTGTGTTCGAGTTAAAAATTCATGTCAACTCATGTGTTGACTGATGTATATTCACGTTTATACTCAAATATCTTAAATTTTAATAAACAAATTAAATAATCAATTTACTTCAAAATAAGATCAACTAGTGTCAATTTCAGGTCAATGTATTTATGTCATGTCAAGTTTGTGTTTTCTCTCATGTCGAGTTCGAGTCGTTCAAGCATGTTATGTCTAATATTGCCACCCCGGTGCGGGTCCTCGCCTGGTGCCTTTTTTTATATATAAATCATTTGTCTACTAAAAATAACACGGTAAGTGTAAATCCATATGTATAGGCTTTGAAATGATCCATAGAACTTTAATAGACATAGAATTCAGCAGAGTCTGACACACAGCATAAGAAGACACTTTTAATACACACTTGACACACCCAACTGAACAATTCTACAAATATAGCATATTAAGAAGCTAAAACAAGCTGATTAACAATCTGCCCGACAGAAAATAGGTGCATTTATAATAACAAAAAGAAAGAATCCAAATAAGACCGTCGGCTAGAACAGCTGTTACAGAAAGATCAGTAGATTTAATCCAAAAAGAATATCAAATGAAGCAAGTCAGCATAATAATCAGATTTAACTTACCTCTGCAACCAGCATGACAGTTTCCAACAACTCATCTACTTTCTCCCCTTTAAGAGCACTGATCTGTGGAAGGACAGTAGGAAACAATAAGAATCCTTAAAAGACGAAAATACCAGTCCTATACACTGTAGTATTAACACCTGAACTACTGGGACATCACCACCCCAATCTTCTGGCATTAAACCAATTGAAGAAAGCTCTTGCATCACTCTTTCTGGACTAGCTCCATCCTTGTCTATCTGGAATAATGAAAGAAAACTGAGACTCTGCTACTCTTGAAGCAACATTGAGTGGAACCAAAAGTGAGTTGATGTGCAAGGCTGCAAACACAGCCAGGTGCAGTTATATCTAAGATACCTTATTTATGGCGATAACAATAGGCACACCAGCTGCTTTGGCATGAGCTATTGCCTCATTTGTTTGAGGACGAATACCATCATCAGCAGCCACTACAATGATAGCAATATCTGTCACCCTTGCTCCACGAGCTCTCATTGCACCAAATGCCTACAGAATATATAACAGATATCATCTATAGGAAAAGCAAAGTGAGCAAGTTATTGTTCATAAATGAGACAAAACATCCCACAACCAAAAGGTAATCTGATTCTCATACTAGAAAATTCAAAACAATCTAATGTAACTTACGGACAGAGAACTACACATTTCTAGCAAAGAAACTGTAAATTAGCACAAGACATAAACAAAGAGCTTACCTCATGCCCAGGGGTATCAAGAAAAACACACGGTTGCAACTTTCCATCAATAGGTATCAGCACCTTATATGCCCCAATTCCTTGTGTAATCCCACCAGCTTCAGAAGCAGCTACCTGTATGTTAAAGGGTCACACTAGTGTTGTGTATAGCAATTTTTCCAGATGAATTGTTTGCGCCACAGATACTAAACCAACACAAAATAAGAATTGGGACCAAAAATGATATGCTTTATAGCAAATTTTCTAAATGATTTGTTAGTGCCTCAGATACTAAACCAACCCAGAATAAGATGCAGGACCTAAAAATGATATGCTGTATTGATAATCATTCTACCATAACAGAAATGAAGTCTAAACTTATAAGGGAGAAGTAAATAATTATCAAAAATGCCAAAATAACATTCTTGAGACCTTAAATCAACTGCGGGCATCAGTTCCTAATAAAACATGAAGATAATTAAGCTTCTGGACATACCTTGCTCTTCCGTATATAATCCAATAGTGTTGTCTGCAAAGTTGACAAAACCAATGAGAAATAATGCAAAGCTTGCTATCAGAAAATTAAATAAATAGTTTTTTTTTATGTTTGAAAGGGGGCATTAATAAGAAAAGAAAAGGAAAAAAAACAAGTTGCACTAGAAAGGAAGGGAATAAAGATATGCTTTTTCTTACCTTCCCATGGTCCACATGACCCATTATAGTAAGCACTGGAGGCCTGTTCTCCAGATTGTCCAGGTCATCCTCATCGAGAATTTCCTTCTTTCTTGCCATTTGCTCCAGTCTAGTGGGTGCAGCATCTATGACTTCCACCTCATACTCTTTACAAATCATCTTCACCATGTCTTTGTCAAGTGTTTGCACGCCATCAGGTTTAATCCCCTTCGAGTATAAATACCCAAGGATTTCACCTTCACTAATAGCCAAGTTGTAGGCTAACTCCTCAGTCAACATACCTTCTTCACCAACCTCCAAAATTTCTACTTTAACAGGAGCAGCATCTTTAGCTGCCTGGAGTCTCGCTGCCTTCCGACTTGCCTTACTCCATTTCCTTCCCTTCCGTACTGTAGCAGCACCTGGAATTGAAACATTAAGTTCTGAGGTCTCCTCATCAGAAATCTCGACATCGTCAGCCATACGCCTGCGGGGTCCACCAGATGGACCACTTTTCTTTCGAAACTCATCTTTAAACTTTCCAGGGACAGGACCCTTTCCAGGTTTTGGAGGTGCTAATACTGCTTCAGCAATCAAAGGATCAACTACCAACTTCTTTGATGCAAATTTGTCAATCAATATTGGTTGGCGTTCTTTTGATTTTGCAGCCGAGCCAGTACCATCAGCTTTTTGGGTCTTTGAAGCCGCCCCCACGTCCTTCAAGGTTGTAGGTTTCTTCACCACAGGTGGAGGTGCTACAGAGGGTTTTTCTTGTAATTTTGGTTGAACTCTAGCAGGTGGTTGAGGGGGACTAAGAGGAGCAACAAGATGAGGCTCAACCTTACCCGCTTCATGTAACCTTGATTCCTGTTTCTTAACCTTCTCAATTTTAGGTGGCTCCTTGACAACTTTTTGCACATTAGACACCGGGTTCCCCTTCCGCCACACACTCTTCACAGTCTTAGACTTCCGACCACCTATCGAGTTAACTGGGTCACCATTTTTTTGGTTAGTAGTAGCATTTGTTGATGGTTTAACTGATACATTTACTCTTTTACTAGTTTCTAATTTTTCGGCCTTCTCCAATACCTCGCCCAATGACTCAATCACCTTGTTTCTCTCTTCTTCACCATCAGAATCCCTGGAAAGTTTAAAAGGAGCCCGAGGCACTGCATCACCCGAGTTAGTGTTTAAAAGGGATTCTGCCGTGGCCCCCGATTTCAATACTGGCTTCGGGGCCGCCTTGAGAACAAGATCAGCATTATTGTCTTTGTTACCCCCATATGTTGAATCAAGGGAAACTGAAGTCCCCTGCTCAGCTATGTAATCAGTTGTCACCGAGCATCTACAGACCCCCACATACCTCCATCTCTTCCCAGCCCAAATTTTGCTAAAACTACAAACATTTTTAGAAAGAGAAACTCTCTGAACCAGCCAAAGGGATCCTTCAAAATTCCCAGATGAACTCGCACACCCGCTTCCCAAACTCACCAGGGAAGCCAGAGAAGCCATAGTTGCAATTATTATATGTCCTCCAACATCAGAGTAAACCCCAAAAAACAGAACTTCAAAACCTAAACTTTAATGTAGCCCCTATATGTGAACTTGCAATATAACAACCAGGCTCAACTCCTTCTCTCCACTTCTTCTCTTACAAATCATGTATCAACCTTAATCTTGAATAGAGGCCAAACAAACAAAACCAACTGAGTACATTCAACAAATCTAAATTAAACCCAAAAGGAACTCAACTATAAATTTCTGGGTCGCAGGAAACCCAATTTGAAGCGCAGAATCTCCGATAAATACGCGCAAAACCCAGATTTCGTATATAGAAAAGCTTACCTCTGGGAATTTTAGAAATTGTCAAGAGTCAGTGGATTGAATACACTAAAAGCGATATCGGATTTTCCCGGTTAGTTGATGTCAGTTCTGTGTTGAGGGAGAGAAAATAAGAAAAGGAAGTTAAGCACCGTGTGGCAGAGGGGGTCGCTGGTGGTAGTAGGCGGATGGGCCAGAAAGGGATGACAACTGTGGGAAAGCCTGTGTTTTGTCTTTTGCTAGTTGGGGCTTGTGTGGCTGTTTCTCTGCCTGTCAAATTACGTGCGATAAGGCTTTTTGGGTAAGGTTTTTATTTTTTTTTTTCTTTCTTAATTTTTTGTGAAAACGTAAAATGTCCCCCACCACCCCGAGTTCGGGGCCCAGCCGGTGCTTTTAGCACCGGTGCAATGTATTTTTTTGTTATTAATTTTAAATAAGGACATAATTATTTAAGGATTCAAATAATTTAAATAAATTATACCAAATCTTACCTATAGTGACCAATACACTTATCATGCATCAACTCTACACAAGTACAGAAACGCACCAGTTGGGTCCTGAACTTCACCACTGCCCTTTCTTTTCGTGCTAAGTATTGTAAAATGTTGCCAAGTAGTGCAAAACTAGCAATAACTTGTGTTTATAGCACTTTAAACAAAATTAGTATTAAGTTTTTTTATACAATTAAAACTTTAGATTAAAAAATTTAAATCAAAAAAATTATAATAATCAATGGGTTTTAATTTTTTTTCCAAAACTTTAGATCTAGCAATTATTATATGTATTTTAGTCTCTCTCTCCAATTAATTTTTGATAAGTACCATAAAGAAAACACAAATTATGGTACTTTAATTTGGAAGGTTCAACTTTCTAGAAGCCATAATTATGCAGAATTTAAGTTAAAAATTTTGATTTACATATGATCTCTACTTTTAAAATATAGTGAAATTTAAAATGGTTAAGCCATTTTGTAAGATAAATGGTAATGGATCAACTAAATTAAGAATTGAGCAGGAAGTTAACAATATAAAAATGATCTCATCGTTGAACAAAAGAAAAATTAATTTTTAACTATTGAATCTTAATTTGTGATAATAATATTTTCAAAAACTGTCCTATTTTATTACGTAGATGTACCCCAATGTGGCTCAGGGCTGAAGTAATGTTTAGATGGCCAAAAATAAATAAATAAATAATAAGTATAAAGTGACACGTGACGAAAGTTAATTGGAAGAAATTGAAAAAAGTTGATAACTTTTTATATTTTTTGATGGAATTTGGTCTTTCAAATGCCACATTTTAGGTTTGACTTGTTTATCTTAAAACATACATAATTTTAAATATTAGAAAATATTAAATCGAACTTTAATTTTTATAAATATATTATATATAATTGTAGACACACAAATTTTTACCCAAGTACAAATTGTCAAGTATCAAATAAAAGCCCAATTAAATTGACAAATTAAGTTTTGACGCATGTCTCATTGCGAATTTCAAATAAATTACAAGCGTTGATAAATCGCATGCCTTTACGTGTAAAATTCATGCAGTTCTAAAAATAACAATGTATGGTCAATTAAATAAAGCCACTTGTTAGTAGGACCCACTACTAAAGATAATTAATATTTTTTAATCATTATTTTAGGATAAATTATACCTACATCCCCTTAACATTTTGAGGATAATTGAAAGAGAAAACAACAAATTAAAGCAAGAAATAACTTATCTACTAGAGGATAGGTAAAGTCATCAATTCTATTGATGTTTTCATTAATAAAATCGTCGATAGCATTGACGTTTTCACTACCTGAAAAATTAAAGGAAAAGTATTAGTAGAATCAATGTTTTCATTAGAAGCGTCAATACAATTGATGACTTCTGGTTCCCAAAATTTAAAACCCAACTCCTTTTCTCTGTTTTTCCATTTCAGTTAAGCTTTCGTGCTTAAACGGTCGACTGCCATAACTCGACCTCCATACCAATACCCACCATAACTCCTCTTCGGTCTCCTTCACCAATGATTGACTTCCATTAAAGTATGCAGTGCAGAGTTCATTCAAATTACAACGGTCCAACTTTAGCCATGTGAGTTATATATGCATACATAACTCTAAATCTGTAGACATTCTATATGTATACACTACTATAGTTCTTCAGTCGCTCCTTTAACCCAATTAGGGTAGATGCTTCATTTATAGGTAATTGTCATAGCCCTTCTTCATCCCTAATCTTAACCTTGCTCGCCAGAGAGACCGGCCTAATTTGACCAGGTTGAGGAACAAGATGGACAAGTTAGAAAAGGAATCCGAAATACACTATAGCCTACACAAGCAATAGGGGCATGATCGTCACAAGTGCCCATCTAGGACATCATCGTCGTCACCATCAAGATTCTTGCCGTTGTTCCATTAACTATTATTTAATATACCTTTCAACAATGTAATTTTTTTATATAATAAAAACAAGTCAATTGTTCATGTCAACTGTTCTTACTTATTCATGTCATTGCCTGTTATTTAATATAATCTTCAATAATGTTATTTTTTTACAATAAAAACGGGTCAATTATTCATGTCAATTATTCTAACTTAATTGTCATTAACATTGATCGATTGGATGTTTCACGTTACCTTTATTTTTAATTTTTTTTACACAAATATTTAGTGTACTGGATCATAAAAAATTCCTTTTATAGCATAGTTATTTTAAATAATTTATTGTTCATGGCAATTGGTGCTCAATTTTAGTTTTGTTGGTAATTTGTTTAAATTAATTTTGTTAATCATATCAATTGGTTCATTACTATAGCTATAGGTCTCGTGCACAAGAGTTTTTGGATTCTGGGGCAGATGATCCTATTGTCCTCCATTCACAGGCAGAGCATCGCTGGAATGATATTTAGCTAGCCCCTATTAAAGTAATTATCGATTTGGTTTAATTATTTCATTTATATAAATTATGAAAATGTTTTTATTATAATATGAGGATGTTTGTCACACCCTGGATCTTGTGACGTGAGAAGTGAGTGAATTATGCCACACACAACATGCATCAAAAGCATATCATTCCCTGATCAAAGCCTTAACTACCCCGGAGCAGACACTCACAGTCCAAGATGATAATCTAGCTGTGAAATAATAAGTAAGCGTTGGTCCAACTAAGTCACAATGCTCCAATTACAATCCTAGCATAATAATAGTAAAAATCTTAGCTTTATGGCCTTACAACCCAATCGAAAAAAAAATCTAAACAAAATATTAATATAGTCCCGGTTGATTTAAAATAAAAGACATTATTTTAAAAACTCTAAAACTATTCTAACGTAGTAGCCCTACCTACTTGTTAGAATCCGCATCTGCAACACAATCTGTAGGAACGTGAGCACTAATCCACTTGTACTCATGATGCATAATAAAAATATATATAATATACAGTAATAACCGATAAGTTTATTATCATGCTAATTCAATGTTGAATAATCATATGTCAAATACATAATTAAACTAATTAGCCACATCAAATATCAATAATTATTGTATTCCTTGTTTTCGTTTATCATATTACTTGTTTTCGTTTGTCATTAACCATTCATCATATCATTCATGGCATAGATACCGACAATATCGTTTTTATGGCCAACACCCAATGGAAATGATTAACCAAACTCATCGTCATTCGAGCCAAAACCCTTGGCCAGGATTAGCCAAATAAATGTCACATTGTAAGCTACTAACCCACTGATATGAATACCAACTGATTACACTTAAAAAGTGTAATTACAAACTCCACATTTTGATACTCATTGATGTATTTAAGTAATTAACTTTGAAGTTTTGTCATTATTTTATTACTTATAGTGTTTATTTTCTTAATTGCAGGGAAAATAGTGAAATACTTGAAGATTATAGTGATGAAAGTAATCTAGAAGATGAAGGGAATGATGTGGTTCCAACCTCTCCTAAGATGGTCCAGACCACCCCAAAGAACCAGCAGCAAACGAGAAGCAGAACTTGAAGAACAAGGGTTTTGTGGCCCGACCTCCCGCCAGACGGTCGGGACCGCAGTGTACAGGCGTGCACGTTTTAAAGTCTGTCTTTTAGGGTTTCTTTGTAACTTCTATATAACCCCTGCTACATGGCCAACCCTAAAAAGAGCCCTAGTTTAGTTTTTCATTCTTTTTTTTTTAGAGTTTTAGATAGTTTTTAGAGATTTTTAATGTTCGTAGAATGTTTTGAAGACTTTTGAAGTTTGCATAGGCTTTGTACAACAGTGATTGTTCATTCTTATATTTCGGATTCGATTTCAGAGTACGTTTACTTTCGTTTTTCCTTTGAATAATATTGCGCCGCTGTTTTGTTCCTTCAATTCATTAAATATGTGTTCGTTGATTGATTTTATTTCGTTTAAAGTTATGTTAGCGTAAAACCTTAGCTTTTGATTCAATGAATTAAGGAATGGTAGGTTACTATGATCAATGGGATGTGCGTAGACCCTTCGCATGGTTTGTGAGAACTCATGCGTAGGGGTCTACAACTTTCAAGTCTATTTTCGTTTGTTTCAAAAACTTTCGAAAACGAAAACCTTTGACTATATTCTCTGTAATCACTGGTAAAGGTTTTCGATTAAAATTTATTTAATATTTTTAGATGAACTAAAAATAGGATTTGAACTCAAATCTGATTTCGTTTGTTTGAAAATCGTTTGTTTGAAAAGCTTTCAAAAACAAAAGTCTTTGACTAAATTCTCTGTAATCGCTGGTAAAGATTTTTGATTAAAACTTTCTTAATATTTTTGAACAAACCCTAAATCAGATTTGAACCCAAGTGTTTTCATAGAAAATCTTTCCGGTTTTATAATCCTAAACGAGAATATAAGACTGAGTATTGGGAAATTAAAAATCCCAACGAAGACATCTTTCCAATCTATTGTTTCTTTTACGTAAACTTTAGATTGTACTATTTAACACATCCCATAATGAAGTAGTAAACTACCCGAAAGTGAAAGTTGAATCAAAAATCGTAAATTATCTTGAATGCTTAATTTTATTGCTTTCATTATTTTAGTTTAGTTTAATTTTGTATCTTGTTTTTCTATTAGTTAGAATAAAAGTAATTTAATTTCTTGAATTTTAGTTTAGTTTAATTTTTGCAATTTACTTTTATTTGGTTGTTAGTTACTTAATCAACTCTTTTCAAACCCCAAAACCTATTATTTTCTTTTTCTATTTTTGAAATGAAACCAGTAGATAGAAGAACTTAGAAATCCTAGTGTTCAATCTCATAGTTTCCTATGGATTCGACCTCGGACTCACCAAGTTAAAACTACACCACACACCCTTGCACTTGGGGGTTAAATAGACGCACATTCTAGAAGCGGTCACCAACCCAGCGCAAGTTTAGGATTTTTCAATCGAAAGATAATCTCTATATCATTTCTATTTTCTCAGTATTCAGCAGCCTCGCAATCATAACATCACTCATATTTCCGTTATTTCCATTATTATTATTTCAACAATAACTCATTTAAATCAGCTATTATACTCGTATTATCACTTCAGTAAATATTTTTCCTTTAATAAAATAAGCCACTCAAATGTTTCAATTTAGACTTTTTAATTCATATATTTTTCATATTTTTAATTATTCATTCTCACAAGATCACACCATGACATATTACAATGTGTTATTTGTGTACAAAATATCTATTTATTAATTTAACATTTCGTTAAAATAAATTTTAAAGAGGTATTATAAAATGAGAGAAAGATATAAGTCAATGAACAAATATACAAACACTACATAATTAAGATTAAGATATTTATTTATGAGGGTCAAATTGTAATTTTTCACAATTCAAAAGGCAAAAGTGTCATTTCACAAACTTTGGAGGTCACTTTGTAATTATCTAATACTTTTAGGGCTAACATGAGATTTTCTATGAAAAAATTGTGAGGCCATTTCATAATTACTTAAAAATGGGGCTAAACAGTTATTTATCTATATTTTTATTTTATTCTATTTTATTTTTATTCATTTATTATTATTATATTTTTTTAAACAAAATTTCATGGCTTACTCTTGCTACCAAGTGATTGCCCAACCTTCTAATATATATATATATATATATATAACATATATATTTCAAATACAAATGAATACTGACCATCTTTTTTTTCTCTAATCGTCGTCCAACGAGACAAAGCTAAATGAAGTACAAATATATTATATACACAAAGTTTAGTTCAAGTGAACAATTGAAAGTACATTATTAACTTTTTTGGGTCAACCGAGGCCATCAAATGTCCACTAGTTGTCAAATCATTCAAACCATCATCTATATATGTATATATGCATTGCACAATATGGACCCCTTCAAAATTTCTGTAGTCTGGCAAAAATAATGATAGTTAAGTTTCTAATGTAGCCTAAATTTAATCACATTTTATATAAATAAACATATAAAAATTATTATAATATTTTTACACATCATATATGTAATTGAAACGCATTAAATCCCTAATGTTTGCAAGTTGCCTACCACCTTCTTGTATGCTCAAGTTATTAGCCCTAATATCAAAATAATTTTACCAATATTTTCAATATATTTTTAACTACAAAATCTTAAAATATTTTGAGATTTAGTGGAACCTGATATTATGTTGCTATTCTACACTCTCAACTTACTCCTGTCTTCGGCCAAATAGCACCAGAAATTCCTCTCTCTCTCTCCTCTCTCTTTCTCTCTCTCTCTTTCCCTTATTTCGATTCCTCTTTTCTCCAACAGATCAACGTTACACATATATACTGACATATATACCCAGTGATGCCTTGTGGCCAAGCTTTGGTTTGCTAGGGGCTACCCTGTAGCCACCCCCTACTCCTGCATAGTTTGACTATCCAAGTTTGTTTGTATTATTTATTTGAAAATTCTAAGGTTGCATAGGTAGCTTGCACTGCACTGATTTTACTTTTTTTTTTTTTTTGTCAAACAAGATAAAACAAAACAAAGTAAAATACCTCCATATATTTACATATACATAGGTTATGTAGGTTTAAAGGTTGCCTACAACTGTCCCTTGTTAGGATTTATATATATATAATTAATATTTCAAAAAAAAGGGGTTATTGCAATGTTTTGCAATGCTGGGGTGGCCACACTTCGCTACGAGAGATATCAAAGCCCCTAAGATCCTTGTGTGTTATAGTACGCTATCAGGGTGGGTTTTTATGGCCTCTATATGATTGGAGTTATGCATTTGTACCGACTGTTGCTTACAGTGCTAATTAAAAGGTGGCAGATAGAGATCCATATATTCCACTTCCTAATTAGGAAGTGTACAATTACACTTCAAGATGTTAAGGTAATCTTAGGATTACGTGTCACAAGAATGCCATAACATATCAGGATTGCACTGTAATAACCTGAATTTTTTTCCTTAATTAAATTATTTAAGTGTGGTAGTGATATTTATTATAGTAAAAATCTAGAAAATTGAGCATTTGAAAATTTTTGGAATGATAAAAATTAGTTGAAAAATTTTTCGGATTAAATTTCACCCTATGTGGGAGTTTAATGTAGAATTTCTAAAATTTTTATCCAAACACTTCTTAGCCCAATTACTTATTTGGTTCAAACCAAGACCATTAACCCATGGGTCAACCCTTTTCTTTGACTCACCTCAACTCACTTCAACTCACTTTATCACTCAATGAATTGACTCATGAATAGTTGCTCTAAATTATTTCCCGACAACTTCATTTCCATCTTCCATACACTCTCACCATCTTTCAAAATTATTTGACTTATTGGACAAAGAGAAGACCCACATTGATGACCTTAAAGCATCTTTTTCAAATTATTTAGCAAACAAGATTTAAAGCATTTTGTTTGAAAGCTAGCATGATTTAAAGCATTTGGTTAAATTGTCAAAAAGCTAACATGATTGTTTAAATTTGTCAAAAAGTTAGCTTGATTCCCGGTGTAATAACCTAAATTTTTTTCCTTAATTAAATTATTTAAGTGTGGTAGTGATATTTATTATAGTAAAAATCTAGAAAATTGAGCATTTGAAAATTTTTGGAATGATAAAAATTAGTTGGAAAATTTTCGGATTTAATTTCACCCTATGTGGGAGTTTAATGTAGATTTCTAAAATTTTTATCCAAACACTTCTTAGCCCAATTACTTATTTGGTTCAAACCAAGACCATTAACCCATGGGTCAACCCTTTTATTTGACTCACCTCAACTCACTTCAACTCACTTTATCACTCAATGAATTGACTCATGAATAGTTGCTCTAAATTATTTCCCGACAACTTCATTTCCATCTTCCATACACTCTCACCATCTTTCAAAATTATTTGACTGACTGGACAAAGAGAAGACGCACGTTGATGACCTTAAAGCATCTTTTTCAACTTATTTAGCAAACAAGATTTAAAGCATTTTGAAGCATTTTGTTTGAAAGCTAGCATGATTTAAAGCATTTGGTTAAATTGTCAAAAAGCTAGCATGATTGTTTAAATTTGTCAAAAAGTTAGCATGATTCCTGGATCATGCCACCTCCATACATCTTCCCCAATGCTTTTCTTAAATGATATGGTTAGATAGTCAAAAAGTAAGCATGATTCTTGGATCATGCTACCAATTGTATAGGCATGATCTTACCTTAGTTGATTTTTTCTCCACTAATAATTTTATCTACACTCCCTATAAATTGTGTGTCTTCCAAGAGAAGAAAGAAGAGAGAAATAAAAATAAATTATTCATTAGTGAGGCTGAAGATTTGGTGTTGCTTGGAGGAAGAAGAAAGGCTTGGAATTTTCCAATTTGGGTGGTGTTCAAAGCTAACTCATTTTTCCTTCTCAGACTTGGTCATTAATATCTTCATTGAGGTAGGATGATGAATCTCCTAAAATATATTTGATGCATTTTCTGGTTTGAAGTATGAAACTTGATTGTGATAAAAATAAATACCCGTATATTGGGGGTAGGGAAGCCAAAATTTTGACTGAAGTAACTTAGTATGCTGACAGCTCTCTATTTGTAACTTCTTATGTGCTTCTAACCCCTAAAACGGTGGAATTAGGCTTTGGCTAAAACATAAAAGTTGTAGCCCTTTCAGTTTTCTTTTCAACCCAAAAAGAATTGCATCAATCCGATTTGTGAGTCAAAAGTTATGCCCAAAATACTGAGCACGTGTAAAACTGTATTTTCTGAACAAACTGAATTTAAAGCTGTTTTTGTACCTTTAGACCTTAGAATTTTAAAAAGTGTAAAACATGAAAGTTGTAGGTCTTGAAGTCTAGTTTCTACAGATATAAAGTTTATAGATATTGGAGTCTTGCTCTATTTTATATGAATTTTCTTTCAAGCTGCTATTCTGCTTAGCTTTAATTGATGCTTGTTTGGATTTGTTTAGAATATTATGTTTAAAGATTTATTTAAATTTCTAATTTCCTTCTGTTAGTTATTGTCATGTTAATAATTTCTATTGATATGAAATTATTTTAAACTAGATACTATGTATTATTTGACACTCTAATATTGATGATAATTGACTTAGATAATCCGTTTCATCATGGATAGTTGGATAACTTATTCAAACTAAATGCTAGTATTTGATAAAATGCCCAAAAGAAACAATGGACTCGTTCTTTTCTCATTTGGTCTTTCTTAAATGAATTTGATTTATTTTTGGCATTGTTTTGTCAACCTAGCAAGTTATATAATTATATTTTTATGATTAAGTGAATTAAATGAAACTCATTTAATATCTTCCTAAATATTGGGATAATTCTGTGGACATTTGTGGATATCTTGAAGCCAAAAACCTATGATAAGGGTTTGGTTATAAATAAGATGATGATTGGAAATTTATTTAAATTATTTTTGAATAAAATAAAGCTTATCAATTTTGCTAAAAATTAAATATAAGTCCAAGAGCTATTTATTATCTTCATATTCCATAAAATAATAAAATAAAAGGTAAAAGGAGCAAAAACCGAGATTTGCAGCCAATGAGGTTCGAACTTGCGACTTTAAATCGCAATTAGGGTCGCCCACCCCCTAAGCTACCAACCTCGGCCTAATTAATATACCATTAGAAATAATTTTATTCTTATCAAATTTGGTACGGTAAGCTTGTAAAAACAATTAACTAAAATACTAGTTTGTATTCTAAATTTTTTTTTACTTGCTAATTGTTAATTTACATATAGCGCCTACCTTTGTGATAATGATATTAATGACTATGTTAAATCTTTGATTTATTGAGAATTACTATTAAAGTATGGATATAGATAAAGTGCTTAAAAATATATTGCATGTGACTAAATAATCTCACTTTTGATTCATCGCCCGGGAACATTGCCGGTTGTTATTAAAAATGTCTGATTTCCATACAAGGTACCCTTGGAATGTAAAAGGGTGAGAAGAAATTAAGGCACTTCGTGCTAAAGCTGTTTTTGGCAATGGGGTGATGGGTGGGTAGAAATGGCATTTTAGATGAAGATGGGAACATGCATTTTATTTGGGAGATGCTCCCTTCTGACCTGGCCAGTCAGGTAGCCGGTCGCGACGGCTAGGTTTTTGGTAGGTGACACCGTCGGTATGCATTGGATGCTAAGACCGTAAAGTCACGGGTTCCCAAGGCTGGGGGTAGAGGAGGATAGGAGTATGATTATGTTAGGAGAATTTAGATTAAACTCCTTTACAAAATTTTACTGTGACCAGCAACCTCTCTTGTTATGTATGAATGATGTGTTGGAATTATTTAATTATATTTAATTCTCTTGATTAATATTTTATAAAAAAATATATATATATATGTATGAAACTTGTATCGCTACGGGGTTTGATCCCGAGACCTTGAAGATCTAAATCTGAGATCCCTACCACTGCGACACAGACTTCATTGTGGTATACACATCAGTATTTAATTATTTTACATATAAGTAAAATAGTAGTTACGGTGACGATTTCATCGAACCGTTGTAAGTATAATTTACATTATTCAGTTGAGATCTATTGAATTAATTGTTGCATAAATAGTATGCCACTTAAACACATTCACTTAATACAGTGTAGTATTACAACCACTGCATATAGGCACCTAGGAGATTCCGATTACTGGGCTTTAGTAGCTCACCCCTTGTGGGAATATTTTTTCAGGATATTAAGCACAGGGATACAGAAGATGAGCTGGAAAGAGATTAAATTCTCTTAAATATTCCATCAGAAGAGTTATCTATTTTTTCTTCTTTCCTGCACAGAGCTGGAGGACTTTATTTTTGGTCTGTAATAATTGTTGGATGATTGTAATTATTAAGCATAGACCTAATTTTCTTTTATTTGGTATGTAATGTTAATAGCGTGATTAGGACACTTAGATGGCTCTGTAATATTTTTCTCTATCTTTATTTTGAGCCCTGTAGTTGAAATCCCATCAAATGGTTCAGTCCAATGACTTATAAATATTGTTTGGGATAAACATGGGATTTTGACTATCTTAAATTTTTCTTACGGGTCAACCCCAATCTGGAGGAAAACTCTGGGGTGTGACAGCGTGTTTTTATCATCTTATTTTTATACCTAACAAATAAATTCCAAGTCACCCCTGGGCATTCGGTTACGAAAATCCGGGGCGTGACAGCACTCGTTCCCCTCCCAAGTGGCAGCTTATATGTCAAGATGTTTAGAGATGTTTTAAGTTTCACAAATAAAATGTTCTTAGATTATATTGCTTACAAGTATAGGCATGGGAACGCTTGTTGCAATTCCGTCCAATCATCAGATGACCACCTCCTCCTACTACTATTATACTAGCTGAGGTTAACATACCAGGGGACGCATTGGTGATTACATGCAATTATTGATATATTTATGCATCATTTCATTACCTATTTGAGCATGTTATCATGCTGTTTCAATGATTTTGTTAGTATTTTGTAATTTTCTATCTTTAGTATTTTGTTTTGTAGGTAAGGGAGGAAATTGGTAAGAATAAGGAGGCTTTGCAGGGCAATACAAGTTGAAGGAAGAAACTACTTAATGATTACCAAGTAGGAAACAAAGGGAAATGGAGAAAGAATCATGTTGTGGCCTAAAGCAAGAAGTTGAAGTAAGAAAATAGAAAAAGATGCCCAAAATAGCGTTGGGCTTACGCCCCTTACACTTGGGGGGTGCGCCCTTTCTGTCTCTTAACCATGCGCCCATTGAGAGCCCAATTTGGGTGTGTCATTGGGGCATTTCATCAAACACTTGTGTCGACTAGGCCGGGCGCACAGCCTTTTTATCATGGGCATCCGTGGATCCCCTCGCAACTAATCTTTTGGCTTTTTCTTCGCATTTTTAATTTTACTCTTTTGCTCTTAAAATGTTTTGCCTATAAATAAGCTTGTAAAAATTTCTGACAGAGAGCTTTTTAATCATTTTTGTAATAATTGTATATTAGTGGTGTTTTCCTACTCTCTTTCCTAAGGTTTGAGCATTGTAAGTGACTATTGTTACTTCTTTAGTTTCAACCCAAAGTTTCTTTGTTTTCCTGGCTTTCTTTTCTTTAGTTCTTCTTCTCTTAGTTCTTACTTGTTGTTTTGCTTTACTTATTTAGCATAATAACTTTTGCATGTGTTTATTTGTCTTCTTGAACTCTTAGTTTAAGGATGCTAAGCTAAGGCTTTTTACTTGCTTTCATTCTAGGAATGTAGTGGTTGAAAGATTATTGATTTGGGTGTTGTGTTCTTCAATGGAATATATTTTTCCATAAATTTGTGGAGAAACTTAGAAGATATTTTTAACCATTGAAATCGATTCACCCATGTTACAACTGGGCTTTGGTTACGAGTCAACGCTCATGCATACCAAATTTTTGGTTCAATGTCCCGATGATGTCGAACTTTATTTCAAAACCCTAGTTCTAAGTCTTTCTACTAAATAAGCTTTAAAGTTAAATCTTCCAACCTAATACTACATGTGTGGATGTAATATTGACTAAAATTGCATCTAAACTAACGTCTTAATTCCACTACGGAAATAGATTGAGACCAAGTCCCTTTTAGTCAAAAGTAATTTTCTAAAATCAAATTTCATCTTTTTAACTTGAGTCTTAAGTTTAAGTTGAATTTCATTGGCAAATCATCTTTCAAAAACTAACTTGAAAACATCAAAAGAATTTTCTTTTTTCCTTTCTTATTCTTTGTATAAGTGTTTTCCAAATGAGTTTTCTAAACCTAGTCACCCCCTTACTCCTTGTGGAGATGACCAAGAATCACCTAGACTAAACTACGACCACCTTCTATACTTGAGAGTGTAAACACCAAATTGAGTGCGGTCAATTGGGGTACAAATGGAAGGGGGTGCTAGACTTGACACATGCACAGCTATTCAAAGATTGTAGGCAGGGCCGGTTCAAGGTGCTTTGAGGCCTAAAGCGACAACTGTAAGTTTATAATTAAATTAACACATGATATTTAATTAAATATACAGGATCTTTATCTTCATGATATTCACATATTTTGCCTACTTACATAATATAATTAAGAACACGTACCTTAAACCATTGCTTTGAAAATCTGAATGCGGAAGCTACCTCAAAATTATTGTTCTTGAATCTTCTCCTTCAACAAAATAAAACCCTTTTGGAAACTAGGGTTTCTCCCTCTTGCCCTATAAACCCTAATGGGTTGTAATTTTAATGTGTATGAATTGATGGAATTCATTCACTATTTATAGGGAGAGAGAGGACCTAATTTCCTAATTAGTCAATTAATCTCTACCGTCCATCAAAGTAGGATATGGTTAGGAAATTAACTTACAATCTTTTACCAATAATAACTTTCTAAATAATTCCTTATCAAATTTGGATTCTTATATGGACCACTTTAATTAGGACACTAATTATGGGAATTAAATATTAATTAATTCCAACAGTCTCCCACTTGATCCGTATAATAATCCTACAGTCATAATTTGATATAGGAAACATAGGGCGCGCAATAACATTAGAAAAGTCATCTTAATGGCTTACCTTAATTAAATAAAATATTAATGAGAGTCATGACGGTTCCATACTAATTCAAGAGCATGGTTCCTTCCATGTACTACGTCATCAACAATTTATTTAACAAGGTCTATAAGGTGAGTTATCGTTAATGGTCCCATAATGTCTTTTCAAAAGACTATTTCTGTCACATTAAACAATTCACATGCATGTAAAACAAATATTGTAAGACAGAAATTTATAAATTCAGAAAATCTTTAATAGATATCAAAAATTATAATGCCAAATAAACAAGCACTAAACAATCCACAAATCAATTAATCTATTTGCTATTCTCAAGACCCTTCTTTTCAGCATGCTGCATAAATGTCTTTGGAGATAGCCCTTTCGTAAGTGGATTTGCTATGTTAACACTTGTACTAATGTGTTCAATTGACATTCATTATTTCTGAACTTCTTTAGCAGATAGGTATTTTAACTTAATGTGCTTGGCCACCTTAGTATACCTATCATTTTTTTTTTCGAAAAGAAAATTGCTGTAACATTATCACAGTAAATTTTTAGGGCTTAGAAATAGTATCCATAACTCCTAACCTTGAAATAAAATTTTACAGCCATAATCTATGATTTGTAACCTCAAAACGAGTAACAAACTCAGTCTCTATGGTAGATGATGCAATAACTCTTAGCACTTTTCTATGAAAACAACCCATCTCATGTAATGAAAAATGCTCTTTCTGCTATCAACACATCTTCCAAAATATGAGTCTCAATATCCAATCTCCTTAAGGTGATTGGACTTCTTAAATGTGAGCATGTAATTATTTATGCCTTGCAAATATCTTAAAACTTTATTTGCAATTTTTTCAAATGATCAAATCCCAATTTACTTTGGTATCTATATAACATCCCAATAATAATACTAATATTTGGCCTGATACAAATCTATATATACATTAAACTCATATAAATAGAAGTATAACGAATATCTTTCGTACTATCATGTTCCAATTTATTTTGGGATATTACTTAAGCTGAACTTATCCTCCTTTTGAATTAGAACAACGATGGAGCCATAATTATGCATATTATGCATTCAAAAACTTCACTAATATAGGCTTTATGAGACAATCCTAACAATCTATGTGATCTATCTCGGAATATTTCTATTCCTATCATAAAGGATGCCTCTCCTGTATCTTTCATTTCAAAGTTTTTTTTTTTAAAAGAAAATCTTTAGTTTCCTATGGTAAACCAAGGTCACTGCTAGCTATAAGTAGGTCATTAATATACAGTACTAAAAACAAAAATTTACTCCCACTGGTTTTCAGGTATATACACCGATCAACAGTGTTTTTCTTACACCCAAATGAAGTAATAGTATCATAAAACTTAAGATACCATTGTCAGGAAGCCTGTTTAAGTCTATATATTGACTTCTTTAACAAAGAGACCATATTTTCCTTTCCTTCTTTTATGAAGCTCTCTGGTTGTATCATATAGACTCTTTCTTTTAAACTCCCATTTAAGAAAGCCGTCTTTACATCCATCTGGTGCAGCTCTAGATCAAAATGAGTTACCAGTGCTAAAATGATTCTTAAAGAGTCCTTTAATACAGGAGATAAAGTGTCATTTTAATCAATGCCTTCACGTTAATAAAAACCTTTGGCTATAAGTCTAGCTTTATGTCATTCGATATTGCCCTTAGAATCGCGTTTGGTTTTAAAAACCCATTTACATCCAACCTTTTTTATGTCATTCAAGCAATTCGACTAACTTCCAGACTTTATTGGAGTCCATAGATTTTATTTTATCATTCATGGCATCAATCTATTTAGTAGAATCATTACTATTAATGGCTTCTGAATATATAACCGGATCATCAGTATTCCCAACAATATACTCAGATTCTTGCAAATACACCACGTAGTCATCCGAATTGGCAAATCTCCTATTTCTAAGAGATCTTCTTAATGCTATTTCTTGTGGCGCATCTATAATAGGGTCAGTGGTTACAGTCTCATTATGAGAATCATCAGGTTGCTGATCATTTATTTGTTATTCATTATTGTTGATTGTATCAACATCATTAAGAATAACAGGACTGTTATGAATCAGAGGTAAGGAAAATTGTACCTTGATTTCTTGAATGATTGCATTTCTAACTTTACCACTCCCACTAATTTCACCATTCTCAATGAATCTGGCATTTTCGGTTTCAACAATTTTTTGTACTATGGTTAGGACAGTAAAATCTATATCTATATCCTTTTGATTTTTCTAAATACCCAATAAAGAAATAAGTAATTGTTCTTGGATCCAGTTTCTTTCATATGGATTATAAATTTTTACTTTTGCTGGGCAACCTTAAACATGCAAATGCCTTAAACTGGGTTTCCAACCTTTCCACAGTTCAAAAGTTTTCTTTGGAAATGTCTTACTAGGAACCCTATTTAGGACATACACAGCAGTTTTAAGAGCATACATCCATAAAGATATAGGTGATCTTATATTACTCATCATACTCCTAACCATATCCATAAGGGTACAATTGTGCCTTTTAGCTACACTACTCTGCCAAGGTTCATTTGGCATCGTGTATTGTGCACAAGCACCTAAATGTTCAAGGAGTTTAACAAAAGGTCTACATATGTCTGTATATATTATTTGTAGGAGCTGGGTACTTCTTCCAGATTTGAGAGAATTCCTTCCTTTATTATTCTCTCTATTCTTTTCTTAGATATGTACCCCAATCTTTTATACCACAAGTAAGAGGAATGCTCGTCAAATGACCCATGTTTAGTTCTAACATTATGATGCAAAGTAAGAAAGGATTTAGAGAAACAAGGTTCAATGTTAATTTGGTATTATCCATTTACCAATATTTTAAATGCAATAAGGCAAGAGATCTTAAATAAATTAAAAATATATATATATTTGCATCGAGTTTAAAACATAAGTACTTAAATAATAATCAATCCACTAAGTATTAAAAGGAATATCAATGATTCGAAACATACTAAAGGTATAAGCTTACCCTTATTTTCGAACCATACCTTACATTTTAGGCAATCTTTCTGAAAGTGTCCACTTCTTTTCCAAAAATGGTACTTATCACTTTATTTTCCTTTTTGGGGCAGATTGATCAGATCCATTCATCTTGGATGGGCCACGCTTGATGTTTTTTCCAGCTTTATTCTTTGTAGCTCATTCTTTCACCATTAGATGCGTCACATGACCATTATGCTACATAAGTTTTCCTTCTTATTGGACCAACATACTGTGTAATTCATTTACATTCCATTTATTCTTAATAATGTAGTAATTGAACTAAAAAATGTCCATATTCTAGAAGTAAATAGTTAATTAGGACATGGTGGATGAGAAAAGACTTATCCACAATCATGCCTAAAGTCCTTAATTTTGTAGTCAGATTAGTCATCTCAATAATGTGTTCATTCATGGTACGAGTATCATGAAAACGCATAGTGGTTAGTTCAACCATAAGGTTTTTTTTTTTAGCAAGTTCATTGACGAAAAGACACAAATCAAGGTCAAGAACTCCCAAATTAAACTTGGCTTGTTCATGCCACTTAAAAAAAAAAAAGAAATTTAGTATTATCAAATCTAGGGATGTTGAGGCTTGGGAATAAAGTAAAATAGGATTTGGAACTACAATTTTTATTAAATATGCTCACATATCTATTTCATTTATAACAACACATAAATAACAATTATGCAAAGGAACAAAAGTTGTTGATATTTAAGAACATTTAATTGGGTGCTACATTATAAAAAAAATATGGCATCTGTGGATGTCCATAATTTTTCTAATAAAATAATTTATCATCCCATAATAATTATTCAATTAAAATAATTGGATCTGTGGGCAACCAAATTATATAACTGAATAAACAGTAATTAAAATATCAACAATTTAATATTCATTACTATATCTGGGCCTGTGGGCAACCAAAATATAGATGTATGAATAAAATTTTAATAATATAATATTCATAACAATAGATTAAAAAAAACACTGTCGTGAATATTTAATCTAATCATAATATGAATATTAGAATTAAGTATAACCATAAATTTAATATTCACAATAATGGATTGGAGCACTGTGGTGAACATCAAACCATTTATAACGTGAATATTAAAATATATATATATATATATATATTAACCATTCAACATTCATTACCGTATTTGGGCCTGTGGGCAACCAAAACATAAATGGTATGAATAAAATTTTAGTAATCTAATATTCATAACAATGGATGAAAAAATACAGTAGGAATATTTCATCTAATCATAATATGAATATTAGAATTAAATATAATCATAAATTTAATATTCACAATAATGGATGGGAGCACTGTGGTGAACATCAAACCATTAATAATGTGAATATTAGAATCAATAATAATGGCTAAAATAATTAATTTACTTAATTTAATCATTAAACATTAAAAGAATATTATTATTATTATATTTTTTTAAGTTTTCCCAAAATACAAATAAAGGAAAACAAAAAAAAAATAATAACAAAACTTAAGTGCATTTATTTTCAGAATTTAGAAGGCATGCTATTAATCAATACAATATATATATATATATATATATATATATTATAACTCAGTAATGTTAAAAAGCAAGTCGCCTGTCATCCTTAAAAGATTAATTATATTCATTAAATTCCCTAATTCTTTTTAGCAATTAAGTCACTGCCTTCACAATATTAACATATACTTTCAGTTGATTATCCAAGAATCCTAATTGGAAAAATCAACTTAAAATAAAGAATTATAACTTAATACAAGATTTGGGATTTAAATCCTTACTCATGCCATTTGCATTCAAACTATTTTATTGAAAGCAATAATAAAAGAATGTGAATACAAATTCAATATCCCATCTTAAGTAAGTTTTTAAGAATTTTAATGAGGATAGAAAACCAAAATCCATGCAATATATATATATATATATATATGAATAAGCTTCTCCTAATTTTCTCAAACACATATATAATTAAATATGCAACAAAATTCAATTAACGGCAATATTATAATGGAATATCATGAGATTACAAACTTGAGCTCTGATACAACATGTAAGTTTATAATTAAATTAACACATGATATTTAATTAAATATACAGGATCTTTATCTTCATGATATTCACATATTTTGCCTACTTACATAATATAATTAAGAACACGTACCTTAAACCATTGCTTTGAAAATCTGAATGCGGAAGCTACCTCAAAATTATTGTTCTTGAATCTTCTCCTTCAACAAAATAAAACCCTTTTGGAAACTAGGGTTTCTCCCTCTTGCCCTATAAACCCTAATGTGTTGTAATTTTAATGTGTATGAATTGATGGAATTCATTCACTATTTATAGGGAGAGAGAGGACCCAATTTCCTAATTAGTCAATTAATCTCTACCGTCCATCAAAGTAGGATATGGTTAGGAAATTAACTCACAATCTTTTACCAATAATAACTTTCTAAATAATTCCTTATCAAATTTGGATTCTTATATGGACCACTTTAATTAGGACACTAATTATGGGAATTAAATATTAATTAATTCCAACAACAACTACAAATGAGGCATTTACATTTAAAAAAAAAATTGTAACTTTTTACATTTTTAGTTATGTAAAGATATTATTTAAAATTTATTTTTCTTGCTTTTTGAGATGCAAAATTATTAATTAAATCTTTATATTCAAGTTTATTTAACAAATTCTTTTCAATTGATAGTATAGTTAATCCATTTAATCTTTCTTGTGACATGGATGCTCTTAAATAAGATTTTATTAATTTCAATTTTGAAAAACTTCTTTCTGCAGAAGCTACTGTTACAGGTATTGTCAATAATATTTTATAAGCAATATATGCATTTGGAAAAGAATTTAATCTTTTTATATAATTTAATATGTCTATTGGAGTACTTTCTTCGATTTGTAATATTTCTTTTAAAATTTTTAATTCTGAAAATAAATCCAAACCATCAATGTCAGAAAACGTATCGTGCTTCAAATTACACTCGAGATTAATACAATATTTCTTTAAAGTATCATTGTCTAATGATTTTAATTTGTTAAAATTAAATAGAAAACCAAAAATATTGTCGTATATTTGAAATTGTTCAAACCTATTTTCAAACGAAGAAATTGCTTGATCTACTATATATAAGAAATAATTTATTCTAAAAGATTCTTCAGCAGATTGGGTTGTCTCCTCATTAGCATTTTCATCAAACTGTTTTTTTCTACGAATTATACGTTTTTCACGAAAAATAGGTTCTATTTCCATTTCACTTGCAATCTCCTTAGAGAAAATCATAGCAGATATAAATCCATTTTCTCTATATTTTTTAAAAAAAGAAATGAGACCATTCAATTGATCTATTGCAACGTCAATATGCATGTCTTTTGATTGTAAATATTTACTAACAGAATTTACAGCAAATAGTGTATCGTACCAAATAGTCATTCCCAATAAGAACTCAAAATTTTCAATTTCATATGTTGCTAAACAACTAGCTTCACTTCTTGTTTTAGGATTTTCACTAGTTTTAGCTAATTGTAGTAAGGCATCTCTTATTTGTGGAGCTTGAAATCTTATTACTTTAACACTTTCAATGTGACTTTCCCAACGTGTTTGTGACAATGACTTGACAATTAAATTTGGTATGTTATCTTGTAAAATTTTCAAATGCTTTGAAGAAAACAATGAATATATGCGTTGTACTACTCCAAAAAAAGACACGGCTTTAGAACAAGAATTCACCATATCACAAAGTACAAGGTTTAAATTATGACAAGCACATGGCATGTAAAATGCTTTAGGATTTATATCAAGTAGTCTTTTCTGCACTCCTTGGTGTTTTCCTTTCATATTAGATCCATTATCATATCCTTATCCTCGTACATCATTAATATCAAGTCCTAAAATTTTTATAACATCTATACTTGTGTCAAAAAGACCCTTTCCAGTGGTGTCATCTACTTTTATAAATTCTATAAAGTACTCTTCTATTTTTACTGGACTTATTGAAACATCCACGCATCGTAATATAAGAGTCATTTGCTCTTGATGACTTGCATCTGGTGTACAATCAAGTATTATTGAAAAATATTTTGCTTCTTTAATTGTTTTGATAATTTTGCTTCTAATTTCATTTGCTAACAAGCTTATCAATTCATTTTGTATATTATGTCCAAGATAATGATTATGAAGTCCATCATATTGAATACGTCGAACATGTTCTTGCATTATTAGATCAAATTCTGCAATCATTTCAATTAGACTTAAAAAATTTTCATTATTTTCTTGATAGATCTTTTCATTTTTTCCTCGAAATGCCAAATTATTTTTACTAAGAGTTTTTACGACGGCAATAATTCTTAATAAAACCTGTTTCCAATGATTTTTTTCTCTATTAATTTGTTCTTGGATATTTTTATCAATTGTTTTATTTTTTGACAATCTTGTTTCTAGGTCAATCCAAGCATTCATATTAGTGATGTGCTCATTAGTTGTTTCATGACTTTTAAGTTTAATACCAAGATTTCTCCAATCTCTAGTTCCTTCATTAGCTAGTTTACTTGTAGTAAGATTTGAATTAAACAACTTACAACAAAAACAAAATACACTATTTAAATCTTTTGAATACACTAGCCATTTTCTATCGTACTTTTCCCCATTTGGTAATTTTCGAGTATAATATGAAGTATTAAAGTGTCTTGAGAGTTCATCTTTGGAAAAATTTATGTCATCATATCTAATTGTACCTTTTTCTACTAATAAATCTCTTAATTTTGTATCAATATTCTTCCATTGACTTGGATCATAAATGTTTGTAAGAATCTGATCATCTATTTCATTAATATTTTCATGTTCTATTGATGTTTCTTTATGTTCTTCTTCAAGATTTGGTATTTCATTATGTATTATTTCATTATTTTCTAACTCTTTAAAATCATTTAATTGTTCATTTATGAAATTTTCATCTAAATCTTTTGTTGCTTTGTTATTATTACAAACAAATTTGTCAAGTGCTCCTTTTTGAGATTGTATTAGATTTTCTACTCTTCTCTTTTTTTTAAGTTTTGCATAACCAGATTCATACTTTCTAGTAGACATATTTTTTTACGTATAATTAAAATTAATTACTAACAAAAAGAGAAGATTGGAATATAAAAAAAAATACTAAAGTATAGAACAATGGAACTAGATTTATTTCCGTCAAATTGTAAAAATTGTAAATGCCAATTGAATTTAGTACAAGATCTATGATATGAATAAAAAAAAATTGAATTAGTTATCTATCGAATAATACATTGAAATTAAAATAAAGAAATAAAAAAAAATTTCTTCACAATATTCCCCAAATTAGATTTCCACCAAACAAAGTCACACGAAAATTAATTGTCAAATATCTCTTAAATAGAGTTACAGAAACAAAACTAAACAATCAAGTCTTAAAGGAAAAAAGAAAAAAAGATAAAAGATAAAAAAAGAAGGGCTATACCTTCCTTGAGCAAATCTGAGCCTTGACAAAACTAATGATTTGTTATTGACGACGAGTCTTCGTTGATTGATGAAAAGTTGTCTGAAAGTCGTATATTAAAAAAGAAAAAAAAAATCAAACTACTACTCTATGTTAAAAAAAATAAAACAAAAGTTAATCTATAAATTTTTTGAAAACATTACCTCAAAAATCCCTTTGATTGATGTTGTAATTATAAAATTTACCAATATATTTTTTAACTTCAAAGTTTAAACTTTGAGAGAGATTGAGAGAGAGAGGGAGAGAGAGAGGCTGAGAGCTAAAGAAGGAGAGAGAGTGTATTACGGTTGGATTTCTACACGTTAGAGATGGTTTTATAAAATTTTTGATCCATAAAACTTTTGATCTTCCTTCCTTATAAGACTTTTGATATTCTTTCTTTGAATATATTATTCTTTTTATTTATGTAGAGGCTTTCTTTTTTTTTTTTCCTTTCCTTACGAGCCATTTCCTCATTTAGATTGAGGCATTCCTTTTTTTTTCTTGTGATTATTTTCTCATTTATATTGGAACTTCTTGTGATAATTTTTTTTTTAATTTAGTTTGAAACTTTTTACATTTTTTCTTGTAAACTTTTTTTTTAATTCAGATTAGGCTTTTATTATACAAAACGTATATTAAAAATATATTCAAAATATGTTAAAATTTAACTACAGTATAAAAAATTTTTAAAAATTGGGGGCCTTCAAAATTTGGGGGCCTAAAGCGGTGGCTTTGATTGCTTTATGCTTAAGCCACCCCTGATTGTAGGTAGAAGTTACAACTAATAAGAAAATAGTAAATGATATGGCGTCCTTACCCCGAGTCCATGTGATTGAGGCTTCCAACATACTATTAGGCCCGTACGAGTGTGTGGCAGTCAATCTACCCCTGATTTGCTAT
The DNA here is from genome assembly GCA_019916065.1 of Vitellaria paradoxa. Classification (NCBI taxonomy): domain Eukaryota; kingdom Viridiplantae; phylum Streptophyta; class Magnoliopsida; order Ericales; family Sapotaceae; genus Vitellaria; species Vitellaria paradoxa. The sequence goes on from CM034234.1 coordinate 39,919,685, forward strand.
GAGCTTATAGAGTACTACTTGCTAAATAGGGTGATGCGACAAGTCGAACTACGATAGGTCATACACCATATTTTGATACTTATCACCTTCTATATACTTTTTGTGTTAGTTTTAGGCCTCAAAAGCATTAACTTTTTATTTTATTTTATTTTATTTATCATTTCAATCATGGTTTAGTCTATTTTTAAAACTCAAACTAGATAAACTTAAATTTTTGCTTACTTATCTGGCGTAATTTAGAATTATACTATAGACCCGACAAACACAAATATGAAAGTTTGGTCAATTTAATTTTGTAATTAGATTGATTTGCTTGTCTACTTAAGTTTTTAGAGCTTATAAAGATTGAGTCAATTTTTTATTTTGTATGCATGAACCTAACCTAACTTACTTGTGCAGACCTTTAGTTAAACTAATATTTGCTATAAAGTAAAATGGTATTGTGAATTCACAAATAGGATTCACAAAAAAGGTATTATCCCTTCATAGATTAAAATAAATTACTTTTATTTGTGCTTTATTTATTGAACCATAATATAAAACAAACTAGACCCTTTAAACTTAATTTATACTTGAAGGTTAAAAAAATAAATTAATTGCATCACACTATGCATATAAAATAAACTCAACGCATTTTTAGATTTGTTAAATTATATATAGTTTACATGTTTGTTATGTAAATATTTTGGAATGCCATTATTTGATAATTGAAATTTGATGTTAATAATATTTATAGAAAATACAGCATAGTAATGTCGGTATAGTTTGGATCTATTATAAATATATTATGAGAACTAAGATTATACAAAAATTAACTTACTTGAATTAAAAGATAAATAAAAATTTGTAACACTTTTTTTAAGCCAAGTATAAATGATTGATGTAAGGTTGGTTCGTATTTAAGTGTTGTTGCAGTCATTTGTTAGTGCCAAACACTAACGCATACATAGACAATGTACGTGATTATGAGTATTATTAAATTAACATATTCAAGAGATGTGTGGACTCTCTTCAATAATAAATACTCTAACAGTGCTATACGAAAAAAAATGCTACTTGTATCACACAAATTAGGGGTGGCTATATCAAAGATGACTAAAGTAAGCACATTTTTCTAATGTTCTTTTGCACTAATGTGCTCCAAAAAAGTAATGATATTGATGTTCATAGTTAAGTTCAAGTAAAATTTTAGTAGACTTGTTTACCAAAGCACTGTTGAGGATGACATTCGAAAAGCTAGTACACAACATTAAACATCGACTGAATGATTTTTTATGCTAATAATTGGGCAATTACCTCATTTTATGTACTTATCAAGGAGATATTTTGATACATTTAATTGCACAAAAGTATTTTGCATTTTTAACTTTCCTAAGTTTTTGCACCATAGGATTTTTCTCAACAAAGTTCTAATGAGACATATTTTTATTCATTATTCATCGAAAAAAAGTGTCATGAATATATATAATAATGAATGATCATAACTTTTTCTACATTTTGGTGTAGCTTAATAAATTATCGTGAACTTTTTCATTTTCCCCTATACGTATGGATGATTGTAAAAAAAAAAAGTATTGAAAGAATTGAATGACATGAAAAAAAAATACGAGTATATAGTTTTAAGGGTGGGAATATTGTGGCACTCCTTTAAAAGCTTCATATATAATTTTAAGAGAGAAGATATTGACACTCCTTTAAAAGTTTCCCCTACTCCTTATAATTTTTTTACTCTACAAAATTATAAAACTAGCCCTGTAATAAAGGTCAACTAATACAAAACACCTCAAATGCCATCATTAACCTTCTTTTTCATTTATTAACATCCTTCAATTTTCACTTTTCTGTAACTATATCTCTCATAATTTCATGTATGTTCTTACTTGTATATATCTATTTGTTTCATTAAATCTTAAAACGAAACACTACGACAAGGCCGACCCCAAGATTTTTGAGACTCAAGGCCAATCCTGAAAATTTTTTGTCAAAAATAACAACATAACAAACATTTTTTTTATCAAGACAGGCATAAGTCATAAAAAAGACATGAGTGATTGAATCTGATAGGATAGGAAATAAGAGTTTCATTAGGGGCTCCACCCAATAAGCCAACAAATGGACTTATAGAAAGTTATTAGGCCTAATGAATTAATTATTTTTGGACACCTAAAAGGCATTCATATTTGGGTTAAAAATGACTCCTATCCTATCTGTACTATAATAGTAAAATAATGTAATTTCTCTCTCCTATTCTCCTTCACCCTCATCCTACGTAACATATCTCTTTACTCTCCATTCTACTTTTTTTTTTTTTTACAGAATTTTGAATTGTTTTTAACTTTCTTCATTCTCTTTTCTTTTCTTTTCTCTTCTCATTGACAAACTTTTGTTTTTTGTTTTTGTTTTTTTTTTTTTTTTTTTTGGTTGGTCCCATATTGCTAAAACACTATAATTTCACTTTCTCATTTTTGTATAAAACTATTAGAGTTATGGCATATGATTTCAATGCATGTGAAGGAGCTCAAAAGTTCCAAAAAAAGGGACGCACTTGTACGTGTTCTGAAAATGGGATTCATTTGCTAATAAATTCAATATAAATGAATTTATGAATTTCAAAAAAAGACCCACTTAAATATAGTTGTAAACTTTATTTATTTCAAATACATTAGGAATTAAATTAAAAACATGAATAAACAATAAAATTAAATTAAAAACACAAATAAAAAAATTCTTAAATAATAATTAGATTATTTTTCTCACAATAACTTATGAAATGTTTAAAATATAAAAATATAAAAGAATATCAAAATATTCATTAGATTCAGAAATAGTTATTTTTAAATTTTAATTTTAAATTTCAATTGGTCATATTAACTATATTTATTTTATTTTATAAAGCACACACTTTATTTTTTTATTAGAGTTAATTTTGTAAAAAAACAAAAAATTATTATCAAATATTATGCGACACTCTCTATATTAGCATTTAACTTTTTTTATTTTTATAAATATTTGAATAAAATTAGTATTGGGAGTGATTCTTTTCTAAAACTTATTAATTATTAAATGTTAATTAAATTTAAAATATAACTTCTCTTATAATAAAAACTCTTATTATATCTTAAATTTAAAAATAAAAAATGCCAAAATATTATTTAAGCTTCAGAATAATTTTTTGAAGGAAATTTTTCGGTTTTAAATTTAAGTTGGTCATGTTAATAATTTTTAACGAATTAGTGATACTCAATATTTGAGTTATTTTATAAATTTATATTATTTGTCTATCTATGATATTAAAATAATATTTTTATCTCTCATCTTTTCATTAATTCTAATCATGTGTATCATGCTCCATTAATACTCGCCTTTCTTTAAAATATTATCTTTTCATTCACAAACAGTTTTATTTATTTTTTGTTCCACATTAATAGAAGACTACAACTTTACTTTTTCTTTTGTAAATAAAGTCATTGGGAGTGCGGCGTATGATCTTAATTATTGCAATAACAACTTTTAGTAATTTTTAAATTTTAAAACAAAAAAATGCCTAAATATTAATATAAAAAATACCTAAATATTAATTAGACTTAAGAGTAACTTCTTATAAAAATTCAAACTTAAATTGTTCACGTTGCCCATTTGGTAAAAAAATCATGTAATATTTGAATTATTTTTATACATTACAACATATGGCATATGATTAATTCCAATAATTTGATTGATTAAAATAAAAATATATATTAAATTTGACAAATAATTTAAAGTTTAAAAGATCTGCCTGGTTAACTATGTTTGAGATTTAATATACAGTCTAAAGTCAAGCTTAATTTTTAAGATTGAATAAAGCCAAGATTTGGTAAAACATAAGTTTTAGTACTTATATAAAAATCCAACTTTGATAAACTCTATTGGCTCAATCAAGCTTATACAAATCTATATCTAATAAAAAAAAATATATTGGAATCCTTTTTTCTCTTAATTTTTATTCCTACATGACATATTCTAATATTTTCTATTTTATTTTTCTTTTTTTAATAAGTTGTTGAACTAAATTTTTATAAATTGTCTAAAACTATTAGGGTTGTGGCATAGATCCATAACTTGCCTATTCATTCTCAAAGTTGTAATATTTACATATGTGAAATAAATTAAATTTAAAATGCACATAAAAGTATTTAAATTATATTGGGCTTGAAAAATGGTTTAAAAATTACTAAATATTAATTAAATTTAAGAATTCTAAGTTCTCTAACTATGAAAACTCTTAATATATTTTAAATTCAAAAAGACAAAAAAAAAATTTATCTAATTGCCAATTAGATTCGTGAGTAATAACTTTATACAAAATTTTAAATTAATTTTAAATTGGTCATAATAACCATCCAGTTAAAAATTTTAATAATATTTAGTATTTGAGTTATTTTTATAAATTAAAACGTACGACATACAATTAATAATATTAGTATTTTTAATTATTAGTTGTCTTTATAAAACCAATCAAAATTTATTTTAATACAGTTAAAATTAATAATATATTTAACTCAAGTTAATTTTGTAAAATGAACTAACAATTAACAAAATAATATTGAAATTGAAAAATTCTTGAAATAAAAAAGAGAGATTTGAGCAATTAGATAGATTTGGGATTTAATATATATTCTAAACCCAACCAAACTTGATTTTTCGAATTAGATTAAGTTAAGATTTGATAAAAACATAAGTTCTTAGTATGCATATAGAAACTTAACTTTGATTAGCACTATCGATTCATTAAAACTTACATAAATAAAAAAAATAAAAATATAAGATTATACTAAACTATGCAACTTTAGTTTATACATGCCACAAATCACTTGGTCTGACTAAATATTATCTTGTGAACTAATTTATTAACAAAACTTTTATTTTTTTATCAATGTAAAATGTTGTATAATCCTGTGCATTGCATGAGTTAACACTAGTCCTAACTATAAAAATGAGTATGTGGCCTTTTTTTGGGCAGTTTTTGGGCCCTAGGCCCAGACCTCTTGGGCTTCACCCAAAAGTTGGCCTTAACAATGGAAGCGGATTCTGTTAAAGCAAAACTTTAAATGTATTTATTTATTTATTTATTTTTGCACAAGTAATATGAAGCAAAATTCATATTATTATGAATTATCAAATCCCACAATTAGCAGAGCAACTATTAATTTTTTTTAATTTTTTCCTTTCGTGCGATTGATTTCTTAGCAAAACAACATGGAAAAAATTGCATATAATATTTCTTTATTTTTTTTAATCTTTGTTAGCGTATATTATGCTATTACATTATTAGAGTTTTTTCCTTATTAAATTTTTTTTGACAATTCATATTTGTATTTTTTTTTTTTACTTTGTAATTTATAGAACGTTTTTGTTAAAGTTGTTGAATTATTTCGAACAATGCCATTTTTGGGGTAAATTACACCTAGACTCTCTGAACATTAGGATAATTACACCTTGACCCCCTTAACATTTGAAATTAGTAAATAACTCCTTTATTTTGAAATGTTGCTCACAATCGACCCCCCTTCGTTAGTAAACTATTAGTTTTCCCATTAAAATGCTGATGTTAGCCAAAACAAATTTTAATATACCAATTTTACCCTTTTGCACATGCAAAGGACTGAAATAACTTCCCTCATTTTGCTTCTTTGGATGCTTCGACGATGCTTCTATAACAAGTGAGAGGAACGAAGTGAAACTGACAAAAAAGGTCACGTGGACAACAAAGAAGCCATAAGGTAGACGACGAAGAATGAAGAAGCCTGTCTATCTTTTCGTGAGGTCCTTTTCATCGGAGGACCGTTGACCCCTCCATTTCATTAGGGTTTTTCCATTTGTGGGGAACAAAGCTTCTACGTGTAGTAATAATTTTTCTGTTGTAATATTTGTTCATTATTTATTTATTTCCTTCTAGTTTTTTCTTACAATTATAAGAACTAACTTGTAAAAAAATCGAAGCCCTAATTAAACCAAAAAACAATAGTTGTAAAATGGGTTTTCATTAGAAATTAGGGAAAAATATGAAATTTGCAAAAATTAGCTGCTGCTCGTCCTCAATTTGGAAGTTTCAATTTTTTCCTTTCTCATTATACATTTGATAGTTATTTGGATTGAAAGAAAGAAAGAAAACTGGGATTGTTATGGAAGGAAATGCTGGTCACCCCATTTCTGGGTTATGAACAAGCAAGAGTGGGTAGTTCACTTATATTTTAACAAATTAAATCTTGAAAAAAAAAATTGAACTATAAACATGTATGTGCATTACAGATGTTTGATAAAATCTCAAACATAAAAATTTTTTATTCTATACATTAGGATGAAAATTGGCTTTTTCGTTAGGAATTGTTAATAGTTCAATTTATTGAGTTTTTTTTTTTTTTTTTTTTGAAATGTGACAATTTATTGAGTTTTTAGTCTTGTCTAATGCATTTACGTTGTGACAGTAATACGTCAACAAATAACACTAGAGATTGCATTCTGGATTGAGGTATCGTAATAAACATTGTAGATGTGGGAAAAAGGCAACTGTTGCCATATCGAAGTCAGTGGAGAACCCTGGGAAGCTTTTATTTTCGATGTGCTAAAAAAGAATGTAATTTTTTTGCGTGGTGTACAGCCCTACCAGTGATGAATGAATTCAAAGAAGTTAAGCAAGTAAGTGAAGGGAATGAATCTATACCTCGTGATGTAATCAATGAATTTAGAAGGATTTTTACAAGACTACAAACTTTGGAAACTAACCAAATAGTCTTAAAGCTTATGCTAGTTTTAATTGTGATCATCACGTGGATGATTTTTATTGTATTGATTGTAATTTTAGCAAAAGTAATTTGATCTTGAATTGTAGTACTCTGTGATTTTTTGTGGTAAATGATTGTACTTATTGTTACTAAATTGATTGCTTTGTGGTGTATTTGTGTTCTTAGTGTTATGACTTGGAACAGGTTCCTCTACTTCATATGTTAAGTTTTTAGTGTGAATTTATTCCCTATTACTATAGGATTTAATATTATGTTCTTATTTTCAAAATTTGAAGAACTCAAAAAATGTACAGTCTTAATTCATTTTCATTCATCTCCATTTTATCCCTCTTTTCTATTTTCATTATCTTCAAATGGAACGTAAATTCATTTTCATTAACACTATTCATTGTTTTGATTTTTCTATTTTCATTATCTTCAAATGGAATGTTATGACACGAAACAGGTTCTTCTACTTCATATGTTAAGGTTTTAGTATGAATTTATTCCCTATTACTTTAGGATTTAATATTATATTCTTATTGTCAAAATTTGAAGAACTTAAAAAATATACAACCTTTATTCATTTTCATTCATCTCCATTTTATCCCTCTTTTTTGTTATCATTATCTTCAAATGGAACATAAATTCATTTTCATTAACACTATTCATTGATTGGTTTTTCTATTTTCATTATCTTCAAATTGAATGTTATGACTCGAAAAAGGTTCCTCTACTTCATATGTTGAGGTTTTAGTATGAATTTATTCCCTATTATTTTAGGATTTAATATTATGTTCTTATTGTCAAAATTTGAAAAACTCAAAAAATATACAGCCTTAATTCATTTTCATTTATCTCCATTTTATCTCTTTTTTATTTTCATTATCTTTAAATGGAACGTAAATTCATTTTCACTAACACTATTCATTGTTTAGGTTTTTCTATTTTCATTATCTTCAAATAGAATGTTATGACTGTTTTCTATTTGCATTATCTTCAAATGAAATGTAACCTTAATTCAGTTTTGTCCTCTTAAGAGCACAGTAAAAGTGAAAACGAAGCTGTCCTAGGAGAGAGTTTGCAATAAAAACATTAGCATCTCATGACCCAACAACTCAGTATATCTAGTGTCCAAATATGAAACCATCAATGAAGTGCCCACAAATACTCGCATAATAAACCGATTTTAAGTACAAATCCATGAATTTGAAACCCTTCATAAACCATATTAGTTGACCTACTATAGGCAATCAGCTCAAAGTGGGACTATAAAGCTTAGTTGCTCAGTTAATTGATAAAAACTTCGCAATCCAACAACTTAATTAAATAACAAAAAAAAAAAAAACCAAAAAACAACATCAACAGTCTACTAAACACAAGCATAAACATAAAATAGCTCAAATCTAGCTTAAACATAAACATAAAACAGCTTAAACATAAGTACTAATTAAAATGTATTCAAATATAGCTACTGCTTACAAATATTCAAAATAACACTATTCATTCCCATCATTTTTCCCACTACTCAAAAAACTTTAGTGGATTCCTATACTCAACTTTTCATCTGTACTAAATTGTACCCTATTCCAATTATACTGTGTTCCGTGTATACCAAAATCCAAGCAAAAGCCTATACTAATGTACCACTGTACCAAAACAAAAAAAAACCTGTGTACTAGCTGGTACATATATATTTCCAAAAGTTGTAGTTCCAAACCCATAATTTTAACTGATTTTAACTATCAAATAAAGTCAGATTGCTGAAGATTGAGAAGGATGCGATAGAGGTGTTGCTAATTCCAATAAATGTGTGATATGTGTCTGGGTAGTCACTACTTTTGGAGATGCTGTTTGTGGCTTGATTGCTTGTGGAGTTGTTGCTGCTTCTTTCTTGACTGGCTGCAATTTTCTTGGCATATTGTTACTGTTGTTGTTGTTGTTGCTTTACGCTTCTATTACAAGCATAAAATATAGATGTCATTAAATAAATTTTTATTAAAAAACTGCAATTAAACATGTAATCTCTTACCTTAATTGGAGCTCATTATCATATCCTCTTGTTCTGGCTCATACGCTCACAAGTCTTGCATTTTATGTTGTGCTATTTTCTTTGCTCATTGGTAGCAGTAGCAGGCTCATCGTTCTCCTTTATCTTATTTTTCCTTGGCTTGCCTGGGAATCTTCGTAATCTTTGAGGTTCAATAGGATCCCAAGTACTTCCCCATACCACATAGACTCATCAAACATGGGGTGAATCATACGCTCATATGCCTCCATGTACTTGGTGTAATAACCTGAATTTTTTTTTTCTTAATTAAATTGCTTAAGTGTGGTCGTGATACTTGTTATAATAAAAATCTAGAAAATTGAGGATTTGAAAATCTTTGAAATTGGTTGGAAAGATTTTTTGGATTTAGTTTCACCCTATGTGGGAGTTTAATGTAGATTTCTAAAATTTTTATCCAAACACTTCTTAGCCCAATTACTTATTTGGTTCAAACCAATACCATTAACCCATGGGTCAACCCTTTTCTTTGACTCACCTCAACTCACTTCAACTCACTTTATCACTCAATGAATTGACTCATGAATAGTTGCTCTAAATTATTTCCCGACAACTTCATTTCCATCTTCTATGCACTCTCACCATCTTTCAAAATTATTTGACTAATTGGACAAAGAGAAGACCCACATTGATGACCTTAGAGCATCTTTTTCAAATTATTTAGCAAACAAGATTTAAAGCATTTTGTTTGAAAGCTAGCATGATTTAAAGCATTTGGTTAAATTGTCAAAAAGCTAGCATGATTGTTTAAATTTGTCAAAAAGTTAGCTTGATTCCCGGATCATGCCACCTCCATACATCTTCCCCAATGCTTTTCTTTAATGATATGGTTAGATAGTCAAAAAGTAAGCATGATTCTTGGATCATGCTACCAATTGTATAGGCATGATCTTACCTTAGTTGATTTTTTCTCCACTAATAATTTTCTCTACACTCCCTATAAATTGTGTGTCTTCCAAGAGAAGAAAATAAGAGAGAAATAATAATAAATTATTGATTAGTGAGGCTGAAGATTTGGTGTTGCTTGGAGGAAGAAGAAAGGCTTGGAATTTTCCAATTTGGGTAGTGTTCAAAGCTAACTCATTTTTCCTTCTCAGACTTGGTCATTAATATCTTCATTGAGGTAGGATGATGAATCCCCTAAAATATATTTGATGCATTTTCTGGTTTGAAGTATGAAACTTGATTGTGATAAAAATAAATACCCGTATATTGGGGGTAGGGAAGCCAAAATTTTGACTGAAGTAACTCAGTATGCTGACAGCTCTCTATTTGTAACTTCTTATGTGCTTCTAACCCCTAAAACGGTGGAATTAGGCTTTGGCTAAAACATAAAAGTTGTAGCCCTTTCAGTTTTCTTTTCAACCCAAAAAGAATTGCATCAATCCGATTTGTGAGTCAAAAGTTATGCCCAAAATACTGAGCACGTGTAAAACTGTATTTTCTGAACAAACTGAATTCAAAGCTGTTTTTGTACCTTTAGACCTTAGAATTTTAAAAAGTGTAAAACATGAAAGTTGTAGCTCTTGAAGTCTAGTTTCCACAGATATAAAGTTTATAGATATTGGAGTCTTGCTATATTTTATATGAATTTTCTATCAAGCTGCTATTCTGCTTAACTTTAATTGATGCTTGTTTGGATTTGTTTAGAATATTATGTTTAAAGATTTATTTAAATTTCTAATTTCCTTCTGTTAGTTATTATCATGTTAATAATTTCTATTGATATGAAATTATTTTAAACTAGATATTATGTATTATTTGACACTCTAATATTGATGATAATTGACTTAGATAATCAGTTTCATCATGGATAGTTGGATGACTTATTCAAACTAAAATGCTAATATTTGATAAAATGCCAATGGACTCGTTCTTTTCTCATTTGGTCTTTCTTAAATGAATTTGATTTATTTTTGGCATTATTTTGTCAACCTAGCAAGTTATATAATTATACTTTTATGATTAAGTGAATTAAATGAAACTCATTTAATACCTTCCTAAACATTGGGATAATTCTGTGGACATTTGTGGATATCTTGAAGCCAAAAACCTACGATAAGAGTTTGGTTATAAATAAGATGATGATTGGAAATTTATTTAAATTATTTTTGAATAAAATAAAACTTATCAATTTTGCTAAAAATTAAATATAAGTCCAAGAGCTATTTATTATCTTCATATTCCATAAAATAATAAAATAAAAGGTAAAAGGAGCAAAAACTGAGATTTGCAGCCAATGAGGTTCGAACTTGCGACTTTAAATCGCAATTAGGGTCGCCCACCGACTAAGCTACCAACCTCGGCCTAATTAATATACCATTAGAAATAATTTTATTCTTATCAAATTTGGTACGGTAAGCTTGTCAAAACAATTAACTAAAATACTAGTTTGTATTCTAATTTTTTTTTTTTTTACTTGCTAATTGTTAATTTACATATAGCGCCTACCTTTGTGATAATAATATTGATGACTATGTTAAATCTTTGATTTATTGAGAATTACTATTAAAGTATGGATATAGATAAAGTACTTAAAAATATATTGCATGTGACTAAATAATCTCACTTTTGATTCATCGCCCGGGAACATTGCCGGTTGTTATTAAAAATGTCTGATTTCCATACAAGGTACCCTTGGAATGTAAAAGGGTGAGAAGAAATTAAGGCACTTCATGCTAAAGCTGTTTTTGGCAATGGGGTGATGGGTGGGTAGAAATGACCTTTTAGATGAAGATGGGAACATGCATTTTATTTGGGAGATGCTCCCTTCTGACCTGGCCAGTCAGGTAGCCGGTCGCGACGGCTAGGGTTTTGGTAGGTGACACCGTCGGTATGCATTGGATGCTAAGCCCGTAAAGTCACTGGTTCCCAAGGCTGGGGGTAGAGGAAGATATGAGTATGATTATCTTAGGAGAATTTAGATTAAACTCCTTTACAAAATTTTACTGTGACCAGCAACCTCTCTTGTTATGTATGAATGATGTGTTGGAATTATTTAATTATATTTAATTCCTCTCGATTAATATTTTATAAATATATATATATATATATACATATATATATGTATGAAACCTGTATCGCTACGGGGTTTGATCCCGAGACCTTGAAGATCTAAATCTGAGATCCCTACCACTGCGACAAAGACTTCATTGTGGTATACACATCAGTATTTAATTATTTTACATGTAAGTAAAATAGTAGTTACGGTGACGATTTCATCGAACCATTGTAAGTATAATTTACATTATTCAGTTGAGATCTATTGAATTAATTGTTGCATAAATAGTATGCCACTTAAACACATTCACTTAATACAGTGTAGTATTGCAACCACTGCATATAGGCACCTAGGAGATTCTGATTACTGAGCTTTAGTAGCTCACCCCTTGTGGGAATATTTTTTCAGGATATTAAGCACAGGGATACAGAAGATGAGCTGGAAAGAGATTAAATTCTCTTAAATATTCCATCAGAAGAGTTATCTATTTTTTCTTCTTTCTTGCACAGAGCTGGAGGACTTTATTTTTGGTCTGTAATAATTGTTGGATGATTGTAATTATTAAGCATAGACCTAATTTGCTTTTATTTGGTATGTAATGTTAATAGCGTGATTGGGACACTTAGATGGCTCTGTAATATTTTTCTCTATCTTTATTTTGAGCCCTGTAGTTGAAATCACATCAAATGGTTCAGTCCAATGACTTATAAATATTGTTTGGGATAAACATGGGATTTTGACTATCTTAAATTTTTCTTACGGGTCAACCCCAATCTGGAGGAAAACTCTGGGGTGTGACAGCGTGTTTTTATCATCTTATTTTTATACCTAACAAATAAATTCCAAGTCACCCCTGGGCATTCGGTTATGAAAATCCGGGGCGTGACACAGTCTCTGCTTCAAGATAAGTAACAGGCTCTGCCTCTAGCTTTGTCTCAACAACAGGGGCTGGCAAAGCAAGAATCTTCTGTACTTGAGGCACCTTAGGCACATCAACAAAGTAGTCTGCTTCAGGCACAACAGTTGCACCTTCACCGCCATCTACTTTCGCAAGTTCAGTTGTAGAACTTTCAACAAAATCGAAGAATATGTCTACCTTTTTTTTTGCTGATATCTCAAGCATGTCTAACAAGTCATAATCATTCTCTAAGGTAAACTCAACATTACTTAACCTGTAGTACACTTTTAAACTACCCCTAATAAGCCCACTACTCCCACCTAATGCATATTGCCATATATCGTCTAGTAGATCTAACATAGAATATCTATTAGGATCCAAGTTGCTAATTATGAACATAACATCACCATGGTGCACTGTGATAGTATAATGTGTGTATTTTGGTGCCATTAGTAACCTATTAAACATAAAATTTAGAAAAATAAGCATTTAGATCCACAATTTAAAAAAGAAACTGACTAAAGCAATGTGGCATTCCTAGTCTAAAAATCAGAAATAAATATGCCACCCCGTCCAGGGTATTAGACTTGTTACAGCTGAAGTCGAGATAAAAGCTCAGTTACAGGTTTCCCCTAGAAATTGGCACAAAAAAAAAAGATAAAAAATAAAACGAAAACAAAATATCAAAAGCCGCAGCCCTAAAGTAATTGAAAAAATGATATATTAACTAGCTAATCCATAGAATTATATATGACTAATGTTAACTAAATGTATAGCATTCCTAATCTAAAAATCAAAAATAAATGTGCCACCCTATGAGTAATTAACAGAATTATATATGGCCAATGTTAACTAAATGTGTAGCATTTTTAGTCTAAAAATCAGAAATAAATGTGCCACCTCGTCATAGGGTATTGGACTTGTTACACTTGAAGTCGAGATGAAAGCTCGGTCACAGGTTTCCACCAGAAATTGGCAAAAACAAGATAAAAAAATTAAACAAAAACAAAATACCACAAGCCATAGCCCTAAAGCAGTTGAAAACCATGATATATTAACTAGTTAATTAACAAAATTATATATGACCAATGTTAACTAAATGGTGATAATTAGAGACAAATGTGCATTTAACTCCAATAAGCATTTAACTCCTAAATTTAAATTGAAAAAGATACTATATTAACTAGCTAATTGAATGGTGATAATAAAATGGCGCTAATTAGAGACAGACGAACAAAACAAAAACATTAGCCAATATACATCCACTTAAGTATATACACATATGAGCAAATATATAAACAGAAAGAGAAAAGGGACCATAAAATAAGAGTCAAAAATACAATAAATTAAACAAAAAACAATAGTAAATATGCAACCACGCAAGCATATGCACATATGGGTAAATATATAAACAGAGAGAGGGGGACCACAAAATCAGAATCAACGATACAATAAATTTAACAAAAAAGAACAGTTAATATACAACCATACAAGCATATGCATGTACGGGTGAATATATAAATACACACAGAGAGAGGGGACCATAAAATCAAAATCAACATTATAATGAATAGAACAAAAAAAAAAAAAATTAGTCAACGTATGAGAAAATATATAAACACACATAGAGACATAGATAGAGGGAGAGAGAGAGAGAGAGAGAGAGAATAACCAGTCGGCCGGACATGGAGACGACAAACTAACTATCAAATGTTAGGGCTTCAGTTAGGGTTTCGTTTGAGTTAGGGGTTCCGTTTCAGAGATTTAAGGGGATGGTAGCAGGAAGTTAGGTTTTCGTTTCAGAGAGGGAAAGGAAGACTTTCGTCTCAGAGGAAATCGGGAGAGTGGAGTGAAGTTAGTCTTCTCGAAACAATAAGAAGCCAGTTAAAAAAAAAAAAAAGAAACAATAAGAAGCCTAATATCATGTAGAAAGGGCACATTTGTCTTTACAATCAAAATTAACGGAGTTAGCAGCATATCTAACGGAGGGGGGTCAGTTGTGAGCAACATTTCAAAATAAAGGGTTATTTGCTAGTTTTAAATGTTGAGAGGTCTAGGTGTAATTATCTTAATGTTCAGGGGGTCTAGGTATAATTTACCTTTTTTTATGTAATGGTGACTGGTCTTGGAGATGAATGTTAAGGTTTAAATTTCAATTTGATTTATCTTTATTTCAATTTTTTTCCTTAGTGTATGAACTAATAAATGATTATGATGTCTTGTTTTGTATTAATTAAAAAATAATAATTGTTAATTTTCTTCTATGATTTTTGATAAAGTAAACTTCCAAGATATATTTACAAAACTAATTTAAAAAAAAAAAAACTAGTAAAAAAGCTTTCCTACACAACATTATGAAATTATAATTAACAGTAGATTTTTAATTTAACATGCAAATTAATAAAAAGTGGGGGATGTTATAGAAAAGTAAAAAGTGGATGGTGTTAGTTTTGTAATAATAAATAGAAAGAGAGAATAATTAAAGTATTTGATGTGTTTTGTATTAATTGTCTTTTACTACAAGGCTAGTTTTGTAATTTTGTGGAAATAAAAAACGGCAAAGGCTGGGAGACGTTTTTGAAGGAATGTCAATTTCCTTACCCTAATTTTAATTCTTTATGTCTACTTATTTTGATTATTGTATAAGTTTTGATCTTATAACATTAATATAAATATTTTTAAAATGTCATTATTTTTGTTTCATAATATTAATATAAAAAAGATAATTTAATAATTGTATAATTTGGAACTACTATGGCACCGTTTAGAGTGCAAAAAATTCTACAAATTTTCTTAAATTTCTACTAATTTTTTTTTATCTCGAACTACGTAAATCTCTATAAATTTATTTAAATCTCAACAAATCATTGCATCTTTATAAATTACAATATATCTTTATAAATCTCAATAAAATTTTTCTAAATTAAAAAAGTTCTGACATGAAAAGTCAGAAAATATCTGCTAGAATAATTTTGACTATTCATTTCTATATTTTTTTTATTAGCTGCACTTTAAATGCTAAAAAATTACCTAAATCACCTTTTAATTAATCTATTTGAGTATCAAACCATTTCTATAACTATATTATGAGAACTAAAGTAGAAGATAGATATAATTTAATAATACCTTTTGGCTTTTTAAGCCAAATTTAGATGATTGATGCAGGCTAGTTTAAGAGTTAGTTTATGAATTAAAAAAAGTTAACTTTTTAGCGGTTAATTACTAAAAATATTAAAAGTTTATTTTTTTGTTTTGTTTGAAAAGAGAACAAAATTAATTTTTTTAGTAATTAAAATATTAATTTTTTTATTAATTAGATATTTTTGTTATTCATAATTTTAAACTTAAAATATAAGTGAATAAATTTCATCATTAAAAAAAAAAATTTAAAAAAGTGAGTAGCCAAAGTTACTACTCCCAAACGATGTATAAGAGTTTCCACATTCTCTTATTAGAGAAAATACTAACGGTTATCACGCACAATACCCGTGACTACGAGTATTATTATACTGACACGTAGTGAAACGGAATTGACAGAGTGCCAAACATCGCTAACTGGGTCAGCCTCGTTTACTCGAGCAAGAGAGCTCGAAGTCGATTCACCAAGGACGAGAGAAAGAGAGAGGGAGAGCGAGCGGGTATGAAGGAGGAGGGCATGAGCTCGTCGGGGCATCCACAATTGCTTCCCAAATCATCTTCTCCGCCGCCAACCCTAACCCCTGCTGCTAGGTTTGCATCTCCTCCCTTCTTCGTCGTCTTCGCGCTAGGGCACGCTTAGAATTACATACATGTGAATGTGTATGTATGTTTTGTATGCATGTTACTGCGTTATTTTGGGGCTTCGCCTCCTCTTCAAGGACTTTTCATGATTTGTTGCTTGATCCGTGTGAGTTTTCGTAACGGAACAATGTGCGCCGTTCGTTTCGCGAGAAAACGCGGAAACCATTGGCGGAATTCTTAGTTTGGATACAGAAGACGATTAAAAAGAAAAAAAAAAAGCTTTCGTTTCTTAATTTTTTCTTTCAGTTCGGATGTGAGGCCTGTTTTCGGAGATGTAAAATAGTCTTTGGTGGAAGAAGGGCGAGCTTACTCTTGTCTTTTTTCTTTTTTTATGTTTTGTTTGATTTCAATGATTCCTAGAGGTTAATTTTGGTGGAAAGTTTCTTAATTTGAGCTAATTGCATTACAATTATCTCAATTTTAGTTGATACTGAAAGATCTTGATTTCTAAACCTCTACCAGAACCTAATTGTCTATGCATGATATGCTGCTTTGGTGGCTGCTGAAGTTTAATGAACTTATGTTTTTGAACTCTAGTAGATTCCAGCATTTTATTTTAATGCCTCTTTACAAAAATTGACTAGGAGTTCAATCAATAATCATCTTTAACACCCCCTCCCCCCCAAAAAAAACAAAAAAAAAAAAGTCTCTGAGTGCTAATTATAAAATATAACAAATGATATGAACAGTGGGATGGTAGTTGGATTTTCCTTTTTAATTGTAAGTTACTTTACAATATCATTTATGCTTGTTGTTGATAGTTTATAGTGTGGCCTATATAGGAAACCTAGTTAAAATCAGGGTCAAGGTCTTACTACGTTCAGTTGATTACTTAGGATTCTTTTGCTTGTTTGGATATATTATGCTTGGATTATTGATGTAGTGCAACTGTTGCAAGCATTTTGTGGGCATTGTAGTTTTATTAAACTATATTTTTTTGTATTTTTTTATTTGTAGATTTTTAGGATTTTAGTGAGAGAATCTTTGGGCCTATGTTGTTACCAGATTGGGTAGGAGTAGTTTATATTATAAGTACCTATTAGTAGTTTGCTTGCTTGCTTGTTTGTTTGTTTTTTTGTTTGTTTGTTTGTTTTTTTTTTTTTTTTTCTTTTCATGCTTATAAAATGGTCTCTTGGGGTTCTATGAAGATGGGGAATTTGTTAAAAGCATCAATGCATATTTTATAGTTTTGATTTCTAAAAGGTTAGTGCAGAAAATATTAGATTGGTTTAGTTGGGAGCTTGTGTAAGTTGTTGGCAAAGGTCTTGTTTGCGAGATTGAAGAAAGTGGTGGATCGTGTAATATCAAATTCACAAAATGCATTGTTGGAGGGTCATCAAATTTTTAATGCAGTAATAATGGCTAATGAAGTAGTGGATGTTAGAATCAGAAGTGCTGCATGGTGTAATATCAGATTCACAAAATGCATTTGTGGAGGTTTGTCAAATTTTTAGTGCAGTGATAATGGCTAGTGAAGTGGTGGATATTAGAACCAGAAGTGGTATCATTGGAGTTATTTGTAAACTTTACATTAAAAAAGCTTAGGATCATGTCAATTTGGGACTTCCTTATTTATTTGATGGAATAGATGAGTCGGATTCAGATAGAGGAGATGGATTTACTTTGCTATATACGATTAGATTTTTCTTTCTTTCTTTCTTTCCTTCTTCTCTTCTTCTTCTTCTTTTTTTTTTTTTTTTTCAAATCGTGTCAACAGTTTGCCTGCATTTTTATTTTTACTTTTTAAATCCTTTATTAGTTATTTTGGTAATAGGGGCTTTTAATAGGTTGGTGGGTAGAGCCGTACAAGGAGTTTATAAGAGGATCTATAGATAGTAAGGAGAGTCATAATTTGGTGGACATTTCTCATTTGTTGATGATTCTATTATTATTATCATTATTATTATTATTTTTGGTGAATCCATTGCAACTGGGGCATATTCACTCTGTGTTGTTATGTTTTCATGTTGGATTAGATTTGAGGTTTAATTTGGCGAAGTCTAAACTAATTCCAGTTAGGAAGGTGACCAATATGGAAGATCTAGCTATGATCACAGGGTGTAGGTTTGGCTCTTTACTTTCTATGTATTTGGGGTTTCAGTTGGGTGCATCTTTCAAGGATAAGAAGGTGTGGCTCTTATTAATATTATTATGTCAAGCTTGCCAACATAATTTATGTCTTGTTTCATTGTACTTATATTAGTTGTAAGGGTTCTTGCGAAACTCCAAAGGAATATTTTATGGGTGGCTTTAGTTGAAGAATTCAAGTATCATTTTGTTGATTGACAAAATATCCTTACCATTACGAGGGGTAGGGATTGTTATCTACAAAATCAAGCTGTTTAATGAAGTTCTTTTAGGGAAGTGGCTTTGGAAATTCGCTTGTGAGATAGATAGATTTTGGAGAACTGTGATTTCAACTAAATTTGGTGTTTCCTAGGAGGGTGCATGGACAACTAAAAATGGGTGCCGCTATCACACTGGAGAGGTATTTAAAATAGATGGAATTAATTTTCGGATTGTCTATCCTTTGAGCTGGGAAATGTTGGTCGTGTGAGATTTTAGAGCTACCCATGGCTGGAAAGCTGGAAACTACATGAATTTTTTCCACAAATTTATGATTTGGCAATAGAGAAGGAAGTGTCAGTATCTAAGTATCTATCTATTTAAAGCTATAAAATTGTGTGGAATACTTCTTTGTGATTGGGAGTTTCATGTCTATAGTGATCCTTTGTGTATGTTCTATTCTTGGAGGGGTGAAGGAGGTGATGCAACGAGGTGGAAATTATCTAAAGCAGGGATTTTCTTAGGGGTAGCAAAGTGGTAGGTTTTCCTTGGATAAAATATGGATAAATGGTGCGCCTCCCAAAAAGAAGATTTTTTTGGTGCTTAATTCATGGTAGAGTGCTCACTATTGATACTTCCGTGCAGAGGGGGAAAATAATTATGAATTGTTGTTGTCTTTGTAAGAGTGACATTGAATCCATTTCTCACATTTTTTTTTTTTTTTGCATTGTTAGGAATTGTGGAATTTGACACTTTTTCTTTTCAGGATGAATTTTTTTCTCAAAGGGTAGGAAAAATTTGCTTAATGCATGGTGGTGTAATAGTGTCTTGACAAGTAGGAGAGTAGCTTGGACGATGGTTCCTTATTGCTTAGTTTATAAAAGACCTTTTGAAGGCATTGAGTTTCCTTTGTATAAATTGAAGAGTCAATTTTTAATAACTTTGTATGGTTGGAGGAGGAAAGTATCTGCATTCATTTAACTTTTTATCTTTCGTTGAATTCATGGTTGTTTAGTCATAGGGAGTGTATTTGGGTGGCATCCCCTGATGTCTTAATTAAAAAAAAAAAAAAAAAATTCTCTTATTTATCAATCAATTAATAAATGAAATGGCCTCTTGGGGAAACGCTGAATTAAGGTTTGTAATATGAATAAAAAATTTGAATATTTGGAAGAGCTTTGCTCTCCCTCTGTGTGTGTGTGTGTGTGTGTGTGTGTTCTCCATTTATTCTATTTTTTCTCCTATGTTCATTATTTCCTCTCTTTCTTTAGCTTCTCTATCTCTATCTTTCTCTTATGAAACAAATCCATACATTTAATCTTGCTTGCATGAATTGTTTGCGTAAATTATGTGGTACCAAAATTTGGTTATATATTAACATAATTAAGAATCGAAAACTTGTAAAAAAAAAAAAAAAAATTAAGAATTGAGAACTTGGTGGTGGGAAGAAACAAGAAATATTTAAGATGGCTTATTTAAGATGGCGTAAACAATAAATTTTTAAAATCTAAAATTTGTAGGTTGAGTAGGACAAAAATATATAGTTTTTAGCTTTAGCAAAACTAGAAATAGGAATGATAATAATGCCAGCAAAACTTGATGCTTAAGAGTGACCTTCGAGTATTTTGAATCAATCATCCATAAGAAAGGAAATATATAGAAGAATGCCGTCCAAAGACATAGGGTAGGATGCATGAAATAAAGAAGTTAATTAAGAATTTTATGTGATCATAGAACTCTTGTTAAGCTAAATGAAACTCCAGAACTATTTTAATGGAAATACTTTTCTAAGATATGAGTGTTTTGCGGAAGTGAGGATGTAAGATGGACGAGTAGAGAGTTCCAGGGAAAAAAAATAAATGAGTGCATTCATTAGAAGTTAGAATTGGATCTAGTTGAAGATAGAATGAGGGAGTGCTATTTGAGATGGTATTATCATGTGCAACAGCTACGTAGACCAATTAATCTTTTTAAGAAAGCATTGAATTTATTCAAATTGAGAGTAGCATAAGATGAATGGACAGGTCAAGAAAGACATGAGTTGAGGTAGTTAGGAATTATATGATTTTTTTGGGCTCAATTGAGGATGTAGCTGTTATAGGGACAACAAGGAAACAGATGCATGTAAGTGCAAGTTTTTTAGGCCAAGGCTTTCGAGTTAACATGATTACTACTCACAAATTCTTTATGCAAGCATTGTGATGTCATAGCATCAACATGCTGTGTTTACACCTGTAAAATGATATTGGTGATTAGGCCATGAACACATTCAATAGCTCAACTTTTTGGATATGTTTGTAGGTGATATACGCACGAGGGATGAAAATTTTAGGGATTTTTTATGAAAATATCCTCTCAAATTATCCCTCTTTTTACTGTTTCGTCCTTAAATTATCAAACGCACCTATTACATCCTCGAACTATACATTTCCATTCTATTTGGTTTGAACACTAATTCGATCTATTAAAGTTAACGGATAAAGTTAGTGTTCGAACCAAATAGAACAGAATTGGATAGCTCGATAATGTAATTGGTGCATTTAATAATTTGAGGATGAAATAGAAAAAAAGAAAGGATAGTTTGAGGGATATATTCATAAAAAAAATCTTTCTTTTATAAATATTTTTTTAATTTGAACACTTTTTTCATTTTTTTGCATCATATTAAAATGAATTATTTTATTTGACTATTTTATTAAACTAAAATTATTTTAAAGAAATAACATATTATTATAATGATTTTTTAATTAAAATTAAAATAACAATTTATTATTAAAATGATTGATTTTATTAAACTAAAATTATTTTTTAAAAAGTTATAATTACATATTAAAATATTTATTTTTATTGAAATTAAATTAATTGGAAATAAAATAATAATTTATTATTAAAATAATTTACTTTATTACATTATAATTATGTTTTAATAAATAATAATTACATATTAAAATAACTTATTTTAGTAAAATTAAAATTAATGATAATTACATATTAAAATAATTTATTTATTAAATTAATATTACTATTAAAATAATAGTTTATTTTATTAAAATATTTTTATTGCATTGAATTAATTTTAATAATAAAAGTTAATTTATTATTAAATTATGTTATTTATTAATATACTTAATTAAAATTAACCGTTATTTAAAAATAATATATAATGTTAAATTAATTAGTTTAAATATATTTTATTAAATTTAGTTAATTTTATAAAAAATTAATGAAATTAAATATTTTATTAAAATAAAATTAATTATCGTAAATAATAATTGAAAATAAAAAATTAAAAACAAAAACTGTTGAAGATAAACGAAAGAAAAAATCATAAATGTTACAAATGAGGCTTAAATTTAACAATAGTTTTTTATGAAAATATCTCTGAAACTATCCCTCTTTTTTTTTTTTTTCAATTTCATCCTTAAATTATCAAACACACCTATTACATCCTCAAATTATCTGATTCCGTTAAAGTTAACGGATGGAGTTAGTGTTCGAACTAAATAGAATGGAATCGAATAGTTCGAGAATGTAATAGGTGCGTTTGACAGTTTAAGGATGAAATAGAAAAAAGAAGATAGTTTGAGGGATATTTTCATAAAAAACTCAAATTTTAGATGGATGAAGTTTTGGAGACCAAAGTTTTGTTTTTTAGTTGGTGCTTGATGCATGGAAAAATTCTAACAAATGATAATCTTATTGCTAGAAGAACTATTATAATGAATTGGTGTTGTTTATGCAAAGAGATGGTGAATCTATTATTAATTTGTTTATTCATTGTACTTGAGCAAAGGAATTATGAGAGGTAATCCTTTTGTGGTTTGGAACGTGAAAGAGGCAAATCAAGTTTGTGTGGCTTAATGGGGCATTCGAGTCAACAAAAGAAGAATGAAAGCTTGGAAAATGGTTCCCTTGTGCCTAGGATGGATCATTTGGGGGAAAGGAATAAAAGGATATAACGGATCTTCCTTTTTTTTTTGGGGGGGGGGGAGAAGGAATGGGAAGTTTATTTATTTATCAAAAACAATATAACATATGTTTGCACACATGATACGGTTGGGACTGTCAGATATGACTTGACATATGATGGCCACAATAAGGATTGAACGAGGAGGAGGAGAAGAAAAGAAAAGAAAAAAAGCAGTAGGTAGTTTTCCATGAGATTTGATGTCATCCATGTTAAAATCTATGCTAGAGAGTTTGATAGATGTGAGGATGGTTGCTAAGGGAGGAGATACATCCTAGGGTTTCTTTGGTTATTGAAGACAATAAGAAATAAAATTATTTCTTTGATTTCTGGTGATGAAAAACTTTATGGAGATCCTCCTATTTATAGCCTCTTCCATAATCTATATATGGTAAATTTCCCTTTGATGGATGTTATAATCACTGAGGGAATATTACAAAGAAATGGTAAGTTTCCCTATGATGGATGCTACAATCACTGAGGGAATATTTATAGATTTAATTTCCTAATTCTCCTATATTTCCACACTCCCCCTCAAGTTGGATCATAAATGTTAATTAAATCCAACTTGCCTATTAATTCCTCAAATACTGGTTTGAGAACTCTTTTAGTAAGAATGTCTGCTACTTGCTTCTGTGATGGTACATAAACTATGCAAATGATTCCTCCTTTAATCTTCTCCTTGATAATATGCCTGTCTACCTCCACATGCTTAGTTCGATCATGTTGAACTGGATTAAGTGATATATCAATAGCAGCCTTATTATCACAGTATAGTTTAATAGGAAACTTTACAGTAACATGTAATTCTTCAAGGATCCGGCCACGTACGTCATCGAGGGTTTGGTTCAAACCAGCCAAGAACTTAAAAATTCTTTCGTTGTCGACCCTCTTCTTGAATCGTACACTGTTGCCGGTGCATTCCCAACTGTCGTCGATGCTCTGGTCGAGTTCTTGCCAGATCGACGTCATCTCCAAGTAGTATTCTGTGACATCTTTGTCTCCTTGCTTCATCTGCCACAATCGGGTATTCAGATCGAAAATCTGAGCGAAGTTCTCCTCGTTGGAGTACGTCTCGTGTACGGCATTCCAAACATCCTTCGCCGTCGGCAGCCATAGGTAGGTCTGCTTGATTGATGGGACCATCGAATTGACGAGTAAGGAGGTTACCACTGTGTTTTTGAGAGCCTGGCTCTGATACTATGAAGACAATAAGAAGTAAAATTATTTCTTTGATTTCTGGTGATGAAAAACTTTACAGAGATCCTCCTATTTATAGCCTCCTCCATAATCTATATATGGTAAATTTCCCTATGATGGATGCTATAATCACTGAGGTAATATTACAAAGAATTCCCTATGATGGATGCTACAATCACTGAGGGAATATTTACAGATTTAATTTCTTAATTCTCCTATATTTCCAAAGTTACCTATTGAGAATGAAAGTCTCCAATGATCGATTATTGTACAAGTTAAGGGTTTCTTTGGTCAACCCATTGAGAATGAAAGTCTCCAATGATCGAGACATTATCGTACAATTATTCCAGGTTTTGCAAAATTAAAAAAAGAAGAATCCATACCTTCTCTTTTCTTGTGGTGCTTAGATATGCAAATGTATTAGCTCTAGTACCCAATTCCATGTAGCATAGGACATTTTATTATTGTAATTGGAAGGATTAGCAAATTATGTATTAATTGCATTCAACACTTGTACCAAAGGAATTCATACCATTTTATTATAGTAAAACTCTGGCGGTTAGGAATTCTGAGTGGCTCATAAATTCTTTTCTTTTTCTTTCTTTCCCCCTTTTTGGAAGGAGAGAGACAAACATCAAACAGCCCATCCAAAGCCTTTCTATCTATTTCAGTTTGTTCAAGATAATTTGCTTGAGGGTTAACCATACCTAAACTTTTGTTTGCTTTCAGTTCTGCAGGGGCATCATCTCCTGCCGTGCCAGTGAATCTTGGAAGTATAGACTGGCTGGGTCATGGACAGGGTTCCAAAGCGGGTTCTGTATCTCGGATTGGTTCACAGCCCCCTTGGACTTCATTGAGCACGAGTCCTGGTGGGTTTGCCCTTGGATCAGCACGGACTTCATGCAGACCATGGGAAAGGGGGGATTTACTGAGGCGTCTTTCTACATTCAAGCCTGCAAATTGGTTTGGAAAGCCAAAGGTTTGGACCTAATTTATTTTATACATACAAATATTTTGCATGTATTTAGATTATTAAAATGTGTCAATGATTTGTATTTTCATTAGTAGCCAGACTGAAAACCTATATATTTTTCTGTTTTCCCCCATTAAGACCAGCTCATTTTATAGATGCATGCTTATACCTTTCGTTGCTGTTTGGGAAGCCTAAAATGAGGATAGCTATCTTGCATGAGTCCCTAAATAATTCCAGGGAAAAGGATTTAGGAACTGTGATTTAGAGAGCTGGAAAATTACCCATTGCCTTTACTTTATAATCCCAATCAAACAATCTTCTCCAACAATATGAATTAATTGTGAAATTTGTCTGATCGCTGTGTCTAATTTCAAATAACGATTACATTGCTAAAGTTACCTTTTATGTAACTGTTTCTCAAGTTGCCTTAAGATGCTTAATAAATAATAAATTCATGAAACCTGACTAGACTCTGGTGCAGTTTGTCAATGCTCTCCGTTTGTTTCTTTTTATCCAACATCTTTTGTAAGTTCTAGATGTAGGTGCTCATCAATTTTTTGTAAGCATGCTTGGTTCTGCAATGAAACTTTTAATTCTTTTTATTTTCGTGCAGGCTGCCAGTTCATTGGCTTGTGCTAGAAGAGGTTGGGTAAATGTTGATGTTGATAAGATTGAGTGCGAGTCATGTGGTGCAAACCTACAGTTTATTTCATCAGCTTTGTGGACACCTACTGAAGGTGAAATTGCTTTTAATTCAGTTTACTGTGTACTTAGGAAGCACGGATACTCTAAAATGGGTGCCGTATCCATATCGGATACGTATTGGACACACACACTTTTTGGATACTTCAAGATAGTTATCGGATACGCCACATGATGTATCCTATTATTTTATCATTTTTCTTCGAATATATGATTAAGACGAATCTAGATTTGAGTAGTTGGAACTCCTAAAATCATAAAATCTTATGACTTATATTTTGTTCTATTTTGTATATTGAATTATATATTAAATTAATTTTGTTGTGAATGTTATATGCATATATTTAACTAATAAAAATATACAAAATTTATATTTTTTGGCCCTATCCCTACCATGTCTGAATTCTCATTTTTTAAAAATTGCCGTATCCATATCCGTACTCATCGTATCCGTATCCCGTATCTGTATCCATGCATCTTAGCCATGCACTTTCTTGGATTTTAATCTCATTTTATATATTTGCCTTTTTTCTAGTGGGTAGGAATGTGCAGTACCTTAATACCAAAATGTTATACGCACATTCAACTATTCAACTATTCGAGATTATTTACAACAGGTATTTTTTACGATATTTAAAACCAACATCACTCTCTAGGAAAACAGGTTAGAGGCTTGCTTACTATTGGAGATATGTCATTAATATTTGACACGCTTAGCTAATTTTTGCGTGACTTGTAAGTTCTAACACTAAAACAAGCTTGAGGGAGTATACGTGCTTTACTCCCTTTGCTAGATGATGCTACGGATTCTCTTTTCTCCACGTTCACCTTCCCCAGATGGTATTTGGACTTCGGAACCATGTTACATGTCATTAGCCATGTTGGGAATGTGCTCAATTAATTTGTTGCCCTTGCTTGAGCTGTTAGACTCTTTTGTTTTGGGAAGAATGTGTTCAATTCAGTTTTAATACTCATCAAAAGAAGAATGATATAAATTCAAGCAAATGCAGACAAACTTACCCTTATGTGTAATCCATTTAGCTTTATTTCTGAATGAGATAGGATCAGCTGTTATTTACAGACTACAGTATAATGCTACAATCTTTTCCAAAATATTGCTTGTGTTGGAAGTAACAACTAGTTCTTATTTTACTCATTTATTTCCTTGGTAAGAATTTTGTGGATGATGAATACTGGAATTTCACGTGTAGTCAAATGTGTTTTAAAGTTTCATCAGTTCTGTTGCATAAAATAATGAGATGGTGCTTACCACGTTACATAAATTAACAAGATTGAAAACTTTCAGCCTTATTTTGAATCAAAATTTGGTTATTGTTTC
The DNA here is from genome assembly GCA_019916065.1 of Vitellaria paradoxa. Taxonomy (NCBI): domain Eukaryota; kingdom Viridiplantae; phylum Streptophyta; class Magnoliopsida; order Ericales; family Sapotaceae; genus Vitellaria; species Vitellaria paradoxa. The sequence goes on from CM034234.1 coordinate 39,946,660, forward strand.
TATGTTGGACGGTCAATTTGTGAAATTGGTAAATATATTGAAGACTGGCTGTGGATTGTGTGGATTTACCTGAAAAAATCAGCTTCATCAATTGACCAAAATTTTCTCCCTTAGTTTTATATAATTGTTTCTGGGAAATCTGCCTGGGTGATAATAGAGTGACAATTAGAAATCAAGGTTGGCTAGCCAGGGCCAGTATAATGAATATTGTGTTATTCACCATTGAATGTAGTTATCTTTATCTTGATTTTAAATGTATAGTTTGCTGATTCACTGATTTTTTGTTTGCTATGGAAACTTCTTCTTTGTATAACTGTTTGTATTTTGTTTTCATCTGACATTTAGACGCCATTCCCTGGTAATATTCTGTGTTGACACTCATAGCTTGTCGGGGGCATTAATATTGATGCTGCATTCTTATCAATGAATAATGGTTTCATCTCTTAATTATCTTTGATAAAGCTGATAGCGCAGCAGAAAACTTTGCCAACCAGCTAGATGCAGGGCACACAGTCACTTGTCCTTGGAGAGGAAACAGCTGTGCAGAAAGTTTGGTGCAGTTTCCTCCTGCTCCCCCATCAGCTCTTATTGGGGGTTATAAGGATCGCTGTGATGGACTCCTGCAGTTTCTCTCCCTCCCAGTTGTGGCTGCTGCTGCAATTGAGCAGATGCGAGTTTCTCGGGGCCCAGAAATTGACCGTTTTCTTGTTCAGTCACAGGAGTCTGGATTTAAGGGAGAAAATATCTCAGGAGTGGGAAACACCAGACAAGAGGACTTCTTTATATATTCTCGTGTAGGATTGGGAAATCTTATAAACATTTGTAGACTAGTATTGATTTACTTCTATGCTTTTTCTAATTTCTCAAAATTCTGATTCTTTGTCTCAGAAGCTTATAAGCTTGTGTGGGTGGGAACCAAGATGGCTTCCAAATGTTCAGGATTGTGAAGAACATTCGGCTCAATCAGCTAGGAACGGATGTTCAATTGGTCCTACTAGAGAACGTGCTCGTCTTCAAGATGCTGCCAGAAAAGATACTCGAAAGAATGAATTACTTGGTCTTGAGTCTAAATCTGAATCTAGGTCACCTTTGTTAGATTGTAGCCTATGTGGAGCCACGGTCAGAATCTGGGACTTCCTAACTGTGTCACGTCCTGCTCGCTTTACTCCCACTAGCATGGATATTCCCGAAACAAGTAAGAAAATGGCATTGACACGTGGAGTAAGTGCAGCAAGTGGAATCAATGGATATGTTGCTATTGATGGTATGGAAAAAGAGCAGACCGAGGACCATGATGAAGCTGCAACAACAGATGAGGGGAAAGCATTGTCAAATGCTGGTGTGGATTTAAATTTAACGATGGCTGGTGGGTTATCCTCTACCCATCTACACATGACAATGATGTCTGAACAGTACCAAGATGCTGATATGGGAAGGGATCTAATGATTGGGCAGCCTTCCAGCAGTGAGGTCGGTGACCGTGCAGCGTCATATGAATCACGAGGTCCCAGTACTCGTAAGCGGAACTTGGATGAAGGTGGAAGTACTGTTGACAGGCCACATTTAGTGATGCAGCAAGCAGACAGCATTGAAGGAACTGTCATTGACCGTGATGGTGATGAAGTCGATGATGGTAGGCAATACTCAGCTGGCCCGTCAAAGCGTGCCCGTGACTCTGATGATTTTGAAACCTACCGTCAATCATATAGAGGAGATTCATCTGGAGCTGGTCCTAGCTATTCAATGGGTTTTGACAATGAAACAGATGCACGTGGAATTGATCCTTTCTGCCAGGGAAGTGGGCAAAATGTTGGTATTAGGTCCACTAGAGATTCAGCACGTGCCTCCTCAGTTATTGCAATGGACACAGTGTGCCACAGTGCTGGTGAGGATTCCATGGAAAGTGTAGAAAACTATCCAGGAGATGTTGACGATATCCATTTGCCCTCTACAGCATTGTTTAAGAATCCAGATTTGTATGATACTTCAGAATTAAACTACAGTAATCAAGCACAACAGAGTACCTGTCCACCTACCCTGAGAATTGCAGGTGAAATGGGTCTTAGCAGCACAAATGATGGGGAGGAAGTACTAAACACAGACACTGCAACTGCTCATGGGAGGGAGTGTCCTAGCTTTGCTATTAGCGGGGGCAGTGTTGGAATGGGTGCTAGCCATGAAGCTGAAATTCATGGGACTGATATTTCTGTGCATAGAGCAGAGAGTGTTGTTGGTGATGTGGAGCCAATTGCTGAAGTTACTGAAAATCAGGGTCAAACAGGTGAATTTCCTGAAGTAACAGAAAATCAGGGTCAAACAGGTGAATTTGGTCCAGATCCTGGTCTAATGGGTGATTTTGTCCCTGACGTAATGGATCGAGAGGATCGTCATGGTGACAATCAAGATTTGATGTATCAATATGGAGGAAGGGCTGATAGTGGATCAAAGATTGTTGGTTCTGTGAAGGCTGATTCTACCGAAAGTGGTGAAAAAACCAGTAATGTGAACATATTACCCCAGGACAACAGTACCCGACCTTCTCTTTCTTGCAATGCAATTGTATGTTCTGGTTATGAAGCATCAAAGGAAGAAGTAACTCAGGCTGGGAAGGCATCAGCTACTGACTACTGTGCATACCCTGAGTCAAGTTATATGGTGGCAAATGGGATAGGTACTTCTGTTTGATTCTTTTGCTTTATTTTTTATATTCTTCCTCCTTCTCCTCCTCTTTCTGTCTCTGTAAATGTTGAAGAAGCAGTTCTAGTCTATATTGTTCGTTTTCAAGGGACGATGCCCCATATGCTGCTAGAAGCTAGAGGAACAGTGTGTTTGGAAGCTTACCTTACTGGAAGCAAAATAAATGAGTATCCTTGAACCTTGTAGAAATGTTATAGATCTAATTGCTAACAATTGTTTGGGTAGAGAAGCCAAGGACAAGTCATGTGGCCCCTGTTAACTCAAAACTCAATTCAACAAAATCTTAGTTCCGAACTAGCTTTGGTCGGCTACATGAATTCTCTTCTTCTATTTATTTCTGTCATGGTATATGTTTTTCTTCAGATTTTATGAAATTAGGTTTTTTCTCACAATTTCAGTCTATGCAATTTTAGGTATATCTTTTGTCCTTTTTACCGCTTATATTTGAATTGATTCACTCTTCCTTTCTTTAGGTCTTACATTGGACATGACTAAACCATCTTAAACAACATTTTTCTCAAATTCTCTTCTATTGGTGTCACCTCAACTTTCTTTTGGATATATTCATTTGTTATTTTATTTTTTCTAATATTACCACATATTTAGTAGGGGTGAGCAAAAAAAATCACTAAACTGAAAAACTGAACTGGACCAAACAAACCAAATCGAAAATTGTGGTTAACCAAACCAACGGCTTCAGTTTTTTTTTTTTTCTTTTTAAAATTTTTGGTTTTCGATTTGGTTTCGGTTTTTAATATACATTAACCATCGGTTCAGTTAACCGATCGAATTTTATTATTAATATAAATTATATTATATATATTTATTATATTATATATTAATATATTATATAATTTCTTAATATATATAATATATATTATTAATATATATTGTTTTTATGTTCTTGAATGTATAATTAATTAGTTACATTGATAATTGTCTTATAAAAAAAAAAAAAAAGGTAAAAGCGGGTTGTCGGACCAATTTGAGAGGTTAACCATTGAACGGTTAACCGTTCATAACGGTTGGGTTATGATTCAAAGGAAAAAAAAAAAAAATTGACTTGGTCAGTTTGGTTTTTTATTTTTATTTTTTATTTTTTTTTGGGCTCATGGTTCGGTTTACTGAATCGTGAGCACCCCTAATATTTAGTATCTTTATTTTCGCTACACTTATGAGTAGGGGTAAAAACGAATTGAGCTGTTCACGAGCTATTCAAGCTCGGCTTGAGCTTGGTTCGTGTCTAAAACGAGCTCGAGTTTTATAATATAATCTAATTATTAATGGATTAGTTTTTTCAAAATGCTCTCGGTGCACTTTAGGAGTTCCTTGCTATCGTGCACCAATCAAGGAAATCTTGAATGATGGCGAGAATGAGATTAGAAGGCAAACATTTTTTCGATAGGAAACTTAGACGCTCTTTTCATACGGAAGAAGTCACGATTGATGTAGAAGAAGATATTAAAGGAAATGGAGGAATAAGGTTGATTGAAAGAGGAAGGGGTTACGTTAAGGTTCTAGTTCTTTCCGTTGAAGAACTTCAATGGCTGCAAAGAGAGAAGGACGTCTAGTGGTTTTCAACAGTTAGGATGCCTTAGGGGAGGCCTCAGATCTTTGATTTGTTCCAGAATCAAGGTAGGTGCTGTTAGAAAATTGGAGCTTCGTCTGTTTGCTTCATATGGCAGAAGACAGATGTGTGTCCTTGAGATAGCAGCTGGGCATGGATGGTTTTTCTTCGCAGACTTGCTATCAAATTTTGTCCCGAGGGAGAAAGCTGGTCAGTCCATTGTACTCCCGACAAATGATTGGAATCTCCGTCAAAGGATGAAGTTTTTCCACTGAGAGATTGGAACAAACGGAAAACAACAACTGCACAACCACAAAGAACATATCTGCAAGTAGCAAGCCTTCCTCAATGGAAGCTTTCTGGTTTAAGATGTTCACTCATTGAAGGTGAGGAACATTATATGTCAGTTAATTTTGAGGATGTAGTAGAAAGGAGTTTCCAAATGTCCAGATGTTTGGTTGGCAGCATAGGTGGATTAGAGCATGGAAATGAAAATTTTGCAGATGTAAGGAGATGGGTGGACAGACGCTTGAAACTTCCTGGAGGAGTAGAAGTCAAAGAAATTGATCCGGACACTTTCCTGTTTATCTTTCCATCTAAAGAATTAGCAGAGAAGAAAATCGGTAAGCATCTGTTAAATGGAAAGCCATTATTTTTGGATAGATGGCATAGTTGGATCTGCTGTAGCAGAAGAGGCTGGAGTCAAAAATCCACCTGGATCCGGGTGATTGGCCTGCCTGTATTCCTATGGGACAAAGGAATTTTTGAAAGTATAGGAGATTATTGTGGAGGTCACTTGGAGACAGCTAAGGAAACTGTAAAGTAATCGCATCTAAAGTGGGCTAAATTCAGAATTTTGGGGAATGGAAGGAATGTTCCAGCTTCGGTGAAGATTAAGGTTGGAAACACCTTGTATGACTGTCCCATTTGGGTAGATCGCAGACCATGGGCAGATTGGACCCCTAATCAAGGGACTTTGCTTGGCGGTCGCTGATCATCGGAGATGAGGAAGGGGGCGGCGCGTGAAGCTGACACAACGGGAAGCCAAAGACTTAGAATATTTAATAGGAATGGGAATCAGAGGATAAGCAATAATTACAACCGGAAAAATGGGAAGGTTCGATGGATTAAGGTGGGTGACAAAAATGTAGCTTATATGAAAGGTCACACTTCAAATTCTATTAATGAGGGTCAGCCTTCATTTAATAAATTTGACACACTTAACTCTTTGAAAGGTTCATTGGATGTGGAGTCTAAGAAGGAACAGATTATTAATGCTACAGCTAACAGTGAAACATCAAGTTTAATGATGGAAAAGGAAGAGGGGAATAAGAATTTCACTGCCTTCAGAGGGGGAGAAATTAAGCAGAGATATTCAGTCAATCATCCTAGTAACCTTTCGGTTATTGTTGTACCTTCAAGGGATGACCAGACTTGGAGAGATATCATGAGAGGAGAAAAGAAGAATTTCGAGTTTGAAGATGGGCTTGACTTTGACTCTCTATTTGAATGTAGTTTTGGAGAGAAAACTGACTTTATGTATGAGAACTCCCCCCTCATGAATGCCAATGACAGTGAGACAAATGAAGTAATAGATTGTTTACCTCTGGCCTGTTGTGGTCCTGAAGACTGGAATATAACCAATGAACTTTTGCTGCTTGGGGAATGTGGATCTGATCAAGGAAAAATTTCTAAATGGATAATTAACCGTATGAAATCTTTCAAGAAGATTTTGCGGATCTCCAGCGAGGGGTTTGAAGATAAGATTTTGGAGCTCCTAAAGTCCATCAAAGAGGAGAGGTGCTCATCTGAATAAGGAAGGAAAGAAACTAGCAGGGTACTCTAGAAGAGGTTCAAGAGAGCTTAAAAACCTACAGAGCTCAATCTCATATGATAAAAAAGGGCAAAATTAGACTTATGAAGGAAGAAAATCAGGAGATTCATTACCCATTTGTTTTAAATGAAGCCTAAAATTCTTAGTTGGAATATTAGAGGTTGTTGTGGTCTGCTGAAAAGAATGCTTATCAAGAATTCCCTTAGAAAATGGAGCCCAGATATTGTCTGTTTGCAGGAGACCAAGTTAGGAGAGATTGATGAGAAAGTTATCAAATCATTATGGGGAAGAGATTGGTATAAATGGAAAGCTCTTGATGCTATAGGAGCCTTCGGAGGAATTTTGTTGATGTGGGATATCAGGAAACTAAATATGTTAGATTCTGAAGTTGGAATTTTCTTAATATCCTGTCTGTTTAAGCATGCTGAAGAGGAAGTCACCTGGTCCTTCACTGGAGTATATGGCCCAGTGGAGAGAAAACTGAAAGATGACTTTCTGGAGGAAATTAGAGCTGCTGCTTTTCGATGGCAATCTCTCTGGTGTATGGGTGGTGACTTTAATATGGTTAAAAGTATTAAGGAAAAATGGAATTGCAATAAAAGATCAAAATAGATGCAAATCTTCTTAGACTTCATTACTGACTTAGAATGCATAGACCTGCCTTTGAATGGCTGAAAATTTACTTGGAGTAATAGCAGGAGTAAGTCTAGAATTGATAGATTTATTGTGTCTAGTGATTGGGAAGACCTATTTCCTGAGGTAATTAAGAAATCTAAGCCTCGTTTGATATCCGATCATCACCCATTGTTGCTGGATGGGGGAGGATTAAGAAGTGGGCCAAAACCTTTTAGATTTGAGAATATGTGGTTGCAAACTGAAGGCTAAGGCTTCACTGATATGATTACCAAGTGGTGGCAGGGCTACTATTTTAATGGAAGTGCCAGTTACATATTGACACAGAAACTCAAATGTCTTAAAAATGATTTGAAAAGATGGAACTTGGAGGTATTTGGGAAAATTGAGAATCACAAGCTGCAGCTTAAGAAGGAAATTCAGAAACTTGACTTGATTGATGACTTTAGCAGGCTCACAGACCAGGAGAAACACAGCAAAGAGGAAAAGATTAAAGAGCTAAATAAGTTGATTAAAATGGAAGAAACCAGCTGGAGGCAAAAATCAAGAGTTAAATGGCTGAAAGAAGGAGATAGAAATACAAGATTCTTTCATAAAATGGCATCAGCAAACAAGAGGAAAAACTGGATTGACAAGCTAAGAGTAAATGGCTTTATTACTGAAGACCAGGAGCTGATAAAACAAGGAATTCTGGATTTCTACAAGCAGCTGTTCATGGAACAGGCTGAATGGAGACCTAAAGTTGATGGGTTGAACTTTTCTCAGATCAGTTTAATGGAAGCTAAAAGTCTTGAAAAACCTTTCTCTGAATTTGAGGTTTTTAAAGCCCTTAAGGATCTAGATGGAGATAAAGCTCCTGGTCCAGATGGCTGGACCATAGCTTTCTTTCAAAAGTGCTGGAGTGTCCTCAAACAGGATTTATTGCTGGTATTTGCAGAATTTCACAACAGCTGCAGATTCGCTAGAAGCCTGAACTCCACCTTCATAGCTTTAATTCCGAAGAAGAATTGTGCTGTTGATGTTAAAGATTTCAGGCCTATTAGCTTGGTTGGAGTTGTTTACAAGCTGATCGCTAAGGTTCTTGCTGCCAGGTTGAAGAAAGTTTTGGACCCTATTAACTCTGCCTCTCAAAATGCATTTGTGGCTGGTAGGCAAATATTGGATGCTGTCTTGGTAGCCAATGAAGTTATTGACTCAAAGGTAAAGAGAAAGGAAGCTGGTATAGTTTGCAAACTTGATATTGAGAAAGCTTTTGATCATGTTAACTGGAAGTGCTTGATCTATTTGCTGAGAAGAATGGGTTTTGGAAATAGCTGGTGCAAATGGATTCACTGGTGCATCTCCATTGTCAAGTTCTCAATTCTGATTAATGGCTCTCCAGAGGGGTTCTTTGCATCGTCTAGAGGTTTAAGGCAAAGAGATCCTCTCTCCCCTTTTCTATTTATTATCATCATAGAAGTTCTAAGTAAAATGATGCAGAAAGTAGAAGAAGCTGGACTAATTGAAGGCTTCTCGGTCAGAAATAGAGTTAGGGATTTAGTAAGTATCACTCACCTCCTCTTCGCAGATGACTCCATAGTATTTTGTGGAGCTGATATGATGCAATTGGGGCATTTGCGATGTACTCTGCTGGGATTTGAGGCTGTCACTGGTTTGAAGATTAATTTGAGTAAGTCTAAGGTCATTTCTGTTGGAGATGCCTATCCTATAAGTGAACTGGCAGCAATTTTGGGATGCAAATCAAGCTCCTTTCCAACTACCTATTTAGGTATGCCTCTAGGAGCTCATCTTAAACCCAAACAGGGAACCTGTCCTGGAAAGGTGCAGGAACAGGTTTTGCTTTATGGAAGATGCGATATCTATCCAAAAGGGCTAGAGTCACACTGATCAAAAGTGTGCTATCCAATCTCCCTACATATTTTCTCTCCCTTTTCAAAGCCCCTGTGTCAATCATTAAAGATCTAGAGAAAATGCAAAGGAACTTTCTTTGGGGCAAATGTGATGGGGCCTTCAAATACAGCCTGGTGAATTGGAAGACAGTTTGCTCCCCACTTGCTTCAAGACGTCTCGGTATCAGGCAGCTGCAGTTGCAGATGAAGCTCTACTTGGTAAGTGGTTCTGGAGATTTTCTTAGGACATTACCAGGCTTTGGAAGAGAGTAATTTTGATTAAGTATGGGGAAGAATTGGGTGGCTGGTGCTCTGCCCAATGTTCTAATTCTCCTAGTGCAAGTCTATGGAAAGGAATAAGGAAAAATTAGATGAAGTTTGCAAGCTGCATTTCATGGAAAGTGGGGAGAGGTGATAAGATCTTATTTTGGAAACATGATTGGTTGAATGTTGGCTGCTTATCTGATCTTTTTCCTGTGATTTATGCCCTCGCAGTTAATAAGGATGCATTTGTCAAAGATTGTTGCATTGGGATGGGCAGACACTGTACTTAGTTTTTGCTGCTTCGCAGGAACATTAATGACTAGGAAATGGATGAATATTTGTCTCTTATGGAACTGCTAAAGAATGTTTATCTGGAAGATACAGAAGACTCCATGGTTTGGAAAGTGTCTAATGAGAAAACCTTCACTGTTAAATCCTTTTATCTGACCCTCCATGGGGAGACAATGGACAACTTTCCTTGGTCAAAATTTTGGAAAAATGCTGTTCTTACAAGAGTTCTCTTCTTCTTTTGGTGTGCTACTAGGGGGAAGATTCTAACCATGGATAATCTTAAGCTTAGAGGCTATTCTATAGTTAATCGTTGCACCTTATGTTTTAGTCAGGAGGAATCCATAGCTCATCTTCTCTTACATTGTCAATGGGCAGCTGAGTTGTGGGGGTTGTTTCTCTCATGTTTCGGAGTTCACATGTGCTTTCCAAAAGATCTTTGTGATTTTCTTTTGGCTTGGTGGGGACAGCCACTCGGAAAGAATGAAAAGTCTATATGGAAGTTGGTTCCATTCTGTGTGTTTTGGCTGGTATGGAAGGAGAGGAATCGAAGGATTTTTGAAGATGACAGCAGGCTTACATTGAGAATCAAGAGTTATCTTCTTACTTGTCTTTACAGTTGGGCAAGGGATGGAAGGGAGATGGAATTATCTTCCTTCTTGAACTTTCTTGATCAAATATGTTGATCTCATTTTGTTTTTGGGTCTGATTGTATTTACGTCATTTCGATTGTTGCTTTGTATTAGCATCATATCGATGCTTGGATAGTCTCCCTTAAATAAAAATTTTTCTTATCTTTATCAAAAAAAAAAAAAAAAAAAAAAAACGAGCTCAAATTGAGCTTGATTTGTGGCTCGTTTATATTCGAATTCGAGTTCAAGCTCCAATTTAGAAAAGCTTGGCTCGAAAGTTCGCGAGCAGGCTCAATAAAATAAGGTATATATTTTTAATTATATTTTAATTTTTTAATAATATTTATATTATATTTTTTATAATATTTTATTTATTATATTTTAAACTAAAATGACGTTATTTTGGTTTAATCAAGCTATTCGCGAGCCGAGCTCGAGGTGAACGCGAATAAGTTAAAGCTCGGCTCGATTAGGCTCGTTTCCACTCTTACTTATGAGAGTGTTGTTTCTTAATATTCAATACTCTAGATCATAAAGTATAGGTGGCCTTATAAGTGTCTTATAAAATTTTTCTTTTAGCTTAATAGGTATTATCTGATCACTTAAAACACTAAAGGCACTACTCCATTTTAACCAACCAGCTCGAATCTTATGGATAATATTCTCTTTAATCCCGTCATTTGTATGAATAATTGGTCCAAGATATTGAAAATGACCACTTCTAGGCACTTCTTGATTCTCAATTTTCACCATACCCTTTACTTTTAATTTTACTGAATTTACAATGTATATACAATGTTTAAGTTCTACTTTAAAATCTCTCGACCCTAAAGTGTGCCCCCAAAGTTCTAAATTATGATTAATTTTAGACCTAGTTATCAATACAATATTTTTTGTGAACAACAAGCACCAAGGGATAACGTCTTGAATATATATAGTTTGTCCATAACTGAATATGTTTGGTAAGCTCGTCCATAATGAAAGGGAAAACATAAGGCTTAAAACGAATCCTTGGTGTAAACCAATTGTAATTGAAAAATTATTTGCATCACCTCTGGCTCTAATAGTTCTTATGCTAGTAATTGGTCTGTCATAAATCATTGATCACTTTAATATATTTTGTAGCAACTTTTTTTATTTTCCAACATCTTCCATAAAATTTCTTTTGGGACCCTATCATATGCCTTGTCTAAATCGATAAAGATCATGTGACAAAGAAGCCTTTAGAGTTCTTTGAATATTCTTCTGGTTAGTTATTATAACTGGTATTGTCCATGCTATTGTAGCAACTTTTTCTGATAGTTGGAACCATGGACCACAGTAATTCAAGATAATTTGCAACATTGCTAATCAATTTACAGTTGTAATTATCCTGCTGTTATGTATTTGAATCTAATTTTTAACAACCTTTACTATCTAGTGTAGTGGCTTTTCATGGGTTTTTAACTGATGATCATGGCCAGCTCTGAAATTGCCTGATAATGAATCAGTGATCCGTTTGAAGGATTGGCTCTGGTTAATTTGTTTTTTTGGGGCTTGACTTTGTGTGTCTAACATATACTACGGGATTAATTTTGTGGGAGCACAAGATTTTATCTACTTAGTGTATTCCAATTGGTTGTTTTTCTTTCCTTGTTTTTGGCTGATTGCTCCAAACTTAGGTTAAAAAAAGAAGCTGCTAATGACCTTTTTGATCTTGCCTGGTTCCAATTGGTTTGCTAGCATGTGTAAATATGGCTTTTGTTTCTTTCAATGTGGATAGATCATAACTCTCTTTTGCTTCTTTCTCATGTCACCGAGGCTGCATTAATTATTTTATTTGATATTTTTCCTTTTTACATAATATGCTGTTTAGTTTGATGTGTTCAAAATATTTATAGTGTCCTTTTCAGTTTGCTTTATATTCTTGTAACTTATGCAGTTTAATGGACATTGAATGTTGTTCAGGGCCTCCAAATGGAGAAAGCAACTATGAAGAATCAGAGTTTGATCCAATTAAGCACCACAATTACTTCTGTCCTTGGGTGAATGGTAATGTTGCTGCAGCAGGCTGTAGTAGCAGCAGTGGCTCCAGTTCCAGTGCTGGTGCTATAGCTCTTTGTGGCTGGCAGCTGACTTTAGATGCACTGGATGCGTTTCAATCACTTGGACATGTCCCAATCCAAACTGTTGAATCCGAATCAGCTGCTTCTCTATACAAGGTGTCCTAATTTCTGTCTTATTGCCTCTCTAAGGGCTTTTTATTAGCTTTTTCTTACATGATATGCACCTTCTTAAAAAAAATTAAAATTGGACATCCTACCTTTTCTAGGTTTTAAATAAATTATTTCCTAGAGTAACATATTTTACATATAGCATGGGACCTGGCATGATTAAAAAGGAATGTGCTTCAGAATATCCTGTTGTGCCATCCACTTAAACACGCACAAATTGATAGCTGTTTTCAAATGAAATGTGAGCATGAATTGTGTTGTCCTTTACGTTTCATAGCATTAGTTTTTTATGGTTTGCATTTATTTCTGCTAGGCTATACTGCTATTTCTCTTGTTGAAGTAGTAATTTTATCTTGCACTTCTGTCCTCTGACTGTTGATGTGGGATTATGCCAGTGTACATTGGGTTCGTTGGTGCTCTTTAAACAACTAACTTTCAAAATTTCTGGTTGACATGAACTAACGTGATATCTAGCAGGAAGATCATCGAACTTCAAGTCGTAAACTTCTTGCGCACCAATCCTTGAGTAGAAGCCACGGGCGTAGCTGAATTTGAATATCAATCCTCTGTATTGCCAACAGGTAATTATTTACAGGGATACCTATGACCTCTTGTTACAATTTTTTTATTGATGCATTTAATTCTGTGTCTTTTGACTTCATTAGTTTCCTAAATGAACTATTATTTGTGGAAGATTTTGCATTGATTTTCAACAATCCCAACAATTATTCCATATTCTGATTTAAATAAAAAAACTTTATTCCATATTCCGGAAGTTGACTTGAGCTAGAAGGTATATGGAAAATTAGAAATCAATGAATCGATTCATTCTGGGGTGTGCCAAAAGTGCTCTTGCACTTTTTTCCTGATCAAATTTGTTAAGAAAAAATTTCCAATTATAAGAACACTTTGGAACATGCACAAGAACGAAGATTTGAATTGTTAATTTCTAGATGGACTGGAAATTTGAGATGGTTTCAGATTGTTGGTATGGGCCATTTCTAGGTCTTAGCTCATACTCTGTTATGTGAGAGACTGATGGAATGGTGCTTTTGGATGTTGGATACAATTTATGTTCCTATGTTCTATGAACTATTAGTTTTGTGTACGACAAAAATGGCTGTGTGCATGTACCATGTCTGACAAATGTAGTTCAGAACCGCCAACTTACAATTTGACATTATGATGGTAAAATCCCTAAGTTGAGAGAGGATAGGGGCTTGATTCCTTAGACATCTTTTCTGAACTAGATCTTTTAACAATGCTGTCACTGTCAGAACTGGACTGGACCAGTTGGTTGAATGAGTTTGATAACGAATCTGTCGCCTGGCTGGTTTGTTTCATTTATTCAATTCAGTTGATAGTGCAATTTAGAAAGAAAGTTCTTTTTTTTTTTTTTCTTTTTTCTTTTCTTTTCTTTTCTTTTATTTATTTTTTTTCTGGGGGAACATTAACTAAGCATTTTTATGGCTTGAACACCATCTGGACACTACTATAGCTTTCTTTTTTCAATTGAAATTCCATTATTTTTTTTTGAAAATAAATAAAGAATTTTTGCATTTAAGCCCAGCAAACCCAACCTATGCAAGAGCTCTTTTCAGCCCGTACTCTTAACATGTGGAAGTTGCTAGCACTCACTGTATTATTAATGAAAAAGGAAAGTAGGCATTAGGAAAATGCCATGTAAAATAAAAAACCGCTCAAATCAGCATACTAAGCACTCTACAAAACATATCCGGTTCTATACCCCATTTCATCCAGCTATATAATTGAGACAAAAAAACATTCTTCACTTTGTATAAGAACATTTTCCTATCTTCAAAAATTCTATGATTTTTCTCTTTCCAGACCAACCAAATTATACAATAGATAGCCATTTGCCAGGCTTTTCTGTATTGTTTTCCCAGCTTTGAGCCCCACCAAGCACAAAGTAGGCCGTATATCTCCTTTGGGAAGACCCACTGGACTTTGAACCTAGAAAGCAATAGGTTCTATAGCCCCCTTTGTTCACCCCCAGCGAATGAACATATGGTCAATTGACTCCTCTTGATTCTTGCACAGGTGGTGCTTATTAGCCGGTGCGAAACCTCTCTTCTTGAGCTCATCCATAGCTAATATTCTCCCTTGAATCAAACACCAAGTGAAGAAAGTCACTTTTGAGGTCACACCTCCAGTCTGGATTCTTTTCCAAGGAGAATCAGATTCTCTTTTCCCACATAGGGCTTTGTAGTAGGACTTTACTTCAACTTTTCCCAATTTGGAAGTGGTCTGGTAAGCCTCATTGTCGCCTTCTGTTATTGTCCTCATATTCAACAATTCCAATTGCTTAGCGTACTTATGTGTTTCCCAGTCATTCAAATTCCCAGGCAAAGCCAATTCCCACTCCAAACTACCTTTTGGGATAAATGTAAAGTCATCTACATTATCCGCATCCCCAATTGGTGTGATTTGACTTGCTAAAATTGACTTTCAAACCTGACACTGCCCCAAAGCAAAGACGCGCACATCATAGGTAGCTTATCTGAGTCACATTTGCTTCGCAGAAATGATCGAGTCGTTCACAAAAAGAAGATGGGATACTTCAGAAATTCCACGAGAAGTACTACCAACAGGGAACCCACCTTCCATAGCTCTCCCAATCATTTTGGTGAAGGCTTCCGTAACTATAATAAAAAGATACGGGAATAAAGGTCTCCCTGCCTTGAACCCCTTGAGGCTCCAAAAATCCTGGAGTGCGATTTACCAACACCGAGAATTTCACTGTGGATATACACCATTCCGTTCACTTCCTCCATCTTTCCCAGAGCTGTATCCTTTCTAATAACAAGAAATCCGACTTGATGTGTCATAAACATTTTCAGTGTCTTAAGTCACAAATAATTGAATCCGACACTAGGCCCCAATTTGGTAACATTTATGTTTACGTATTTTTGAAAACTAACAATAAAAACGTATTTGCTAATTTGTTTTTATTTTTTTGTTTTCAAAAAAAATGAAAACTTAAAACAAAAAAAGTGTTTTCACTCTATTTCTTTTTTTTTTTTTTTTCCTTTTCTTGTTACAAACATTTTGTCAATTTTAACATTTTGCCCATTTTTGTTGTATCATATTAAAGTGAATTATTTTATTCAAATATTTTATTAAACTAAAATTATTTTTAATAAATAATATAATTAAATTAAATTAATTAAGTTTTCGAAATTAATATGTAATATCTTTTATTAATTTATTTTGTAATAAATAATATATTTATAATAAATAATATAATCAAATTAATTAAATTAACTTAAATTAATTAATTTAGTTAATTTAATTAATATGAAATATATTTTATTAAATTATTTTTAATAAATATCATAATTAAATTGTTTAGATTATTATGAAATATACTTTATTCAATTGTTTTTAATAAATAATAGAATTAAATTATAATTGATATATTTTATATTTACTGAATTAAATGATATAATAATTATATTTTATTTGATTGTTAATTTATTTATAATAAATAATATAACTAAATAAATAAATTAATAAATTAATTAATTTCATTAATATGAAATATATGGAAGCTTTCCTAAATCCATTTTTCGGAGCCGAGATCAAATTGACTTAGTTAAGTAAGGATATACCACCAACCTGATCCTTCCCAACTTCAACAGATTCCAATATATTCAATATAGCAATTCAACCCGTCAGATCAGGAATCACCTTTCTTATTTATGTTATTTCACGCTTATATTCGTTTGTGCTCCACTTCGGTGAAGCACTTCACTTCCCTATAGGAGATGGAAGAGGGAAGAAAGATAAGTCAAGAAAGGAAAGAGAAGAAAATACCTTCTTACGTTCGTGCTCCACTTCGGTGAAGCGCTTCACTTCCTTTCGGAGAAAGAAGGTTGGAACTTCCTTAATTCTAAAAGAAGAGAGGTTATTTTATTCAATTGTTTTTAATAAATAATATAATTCAATTATAATTTAATATATTTTATATTTATTGAATTAAATGATTTTTAATAAATAATTTAATTGAATTAAATTAATCAATTTATTAGGTAATTAATATTAATATTAATTTAATTAATCTAATTAATTTAAGTAAATTGCGCTTCACTTCCTTTCGGAGAAAGAAGGTTGGAACTTCCTTAACCCTAAAAGAAGAGAGGTTATTTTATTCAATTGTTTTTAATAAATAATATAATTCAATTATAATTTAATATATTTTATATTTATTGAATTAAACGATTTTTAATAAATAATTTAATTGAATTAAATTAATCAATTTATTAGGTAATTAATATTAATTTAATTTAATTAATCTTATTAATTTAAGTAAATTAAATTAATATGAAATATGTTTTATTAAATTCAATTAAATTTTTAAAAAACTAATAAAACTAAATATTTTATTAAAATAAAAAATTATTAATTATAAACAAAATTGCATGTTCAGACTTAGTTTCAATTTTCATTTCTGAAAATAAAAACAATAATAGAAAACAAGAAACAAAATATATAAACAGATAAATATAAATATAAAAACAATAGCGTTACCAAACAGGTCTAGATATTTTAGCATTTTCTTCAATCTATTGGCTAGAACTTTGGTGAGGATTTTGAACAAGCTACCGACTAAACTGATTGGCCTGAAGTCTCTGACATTGATTGCTCCATTCTTCCTCCGAATTAATGCGATGAAGTTACATTCACGCTTTTAACAAACTTTCCCTTTTGAAAAAACTCACTGAACATGTTCAAAACATTATTTCAGAGTGTTCTCTAGCATCTTTGAAGGGAAGCAATAGTTCATCCCTTTAGGCTTGGAGTCTTACTCCACCAAGGGCAAAGCCACATGTAGCCTTTTTTGTTTTTTTGGGGGGGGGGGAACATGTCCATCTGGAAAAAAAACTTATTACCTTTATATTTTGTTTTTGTTTTTGTTTTTGGTCCTCTGTTGCTATTGTCTTGGCTCAATTGTGTCCACTCCCCAAAAAAAAAAAAAAAAAAAAAAAATAATAATAATAATAATTATCTGAATACTAATTGTGCCTGGCCATGAAAAGAAGAAAAATTTAACCCAATACCAATTGTGTCCATCCAAAGAAAGGAAAAAATTTTATCCCAATACAAACATGCAATTATACCAAACCCATTCAATACAACTAAAAAATATATGACCCCACTTTGATCCTTCCGCTATCTCTCATTTATGTATCTTATAATTAGTGTCTGCCCACGTAAGAATTTCTGGCTCCACCCCTGTACCCCAGGCTCAACTATATAGGCCTTTTCACCTTGTCTTTCGAAAAACCACCTTCTAGAACAATACTAGCCTAACTTGGGATGGATAGAAGTTCCAAACCTTCCAACTAGGGCCTTCATCTTTCATTTTCAGTGGACAAATCATCGTAAAAGTTCAGAATCCTTTTCCGTGATCTGATCATCGTGTTCTAGTATCTCCCCCTCCACCAATAACCTAGCTATGTGATTTTGCCTCCTCTAAGCATTCACCATATGATGGAATATCCCTGTCATCCTACTTCAACCATAGGACCATAGACATCTGTAACTGATCTCTTCCTTCCTCATCAATTCACTGAATTCCATTGTTTGCCTCCCTTAGCTAGGATTCTTCCTCAGACGGGGGCTCAATCCTGTCCCCTTGGCTTAGAAGTGAAATGATCTCAATCAGAATGTTCTTTTGGGCATCCAGATTCCCTAACTCCTCTCTATCCCATTTAGCAATGTCTACTTTGACTTTATAGCTCTCCCACCACTCTTGAGATTGCCCTCCACTACCAAACACATGTTTTCTAACCTAGAAGGCCTATGTCCCGTCTTAGCTCCCCCACAATCTAGCAATAGAGGAAGTAATATGATGCAGCCTGGGGAGTTAAAATGCCCGCTACTCTGTGGCATATCCCAGCTAAAAATAGCTGCTCTTATCTCAATTCTTGTTTCTGACTACATACTATTGGCCCGTAGACACCCGTGAAAGCCCATTTCAAATCATCAGTTAAACTCCTAAAACAACTGACTGACCGGCTCCCCATCTCTCTCTCTCTCTCTCTCTCTTTCTCTCTTTCTCTCTCTCTCGCGTTGCACCTCACTTGGATGCCCCTTGGAACCCCTTCCACGACTGAATGCACCCATGTCACCCACTCCCCCCCCCCCCAAAAAAAAAAAGTAAACTAATGATCAAGGAATCCCCCTCTCCTATCTTAGTTTGTTGTAAGCATACCACCATTAGTCTCCTCTTCTTCAAATTAGCTTTGATAGTGCTTCTCCTCCAACCCCATTGGGGCCCTTTACATTCCAACTCAGTATTATTGACCTCATTGGTAACACAACAGAAATTTATCCTCCCTCTTTGCTCCCTTCCTGAGTACTTCTTGCCTCTCCCTCATAGTTCACAGTACACCCCAATGCCCTAAGATCCCTCTGCCTCTTCTTTCTGCTATCATTGCTATGCTGGAGGTTGGTATTCCTGAACTTGCTTAGTATCCATCTACCATCAATATACCCAGAGCCTTGTCAACTCCTCATACCCTTCAAAGGAACTCCCAGCACCCTCTTCACAGAATTGACCCTTCTTAGCACCCACTTAGACACCCTTGTCTCTGCGTTAACACAATCACCAAGCACTGTGCTACCACCCTCATCGCTGCCTTCAGACAGCGGTTCTAGACAGGCAATAGGATGGCATACCATAGGCTGCTTATATGATTCCACGCCGAATGACAGAGCCCGTAGGACCCCGCAACTTCCTGAGTAACGTCACAGCAACGTTCCTCCCCTACCTTGGGCCTAAACTGAGACAGCTCCATCCCCATCCCACCTGGAAACACACTGGTTGAAATGTGAACTGATACCTACACCAGGTTGATGTTCAGTTCAATACTGTTGATAACTATGATGGTAAGTGTCCTGGTAGTATACTCAATCCCTGCCCCATTCTGGCTTAGAAGAACAGCTCTATAGAGATGCTGTGTATGCTTTGCTTTTGCTACTCTTATTGTTTTTCTTACATTGCTCGTATGTATTACATGTGCACTTCGGCTGGAGACCAAAATCCAGTAATTCTCTTGAACATATATGAGAGCACATCCAAATTATTGCCGTTAATATAACACTGTTCTCTTTTATGACATGCTTGTTTTTGCTTGCAGAAATGGTTGTATTCTACTCCCCATTAATGTGAATGGTTACTAAGCAGCAGCCGTTGCAGAAGCAACTTGTAGGAAGCCAGTTGGTTGGTTGGTTGGTTGCTATCAGGACAATGATTCGCAGCTTTTTTTGTAACTCAAAAAAGCAAATATTTTTAAATTATCAGAGTTTTGAAAAAAAAAAAAAAACTCAATCCTGCTTGTTTGTTCCTTTTCTACACACACTGATAGTAAGGTTTGACTTGGTCTTGATGTTTTTTTTTTTTAAATTAGCGTTACAACTACAATTATGGACTAGGTATATATTTGTGTTTTTGAGCCATCATGGAACAAGTACATGATTGGTTATTTATCAATATAAATAAGCCTTGCTAGACATGGCATTGATGGATTCATTGAATTATCGATTTGTGTCCCTGGGTATGCCTACTTCAGCCCCCCTGCGAAGATTTGGTTTCAATTGGAACGAACCACCTCAGAAATGTGTGTGTGTGTGTTCAAGGCATTTATATTGATATGGGCTATCATTGGAATGTTGTTTTTACCCATTTCATTAATGTGGTAGTGTTGTGCTGTATTGTTAATGCAATTTTAAATTAATCGCTGGTTCATCTTAGCGTGGCTGCATGAATGATGAGGACGCTTCCGTTGGAGAATAGAACTGGAAATTTTGATTTACCATTTCACTCCCAAGTATCGGCTAGACTTTGCTCAATCAGATTTACCTGTTCTCTTCCAAAAAAAAAAAAAGGAATAAACTCACTTGTTGCTCTTTCTTTTGCCCTATGATTTGCAAATTGTTTAGGCGCGGTTTGTTTTAACGGAAATTGTTTTTCTAATTTTGGTTTGAGGAAATTTCCCATTGCCCCCTTGAATTTTATTTGAAATTATATTTCAAGATTTCAGTTTTTTTTTTTGAGGGGGGGGGGGGCTTTTCAATTAAGAGTCTAACCTTCTAGTTAATGAAAAAAAAAAACAAAGAGTGAATGAAAAAATTAATATTTAAATGTTGGAAGAGTAGTTTAGAGAGTATAATTTTGATTAATATTGAGTAGAGAATTTTGTAAAATAAAATAAAATATTGGGGTCTTTTTGATATACTCGTTTTAGGGTTTTTTTTTTTTTTTTCATTTTGCATTTTTAAAAATAAGAAAAAGATTCCAAAATATATTTAGTTGTTTTGTGTTTTCAAAACTTGTTTTAGAAAACAAAAAATGAGTTTACACATAAAATATAAAATAGTTAAAAATCATTTTGAGTTTTTTGATTCAAAATGAGGAAAATTTTAAAATATGAAAAATAGAAAATATTAAATTAAATGTGCTCTTAGTATTCTAAATATATAAATCTCAAAACAAAAAACAAAAAAAATAAAAAATTCAAATTCAAATGAATACCTTAATTTTTATACTATTTTAGAGAATGCAAGTCCTAAATTTTGTGATAACAAGAGTGTAAATAAAGAACAAATATGCATATAAAAAGTAAATTCTGAATGAGAATGTCAGCTTGATTGGAAGATCTCAGTTTTTATTTGGGTACCCGTCTAAAAATGATGTAATTTTTAGCTAGGTAGTTGAAGTATCTCCAATTCATGCTGCCTTCGACTCAAAAAAAAAAAAAAAAAATAATTTTTAGCCTTTTACTCGGACACATTCTCCTTGAATTTCTTCGGCTTCAAAGCCTTAATGCAAATGCAGCAGCGAGTCTCTGAGTGTTCCGAGACTCAAATACCAATAATCCGAACGACGATGCCAGATTTTAGATTGTGTGCGAGGAGATTAGGGTTACAAGAAGCAATAAAGACTGAAAAAATTAGAAATCATTCGGGTAATTTTTATTAGATCCTTTAGGTCAATTAGATCCGAATCCAATCAAAAGTCATTTGATTTGTTTTTTTATTTTTTATTTATTTATTTTTATTTTCTATTTTCTTGAACTCATTTTTTATTTTATATTTTTGAAAACAAGAAAAATAGTTCAAAACTCATCTGATTACTTATATTTTTAATATTTATTTAAAAAAATAGAAAATAAATTAAAAAATGACAAAAAGTCGTTTTGAGAGTTTTTAATTCAAAATAAGAAAAATCTCAAAACAAAAAAATATAACATTTCCTCTTTTTGTGATTTTTAATACATAAAATAAAAATAAAAAAGAAAAAACAGAAAAATAAACCAAATGCCACATTAGATTTCCAGATTCGAATGTATTAGACGGCATTTAGTTCACTTTTTTATTTTTTGTTTTTGTTTTGTGTTTAAGATTCGAATGTATTAGACGGCATTTAGTTCACTTTTTTATTTTTTGTTTTTGTTTTGTGTTAAAAATTTTTAAAATAAGAAAATAAAAAATGCTCTCTTTTCGTTGTTTTGAGATTTTTCTTGTTTTTTGTTAAAAACTCTCAAAACGATTTTTTACTATTTTTCATTTCATGTGTAAACTTATTTTCTATTTTCGAAAACAAATTTTAAAAATACAAGTAATCAAATGAGTGTCGAATTATTTTTCCTTATTTTCAAAAGTGTAAAATAAAAAATGAGTTCAAAATAGAAAATAAAAAATAGAAAAACAAATCAAATGACAGCTCAGATTTTCAGATCGGTTCATCAAATCTGATCCATTCTTATCAAATCGGATTCAAGTTCACTTTGGGCCAGACCCGCAAAATTGACAGCTCTGCAGACTAGAGTTTACCACAAATAAAACAATTTATTTTACCCATTTATTTGTGGGCAGCGATAAATATATATTACAAAAATATTGACATTTCAATGTATCTATTGAGTCTTGCTTGTCCCATGCCCCAGAACCACCAGTCTCACTGCCAAAATAAAAAATCTTTGGAAGGACATGAAGAGGCAATCTCGTCTTCTCCAGGTGGCAATTTCAGCATCTAAGATTATTTCCAACAGGGCAAAGTATTTATATACACACACATCTTATCTATGCAAATGTAGCACATGGGCGCCCCTTATTGGACTAGAAGATCCTAACCTGATCTGGAATTCAAGCAGTCTAATGCCCACCACAATTTCTTTGCTCTCTTGGCAGCCCCACCAACAGGCCAAGGGCTCCCCCCTTCCCTATTTTGCTGCTTTTTTTCTTCATCATTGTTGGTGAGAGTCAGAGCTATATTAGCTTTATTCTCCTTCAAGGGTATTGCCCAGTCCCAGAAGAAGAAACATTCACAAGCACCAAAAAACGGGAAAAAAAAAAAACACAAAAAATGGCTACTCAAGCACTGCTCTCATCATCATCTATTACCTCTTCAGTGGAGGCTGCTAGGCAGATTCTTGGAGGAAGACCAACCCAATCTCCTACAAGGAAGGTCTCTTTTGTTGTCAGGGCTGCCTCCACTCCTCCTGTCAAGGTTCTCTCTCTCTCTCTCTCCATAGTGATTCAAGCTTAAGATGTGTTTGTACAAAGAGAGATTCCATTTACTTATACTCTATGCACTGACTCTGTTTTTCAGCAAGGAGCAGATAGGCAACTCTGGTTTGCCTCGAAGCAGAGTCTGTCTTACTTGGATGGCAGGTAAATAAATAGAAGCCCTGTTTTGAGTCTAAAAGAGTTTTTGTTAAAACTAAAAGAAAATTGCTATTGGGCTAGCATAGTTTACCAAAAAATGGAATTAGAATTATGTAGTAATAAAAGTATTGTAATTAAAATAAATTTAAAATGATTTTATTGCTCTGAAGTTAAAGAAGTATAAATATAGATATGAGATATTTATACAACACGGGTATTATATACAAATATATATACAAAGATTTTTAAAAAAATAAACAGGCAAATACATTAGATATGACTTATCAAAAAAAAAAAATTCATTAAATACGGTTAAAAAATATAAATTTTATATAATTTTGTTAGTTTTATATATATATATATATAAATGCAAGGCTTAAATCTTGCGAATACAAGGCTTAAATATTCACAAATTATAAGCCTTATATCTTATTAGCTATATATATATATATATTTATATGAACACTTTAAATGAAACAAGAGCTCACTAAAATGTATTTTTATTGCAAAAACGGAATTACAAATATTACAATCTAATTGACTTCACTTTGCGTGGTAACTAACCTGGCACATGCAGCCTGCCCGGAGACTATGGATTCGACCCTCTCGGGCTGTCGGATCCAGAAGGCACAGGAGGGTTCATCGAGCCCAGATGGCTAGCCTACGGAGAGGTCTTCAACGGCCGTTGCGCAATGGTGGGGGCCATCGGCGCCATTGCACCGGAGATCCTCGGAAAGCTGGGGCTGATCCCGCCGGAAACCGCCCTCCCGTGGTTCAAGACCGGCGTGATTCCTCCGGCGGGGACGTACGACTACTGGGCAGACCCTTACACCCTGTTTGTCTTTGAGATGGCGCTGGTGGGTTTTGCAGAACACAGGCGGCTCCAGGACTGGTATAACCCGGGTTCCATGGGGAAGCAGTACTTTCTGGGTTTGGAGAAGTACTTGGGCGGGTCGGGCGACCCGGCATACCCCGGGGGTCCGATTTTCAACCCGCTTGGGCTGGGGAAGGATGAGAAGTCGATGAAGGAGATGAAGGTCAAGGAGGTGAAGAATGGGAGGCTGGCCATGTTGGCTATGTTGGGTTACTTCGTCCAAGCCCCGGTCACTGGGGTTGGACCCTACCAGAACCTCCTGGACCACTTGGCTGACCCGGTCAACAATAACATCTTGACCAGCCTCAAGTTCCATTAAGACTCCTCTCTCTCTCTCCCCCCCTCTCTCTCTCTCTTATTTGTGAGAATTATGTGCAGAGTTTATTTGGTATATTATCTGTAATCTAAACAGATTAAATGACATAATCTGGAGTTGATGCTCTTTCTAATGTTACTTGCAGATACTTATCTTAGGCTCCGTTTGGCAACTGAACCAGTTTCTTAACTTTTGCTATTCGGCCTTTTAATTTTTTTGAAATAACTAAATTTACTCTCTTACATTTTAAATTTCTTCTTTAAGTCATGAAAAATAAAAATATCAAATTAACAAAAAAAATTCAAAAATTACTTTTTTTTTTTCAGTCAAATACAAAAAGTTGAATTTTTAATAATTAACTAGTAATCAGCTACACCAACCAAACCAAGCCTTTTCCCACTAGGTGGGGTCGGCTATATGGATTTGTCGACGCTAATTAGATCTGTTTAGGGGCATGTCCTTCGATAAATCTAGGTAGGTCAGGTCATGTTTAATGATTTCTTTCTAGCGTCTCTTGGGTCTTCCTCTACCTCTCCTACTCCTAACAATCTCAATACTTTCGCATCTTCTAACAGGTGCCTCTACTGGACGCCTTCTAACATGGCCAAACCATCTTAATCGATTTTCTCTCATTTTATCTTCAATCGGTACTATTCCTACTTTATCCCTAATCTCCTCGTTCCTAATCCTATCTTTCCTTGTAATCTCACACATCCACCTTAGCATCCTCATCTCCGCAACTGCCATCTTCTGACCATGATTATGCTTTACTGCCCAACACTCTGATCCATATAGCAGCACTAGTCTAACCGCTACCTTATAATACTTTCCTTTCACCTTGAGGGGGATTTTTCGGTCGCACAAAACCCCCGAAGCACTCTTCCATTTGGTCCACCCAGCTTGAATCCTGTGACTTACATCAGTATCAATCCCTCCATCTTGTTGTACATCAGTATCAATCCCTCCATCTTGTTGTACCATAGATCCAAGGTATCTAAATTTATCTTTCTCTACAATCTTTTGTGTGCCTAAACTTACTTCTATACTACTCGTTATCCTACTTTGACTAAACTTACATTCCATTTATTCCGTCTTGCATCGGCTTAGCCTAAACCCTTTTGTCTCTAACGTATCCCGCCACAATTCTAGTTTAGCATTCACTCCTTCTCTCGTCTCATCTACTAAAACAATATCATCTACAAATAGCATATACCATGGCACCTCATCCTAAATATATCTTATAATCTCATCCATAACTAAAGCAAACAAGTACGGACTTAACGCTGAACCTTGATGTAAACCAATCGTGATAGGGAACTCATTAGTCTCTCCACCAGTCGTCCGTATAGATGTCATGGCTCTATCATATATGTCCTTTATCGTCTCAATATATGCGACACATGCTCATTTCTTTTCCAATACTCTCCATAGAATCTCCCTAAGAACCCGATCATATGCATTCTCTAAACTAAGCCTCAAGTCTCTGTTAGCCTACCCAAGTTGCCCGTCATTAAAAGTTTGCCTACATACACACACACATAGTTGTAACAGTATAAATATAAAAATTATATATATAGAGCCCGTTTGGCAGTTCAAAAAAAATCAACTTTTGGTAATTTTTGAGTGTTTTTTTTTATTGTGCATTTTTTTGTGTGTTTGGTTGAACAAAGTATATTTTTTAATATTTTTTTTGTAACTTTTGAGTGTTTGATAAACTTTTTACTGTAGCAAATCAAAAAAAGTGATAACTTTTGAGTGTTTGGTATGTTTCTTTATTGTAGTAAATCAGAAAAGTGGCAACTTTTTGTTTAACTTGTTACTGTAGCAAATCAAAAAAGTGAAAAAATTTGTGGTTTTGCCAAACACACCAAAAGTTACAAAATGTAACTTTTGGTATTTTTTTTTGCTAATTTTTGAGTTGCCATACGGACTCATATATATAGGGTTCATTTGTAGTCTTTTTAGATTATTCTTCAATTAACAACTAGAATTTAGATCAACTATCAACTAAAATAATATCTACGAAAGCTCAACTTCCTACACTACGTCGTGCTCGTCCACCTATTGGTGCACTCTCTCCCCTGTAAACTAAGGAGAATTTCTTAAATTCCCCCAAACAAGCAAGGGGAGCTGTGTTAAAATCCAGTGAACTCCTCCCACAAGCAATGGAAACAAACATGTCTTCTAATTTGATTGCTCAGAGCTGGGAGGAAATCATGCAGCAGAAAAAAGTGCAGGGCTTAAAGAGTCTCTACTAGTTCTCTTCCAAGCATTTCACCCATTTGCTGCTCTGTTTCCAGGCAATCCTTGCAGAAAAATGAAAATTGACATTCTCATATGTCAAATTTCATGGAAAATCAGCTAAGGTACGAAAAGGAGAAATAAATACTTAAAAAAACTGATGGTTTACTCTGTAATCAAGGACAAAATTCCTTTCAGGTGCTCAATTTGGAATGGCCATAATAAAAATATAAAACAAAAAAGTTATCGAACTCGCTGTATCATAGAAAATGAAAATCTTATCATGTTGTCATAACTGAAAAATACGACACCGAAACTTATCAGCCATCAATCAGGTTTCTGCAAGTCTTCAACCACTTGTTCGAGCGTATACAATTTCCTTATTAAGCAGCTTGAGATACAGGTTCAGATTCATTAGATCTTTCAAGCCTGCAAGAACGGATTGTTAGTGACGGAGGAGGGGGAAAACACCAATCCTTTTATAATTTGGAAGAGACAAAAAGATATTAGAGACCGCTCAAGTAATAATGTCCATTCCCCGGCCTTATTTTAGGCACCAAGTAAAAATTTTCCTTTCCACTTTTGGTGCAAACCAAATTTTATATATATTAGGAACAATAAACTGGTTCCAACACCCCCGGGGGGGGGGGGGGGGACGAAATAAACACACATCATATTCATTAGAAATCATTGACATTTCCACACAATCACTAGTCAAAAATATAAGAATAACTTTAAAAACACAAGAATTTTAATTAGTTTACAGTATTTACCTCTCAATGCCTTCTCCAACTTCCATTCTGCAAAAGTTCCCGATCTTAACGGGTGAACCGACTTCTTTGGATAAATTATTCAAAAGTGTCTGTTGGAGTACATGCAAAGAGTCAGTGTAAAACTACAATTTTCTATTTAGTAAATCTACACACACATTTATAGAATTGCCTGAACTCATGCATTTATAGTCATGCAACAATATCAAGTGAAACCATATGAAAAGAATTCCAATGGACAATAGGCCAGCTTGAAAGTCGCATGAATTAAACTAACAAATCATTCAGTACCTTATACTTGAAGGATTTGTGGCTTGTTTAGGGTTTTTGAAAAAAAAAAAATGGCTAATAATATGAGTTTTGGATATATAGTCTGATCTTCAGACCCAAGTAAAAACAGAAAGTAGAGCAAACTTTGCAAGAATCAGACTTGCAAGAATAAGACTACCCTTTTACTTATCCTGAAAAATACATATAAACAAAGCTACCAGAAAACTACTCCACATTGATAAATGCAAGGAAAACTAAGATAAATTAATCAAGAAAAAGAAATAGAGAAATCAAATGGGAAACATGAGGGCCGATAAAAAGGAAATGAAAAAAGTTAAAAAAAAAAAAGTTCTTTTTTTTTTTTTTGCGATAAATAAGAAGTAAATAAAGGTTGTTGACAATTTTTAAAAATAAAAAGATTGAAAGGTTGTTATGTAATTTATTAACATGAGAAAACAATTGTCTCAAATATATATCAGAACTCCAAAAAGATTTACATCTACTAGGATAGCCATCTCCATACCTTCACATTTATGGTGTCATTCACGATAAATTTTTGCTCCATAAGAACTACTTCCTCAAAATATTTTCGCAAACGACCTTCAACCATTTTCTCTATGGCCATCTGAGACTTCCCCGTACTTTCAGCCTAACAAAGAAAACCAGATGAAATCATCAGGTTGAACTAACAAAATTGAGGGTTGAGTGAGGGTTACACTAGCATCAGACTATATTTCTAGAACAGAAGGGATGAAATAGCAAGGCAACTAAATCATCAATCACCAGCCAAGAACATGCCAGTTGATAAAATTAAATTAATGGTTCAAGTTATATCAAACTTTGAAATTCCAAATATTCTTCCAAGGCCTTGTCTACTTGAGAATACACCAAAAACATTCTAAGTTTCTGTGGGTTGAGTCTGTTGAAACAATGGCAATTACTCTACAATCGATATTACAATATCATAAATAATAATTTTGGCACTTGAAATCTCAAACTAAATTATTTGGCAAATCAAATATGGACAATTAATATCTGTAAAATCTTTCTATTTTTCTAAACTAAAAATCGGAATGAATTATATAAAAAAAAAAAAAATCTCAATCTCTCTGAAAATAAAACCTAGTGGATAACTACCACTTAACTACTACTTTGTGGCAATAACTGAAGCTAGTTATAACCATTGGTCCACTCACAAGGCAGAATCCAAATTTTAATCTGGTGGAACCTTCACAATAAATGCAACTTTAGGTGTAAAACAACTGGATAAACAATGTTACAAAAAGTACCTGAGACTTGAGAATCTCACGTTCATTCGCCAATGCATCAGAAGACACAAGATCCTTTGTTAAAAACAATGGCTTAGCAGCGACGACGTGCATTGCTAGTTCTGCACCAACATGCTGGAGAGAATCCAGTGAAGCATTTCCATCTTCAACTTCAAGAGATAAAATGCCAGCAATACGTCCCAAACCTGCATTCAGACCATCAAAACTTTGATAAATTGTCAAGTGCCAATCATGCAAACTGCAATCAAGCAAAAACTTCATAATTTACTTAAACCAATGCACTTAAAAAAAGGAACACAAACTTCATAATTTACTTAAACCAATGCACTTAAAAAAAGGAACACAAACTTCATAATTTACTTAAACCAGTGCACTTAAAAAGAGAAACACACAGGCACAAAAGATATGCTTGCAAATATTATTTAAGCAAAGTGCACATTTCAGAATTACAATACCTGATTGAGGGCTTGAATGGACATATGTAGAAATGATACCCTGCGATGGAGCAGGCATTGCAAAACCCCTTCTAAGCTTGACGTTCTCTCCCATCATTGCAGCCACTTCTGTAATTGCATTTTGAACAGTCCTTTCTCCACTTAACTTGGGATGGTCAAGATCGATTTTCAACTCCTGTAAGAACAACGGCTCGTCGGGCTTTAATATAGAATTAAATTCAATCAAAGCATAACAAGTTAGCATGCATATTTCATTAGGCAGAATAAGGGAATTCCCTGTTTTCAACAGTTCCATTAAGAATTTCAATTTGTGGGGTTTGCGGAGGGTCAAATGTAAGCCCTTTTTTCACTGCAAACAGAGAGGCTAAGTTCCAGGTTCAAATCAAATTAAAAAAAAAAAAAAAAAAGAAGTTGAGCCCAGCTGATTAATGAACACTGACACGATTTCAGGGAGATTGCTTTGCATTACAGAACCAGCACTTTGAATTGTACCTAAGACCTATAATCTTTTTTTTTTGGGGGGGGGGGGGGGACCAAAGCAAACAATTGTGTTCACCAGCCTATTCTTAATCATTCACCATATAGAAACACTGAAATAGCAAGGAGGGTGTTCAAGATAAACAGTAAGGGAGTCCTTTAAGCATGATTGCACATTCACGAGCTGACTCCAGAGCAGTTTAGATAGTCTCCCACAATAGAAAAACTTGGGACAAAACAAATATATATATATGTATATCTATATAACAAATCTGGTCATTTGATTGGACATTTGTCCTATTTGGCTTGGCCACTGGAGAGGGGGGGTTCAATTGTAATGTGGTTGGGCGTGGGGGGTGGGTTTCAATTGTTGGATTGAAAAAGTGTCCAAAGCTGATCTTCTAAATTTTGAAATTTCTTTTTCAAATTTTGAAATTTGAAACTCAAGCTTTATTTTTTTTTTATATTTAAAATAAATAAAGAATTAATTATTCTTTTGACATTTTGTCATACGTCATCAAAGTTTCGCTATTGTTAGATCAACAACTGTCAACCCACGTGAAACTCAAATTAATGAACATGAATTGACAATCCTGACTGTCACAACTTTTCCTTTTTACCTATATTATTTACAAGTGTCATGTGTATTTATACAATAATATAGCTTATTGATTTGACATTTGTATATTTTTAACCGTTAGATTTATTTAATGGTTAGAATTACAGCAAAATTTGGTTGTCTTTTCAAATTTTGAAATTTGAAACTCAAACTTTATTATATATTTTTTATATTTAAAATAAATAAAGAATTAATTAATTTTTTTTTTGGGACACTTTGTCATATGTCATCAAAGCTTCACCACTGTTAGATCAACAACCGTTAATTCAGAGGAAACTCCAATTAATAAAATGGATTGATAGTCCCAACTGTTCCAATTTTTCCTTTCTACCTATAATATTTATAAGTGTCATGTGTATCTATACAACAAATATAGCTTATTGATTTGACATTCATATATTTTTAATTGTTAGATTTATTCAATGGTCAGGATTACTTTTTTCCCTACCCACTTTGATTGTGTTTTCAGTCACATCACATGAAAATATAATATCTCACTCTTCCCATATATTTGTAATAAATAATAAAATTGTACACATTTATTAAACAACGTATGCATACTTATTAGACAAAGCCAACTAAATTTTTTCATTTAAAAAAAATATATTTAAACTTTAATATTCTTTAAAATTTTATTAAAAATAAAATTTAAATTAAAATTTCAATTTTAATGTGCTTAAAAATTAAATTTTAAATACATACACTTCTACACTCTTTGTGTCATTTATAATAAGGAAGCTTAAAATTTTGAATTTGAGATTTTTTCAATAGTTGGATTTGCTTAATGGCTAGGATTACTTCTTTTTCTCTCCACCTTATTGTCTTTTCGGTCACATTACATGAAAACATGATCCCTCACTATTCCCATGTATTTTTTAATATTTTTTACATATAACAGTTTTTAAATTAATATTTTAAAAAAATTGATAATATTTGTAATAAATAATAAAATTGTACACATTTATTTAATAATGTATGGATACCTATTAGACAAAGTCAATTAAATTTTTTTATTTAAAAAAATATATTTAAACTGTAAGTTTCTTAAAAATTTTACTAAAAAATAAAAATTTAAATTAAAATTTCAATTTTAATGTGCATAAAACTTAAATTTTAAATATATATACTTTTACACTTTTTGTGTCATTTATATAATAAGAAAACCTAAAATTTTGAATTGGAGATATTTTCCACTGTTGAATTTGTTCAATGTCCATGATTATTTTTCTTTTTCTCTCACAACTGTTGGATTTGTTCAATGTCCATGATTATTTTTCTTTTTCTCTTACTCTTCCCATATTTTTTTGAATACTTTTTATATAAAAGACTTTAAATTGATATTTTAAAAAATGTGATAATATTTGTAATAAATAATAAAATTTTATACCTTGATTAAATACTGTATGGATACCTTAGTCTCTTTTGATTAGTAATTTTTATTTTTATAGGTTATTTTTGCACCTTTTTATGTACATTTGCTTTATAAATTTAAATTTAAGTTATTTACACGCCAAATTATATTTCTGTGCTTTTAGGCACGGACAATTACTACTATATATCTATATATATAGAGAGAGAGAGAGAGAGAGATTTACTACGTCCAACTAATCAGGTAGAACAAAAGGACCAGAAATACTTGTTACCTCCAAATATCCAGGTCCAACTAAGAAGGGCCCAGAAACCTGCTGAGAAGAACTATCAGCTAACAAAGCCAACTTGGCTAAAGATAATGCCTACAAGAACAATTAGTGATGGAGCGTAAGCAGACATCCTAACATGAAAAGGAGCAAAGAAACTCATTCAAAAGTAAAAACATATGAGAAACTAAATAGATTGTCAGTTTGAATTAGTGATGCAACCCATCCACTGTCACCTCTGTTTTCATCTCAATTTCTTGTTCGTGATCTGATGTCACAAATTTCAAATCACTCTCCAAATGTCTCCTCCACTTGACTCTCTCTCTTTCTCTCACACTGACCCAGACTAATACATTGTTGCAGGAAATTTTTGGTATTCAAGACTCAGTGCATTACAATTTAACCCTCAAATTTTGAAATAGCACATACTTGTGTCTCCTTGTGTATATGTTGCTTGGTTAAGGTTTATATATTTAGAGATTTACAAGCTTTAGCATTTCTAATTTCAGGTTACAAGAAATTGATTAGAGTTAGAAAATGAAAATCTTATGTACAGAGATGCTTTTATACCAACCAGGCACTGGAATATTTCATTTCTTGCAACAAAGTCTGTTTCACAATTAAGTTCAACGACAACAGCCTTGCTCTCATTCTGCGCCATTGCAAGCAAACCCTCAGCTGCAGTTCTAGATGACTTTTTTGATGCAAGAACTACCCCTCTTTTCCTCAGGTCCTTTTGCGCAGCCTCTGCATTGAACTAATATATTGTCAAAATATGGAATTCATGGATCAAAAAGCAAGAGGAAAAATAAACTGTTTAGGATAAAAAGAAGAGGAACAGCCAGACTTGCCGATGTCCCAATTGCAACCAATCAATGCAGCCTTCACATCTTTTATAGGAGCACTTGTTCTTTCCCTCAACTGCTTTATAAGACTCATCTGCTCTGAAGCAGGAACTTCAACTGAATATCTTCTCAAAATCATTCCGAAAGGACAGTGTGGATGGGCATAGTTAGAGGTAAATAAATTTCTAACTTCTGCAACTTCAGCAGTAGAATTTCCTCTGCATGCCCAGGTAGAATAACTCTGTCCACTATAAGGGGGACTACTCAGCCTCTTGTACAGAATTTCAATAGGACGTTTCACACCTCGGGAAAAAACCATCTCAAGGTTTTATGGTGCGTAACCTATACAATTCATCAACAGAAACTTCATCAGAATACCTATGAACAATCATTATATGAATATTATCTCATGGCACATAAAACTAAATAAGGACTTCTGCATTAACATTTTCAGTGCAAAAGTCTAGGAGTATATAACAAGAAGTGAGACAAAAACAAACAAAACTAGTCCTTGACACAGATTTCCTTCATGGCCCAGGGTAAAATAGTGTGTTTGCATGACACAGCGTCGTTTTTTTTTTTTTCTTTTCTTTTTTTTTTTTAGTTAAGTGCATATCATTTCCAATTCAAGTACTTGAAGCTGAAATATTAATAAAATGACGACTACGTTCCTTCATTATCCATATAGCATCCTGTCCTAGGTATAAAATTCACACATCCATGCAACGTGGGGTGATTGTTTCACCACTCAAATCATCAAAGAGAATTAAACCCCTAATACCTAGAACTAGAGATAAAAGACCAACATGACCGAACATGCTTACATACAGTCTTCAAGAGTGAAATATCAAAATGAAAATTTTAATGAAATAATAGTTAGAATTTATAGGAATCCTCGTATTTGAAATCTTCTGGATAGGGGTGTGAAGGAGACAGTATTTAATTAGTTAACCAACAATACTAACTCCTTCGATTCGCTTCTGGTAAAGTGTATAGTGTTTTGGTTAGTTGGACATAATTAAGTCAGTTTCCATATCAGTATCAGTTAGTGAATTCCACGAAACCAAACCAGTTAATAAAAAATAATTGAACCCTTTTGTTTGATTAGAGTAGGGGTGTAAGGGAGACTGTATTTAATCAGTTAACTAACAATACTACCTCCATCGTTTCAGTTTTGGTAAACTGTATAGGATTCGGTATTAGTTTCGGTTAGCTGAAAATAATTAATTCCGCATTAGTGTCAGTATCGACATTAGTTTTGCCACTATTTGGTTAACTATCGGTTATTAAAATTTTGTTGGTTTGGTTAACAAAACCGAACCGATTACGCCCCTACTTATAGGGGTCAACATTGCTTAGAGCACCTTCAATCTTACCGGTACAAAATCGTCTACCATATATACAACCACATGTTTATATCTTTAAGGCAATTTATTGAACACAGAGGCCATTGCCCCCACCCCCCACCCCAAAGGAAAAAAAAAAAACTAGAAACCCAGGTACACACAGGCTGATAGCCATACATACCAAACGTTATTCTTATGCCATTTTTTTAATGATTTTCTTTTCTTCTCTTCAAATAAACACGGAAGTGAGAAAATTTTATTCTTTTCTTTCCCACTTTTCTTCTCCCGAAACCAAACAAAGCCTAAATTTATGGGGATGAGAAAAGACACACTACTACATTTAAGAATCAGGGGGAAAAAAAAAATGACGAGCTCACAACTGTGGTGCATTCAATTAATTTCTTCTAATAAACAGTACAAATTTCTCCATCATAAGCAATGGGAATCCATATTGAACAAAAACAAAAAAATTAGCACAAAGCTGCACTCACCTTCGAAGTAGATTAGGAATTGACGGTGCTCCTGGGAGAACGAAGAGGTTGTCTTGGGTCTAAAATCGGCAGTCGAAAGAGGTATATGGCCGTTGACAGTGGTTCTCACGGCGGCAAAGTAGTCGATGATGGTGCTTGAGTTTGAAATCGATAGTCGGCAGAGGTCTACGAATCCTGAACGAAAAGTGAACAGGGGGTGAAGGCCAAGGGTTATGGACGACAAAAACGACGCCGTTTTCCTTTTCCAGCCCGAACAATATCCGATTTGGGCAGTCGACATGGCAAATCTATGTAACGTAAGTGACCTGTTACCCGTACGTACCGCAAAATTAAAGTAACCTGTTAGTTCAAATGTACCCACATTTTTTTAGGATAAAAGTTTAGCTGGTGTGACGTAAAATATTAAAAATTTTTAAAAATTATTTACTTTTATTTTATTAAATTATAAATTTATAAATTATCTTAAAATATCTTATTTTATCTCCCATTTTGTGACTTCAAACACTCTTTAAAATAATATGAATACAACTAAAACATTAAATTTTAATTTAATGATCTTCTAATATATTACCTATACAACCCCAAGGGGTTAGATGGGATGGTCTTGGACTGGGACTTAGGGGCTTACCACCCCAAGGTCTCAAGTTCAAGTCTCCTCTCTAGCAAAAACTTGGGGTCAGCCTCCCGGGCGCAAAGCGTAGTAAAGGTTGGTAGGACGGGCCTCCTTGGCTGGACGAACCGTATCCAGTTCTTGGGTGTGGGTCCGACTCCCCGCCGCTACGCGAGTTCGCGATTGACCGCTATACATGTTGAGGGGCCGGTATGTGTGGCACAAACCAAAAGAGATTCACTCTCTAGGGGTTTGACCTAGGGAGTGAATCTCTCGAGGTTAAATCCTTTTTTTTAATATATTACCTATATATCAGCCTTTCCTTTTCAACAATATTAGGCTTCATCACCGCTTGTTTCCTGGTTGAGGCTTAAACAGGGCTCTGAGTTTAGCTCAAATTTATTACAAATCGAATCTTCATCGAGCCAAGCTTGAGTAACTCAATAAAATTAAAATTATTAATCAAATTTTCACTCCTATGAGATACATTTTATTATAAATCGAGGCTTCATCGAGACAAGTTTGAATAACTCGATAAAATTAAATTTATTAATCAAAATTTCACTCCTATGAGATACAGAGTCCGTCTGTTTACTCAATTGAGAATTCAATAAGGATTCAATGTCATTTGTCTTAATTGAATGTCAAATACTTCGCTAAGTGGGGTCACAAATATTATATCCTTATTAAAAATTTATATTTTATCAAATCCTAAAAATTAATAATAGTTCTAAAATATATATTAAAACTCAAACCAACCTCTCTCATCATTTTTTTTATTTTAAACTATTTTTCAATTTTGGTATACGCATTTATTTCTCTTTAATTCTTCACTCATTTTGAAAAATTAATTTAAATTAAAAATATTATTATTAAGTGTATTAAAATAATTTTTGGCTAGTTTTATAAAAATATAACTAAAAATATTATTTTTATTAATTGAACATTGCACTCTATAAAAACACCTCAAATATTAATTATTGTTAATCGAATTTTCAAATCGAATGGTCAACATGACTAATTTAACTTTGAAATTAAAAATAAAAAAAATACTCTTCTAACCTGATTAATATTTAGGCACTCTTAAGTGTAATTAATAATAGACATTTTTCATTTGTGTTTTAAAATTTAAAATATACTAATAGTTCTTGCTATGAGGGGAGTTAAACTTTTATAAATTTAATTAATATTTGATTTTTTTTTAAATTTAATCAATATTCAATCCTCTGTAAATCATTTTTCAAGCTTAATTATTATTTAGATATTTTTCTTTATATTTTTAAATCTAATTCTTAATATGTTTGAAATATGTAAATTTTAGAATAATAGTAAACCAATAGGCAGGTAATTAATTTTATGATTCCATTAACTTACTTCACATTATTTAAAATCAAATATTACTACTTTAGTGGTTATGCCATATAGACAAAAGAACATGGAGTTGTGATCATGCATCGATATACAATAAAAGAAAGTACAATGAGAAAAAGGAGTACTTAAAAATTAAAAGAGAGATAATATTCTATTCAAAAATTTTAAAAAGAAATGGAAAAATATAATGGTAAATAAGAAGAGAGAGCAGATGATTTGGTTTAGTAAAAAAAAAGAATAATTAGATAACTTTAGTATATGTATATTGATAATATAGATTTGGAAAAATGATTGATATTACCAAATTAACTTTAGAATCGGAATTTTTCTAAAAAAATTACTCCCAAGCCTAAGTAATATTTAGGCATTTTTGCTTTGTGTTTTTGAATTTAAAATATATAATAAAATTTGTCATTGATGTGTGATGAGAAAAGTAAAGATTTTGTGAAATAAAAGGAAAAAATATTAAAAAATGAGAATAGAACATTTTATTTAAAGATTTATAAAAATATAAAAAATAAAATGATGAATAGGGAAAGTACAAAATATGATTGGATAATAATTTCTTGATTAATTTTATAGAAGTAACTTAAAAATTAAAAATTTTATTAATTGTACGTTTTACTTTATAAAAAATATATATATGATCAAATTGACAATTTTAAATTTTAAATTAGAATTTACAAAAGAAAAATTACTCACAAGCTTAATTTTATTCAAAGATTTGTAAAAATAAAAAAGTAGAGTGGTGATAAATTTTCAACTAATTTTATAAAAATAAATTAAAGTAGAAATGTTATTATTAATAGTACGTTGTGCTTTATAGAAAAAGTACCTATATAAATTTAACATTAGAATTTAGAAAAATAATTGAATTTAAAAAACAATTATTCCAAAGCCTAATTAATATTTAGGCATTTTTATGTGTTTTCAAATTTAAAAATACTAAGAACTATTATTATAAGAGAATAATTTTTAAACATTTTTTATCCCCAATTATTATTTAGGCATTTTTTCTTAGTGTTTTTATAATTTAAATCTTAATGCATTTGAAATATGTAAATTTTGTAATAATAGTGAACTAATAAGCAAATGGATCTCTTATAAGAACTCACAAGTTCACCTCACATCTGTTAAAATTACATGGTGCAAATTTAGTGATTTTTTATGCAAAAGAAAAAGTGAAATTGTGGTCACATAGTAATGTGGGACAAAGAAGGAAAGACTTTGTGAATGAGAGAGAAAAAGAGAATAAGGGGGAATGAAGAAGAGTGCCATGTAGAATTAGGGTAGAGACTTTCCTCTAACCTCGCCTCACCTCTGTCGACTTATTTAGATCAATAATATTTTATTATTTTACATTTAAAAATGAGTTAATAAATAAAATATATACAAATTAGTTATTAACCAAAAGAATAAAATACAAAAAAATAAAAAATACCAATATAAAAATTAAGAAAAATAGTGAAAATTAACATTCCAACACAATCATTTCAATTTTTCAACATATAAAGTGAGATTAAGAATTGTTGTAATTCTAAATCTAATTAGGGTTGGTTCGAAAATCGTACCCCAACGCTAACCCTGCCCCAAAAGTTATTAGGTTCTATTTTTTCCCATACCATGTCTAATTAGGGGAATCAAATCAAGTTCCCTTATTTATATGCTCTATTGATATCCAACTTGTGATACATATAACTAACCTTATCCTCTTTTCTAGGTATGTCAGATGAGAGACCCTACGAGAGTTGTTGGCTCCAACTACTATTTATGTATAAT
Organism: Vitellaria paradoxa; assembly: GCA_019916065.1. Taxonomy (NCBI): domain Eukaryota; kingdom Viridiplantae; phylum Streptophyta; class Magnoliopsida; order Ericales; family Sapotaceae; genus Vitellaria; species Vitellaria paradoxa. The sequence goes on from CM034234.1 coordinate 39,984,762, forward strand.
CCTCACTAGATTTGACTAACTGCCCATTCTATCTCCCTTATATTCTTGATAACCCATATTTGTATTGTAACTATCATTTAAAAATGAGCAGTTTAGATAGAATCCTATTCTTTACATGTTCTCTTTCATATATACGGGTGTAAGGTCTACGAGGCAACTAGTTGAAGTATATTTTGTACAATAACTTTTCCTATCTAATAGAATAGATCCCAGATCTATAACTAATCTTACATGGGTTCGTAAATCTCAAGTTTCTCTAGCTTCACAAATAATTTCAATACTTTTACAAGTGGTTAATAGAGATGAAACTGAAGAGCACTTACCTTAGGGTAACTTACTACTTAAACACTTTCAACAATTAGTTTCCGTAATTTACAAGTGAAAGATTGTCTCAGGTGACATTATTTTTATAGAATGTAGGCCTCCTAAAAGGTAACAGAGGTGCACAAAGGTGAGCATGTATTTTAGTTATATACATGTATGTTTATTGTTGGATTGGAAGCTTGAAATGGTGGAATCAACCCTATTTATAGAATGAGACTGAGAAACTAAATAGAACACAAATTCTGTATACATATTCTAACCAAATTCTAATATACCCATTCTAATCAAACTCTATACCTTGTGTGGAGATATATCATAATCATATTAATTAGATATATATTAGATATATACTAACACTCTGGTTTGAATGGAGATTGACCCTTGAGTACCTAAAATGAGTAGCAAACTTATAGATCTTTGTTTAAAGAGATTTACATAAATTACCAAAAAAAAGAAAAGATTTACATATGTGGGGAAGTTTTATACCCCTTTAAAATAAAAATGTAAATAAAAATAAAATTGACACTATAATTTTTACGTGGTTTGGGCCAACTGCTTACATCCACGGAGATTTTTCACTTCAATTATTGAATAGATATAATGGAGGAGGATTTTAATTTTTCAACCCTCAACTCATAAATGCTCCTATTCTTACCCATACCCATCATCACCCTTTTATCCCACATATCATACACCTATTTTTTTTTTTTTTTTATCTCCCCATCCCTCAATTTATACACAAAGGAAAAAATAAAAAGCTAAAACTTGAATGAAGAGAGAGAATCTTTCAGTGTATCTCAATGAAGACTCCACCCACATGTTGGGTAGAGAAATTGGTTAACAACCAATAATCACCCCCTTCACCAACGTGGGTGGGTAAATTTCATCCACATCTCTCAACTGAGGTGCCCGCTAAAAACTTGCAATGATTTTGCCATCATCACTTGCATCTCCAACTTGAGATACCAATTGTTGTCCAATTCTTGACTACGTTGAAGATATCTCCAACTGCTATTGCCATTGCCATTGCCACTGCCACTGCCACTGCCACTGCCATTGGCTATACCTTTAACAACTTCAAGTCTTGGACTATTAGCACCCTCTTTTAGAGTTACTTGCACCCCCAATTAGGATGCCCCACACACTATTTTCAGGATGCCTAACTTATTTGGCATCTCTAGTGACTTTACTTCTCCACCTCCTGTGCACTTTGTCTTGGAGAATTTTCTGTCACTATTTGTGTTCCTGTTGAGAGCAAAAGAAACATGCTTTAGTGTCGTCATCTTTGTTGTGGTACCACTTTTTAGAATCAACTTTGTTCCTTTGCTCTGAGCTTTTGTCTGTGAACCATTCTCAGTATCAACAGCACTCATCTTAGTCTAGCTAGATTCCTGCACATCTTTTATTGCCTCTAATTGTGCACCTATACCACATTGGGGGCCCTATGGATATTTTTGTGTTTGTTCCGTGTGTGCCTATGCAATTATTGCTTCCTTTGTTCACATCTTCTATTTGTAGTACTGGACTTATGTTGGACAATAGCTTCTCTTGTCTTCGCACTTCCCTAAAGCTTATAAAGTCTACTAATATTACTTACATGTAACAATTCTGCGCCTTTCTTGCACACGACCATGACTCCTCCTGTGGCTGAGATACTGCACATTTTTTAATCTAACATGCCTAGTGAGATTAGATTTTTCTTCAATCCAAGTACATGTCTTACCCCAAATAGTTTCGGGATTCTCCTGTTGTTCCAACTAGCAACACTAAAAAGAGGTGAATAGAGTTGCTTAAAAAATTTTTTGCAAATAAAATTTTCAATCCCTAAAACAAATATGTGAAAATAAAAAGAACAATCAAATATGGAATATTTTTAATAATATAAACAATTAAAAAAAACTAATATTTTTAGCTAAAGAGTAAGTGTTAATGTTTGTAATAAATATATAATGAGAAGGGAAGGGAAGCAAACATAATCTATTTATAGTGGTTCGGCTTCAATATTGTCTACATCTATTCCCAAAGGCCTTCCTTGAGATTTCTCCACTATTCTTTGAAGAACTTATCACTCACAAGTTTCCCAAGGTGCTAGAAACTTTTCTCAAGTGATTTATCTCCAAATCACTCACATCAAGTGATTTTGTTGCCAAATCACTCAACAAATCTCTCTTAAAGAATATTTTTTGTCTTGGTTATAACACTTGAACCAAAGCTAGCAAGAGCTCACTCAACTCTCACAAATTAAAAGGGTAATAAATTTTCCTTTTTTACAATAACGATGATGAGTTTAAAACTTAATAAAAAAAAATAAAACTCTCACAAGTTGAATATAAAATATAAAATACAAGTGTAAGAAAATACCACTTTATCTTTACAAAATGATAAACTTTCTTGTTTCTCTTTGTAATCACTTCTTTCTTACTGTGTTCTTGGTTCTTAAATTTGAGTTTAAGGTTCTACTTACAGGCAAAAATTCCTAAATGGCTATTACTAAGTGAAAAGACATTTTTACTCTTGAAAGAATTTGAATTTCATTGTTTCCAATACTACCTTTCAAATTTAGATTTTATGAAATACATTTGTGGCCACTTTTCACCCTTATAAAGTTCATATGTAACATTCACTCAAAGTAATGATTCTGTAGATATGTAAGTAAACTATCATCTGACCAAATTTGAGCTTTATGCAGTGGTTAGATCTTCAAATATAGGCTCAAAACTGAGACTAGCTCTAGTTAGCTTTTTCTAACAATCTGAATCTGTGTTTTCAATTAAAACTATTGTTTCACCATGGTACTTTTGAATTTTAAAAACCTTAAACTACAAAAGTTGTAGTTTTATAAGTCTTCTTTTTACAAACCAAAAATTAGAATTTTTAAACCTACAGATTTTGATTTATGTCTCAAAAACCGAGACTCGCTCCAGAACGCAGAATTAAAACCTTTTTGTAATGACTAATCTACAAACTCATTTTTGGAAATCTTAAATTCAGATCCAAAAAATTTTCCTTTGGTAAAGTTGTAGATATAGAAGTCTAATTTACTATATTAAAATTCTATAAATATTGAACTATTATACTTTAGATATCATTTATATACTAACATATGTTTGATTTGTCTATTCATCCAAGTTAACCTTCCAATTTAAGTCTTCATCTTACTTTGATTTCCATTACTCCCAACTTTGAAATCCCTTTATTTCTTCATCCAAATTATGTGAAAATATCTAAAAACTAATATTAATCTCTTCCAAGTATAATATCTTGAATTTATTAAATTAAAATAAATTGAAACATTTCATACAATGTCTATTTGAAAATTAAATGTGAAAATTTAATTCAATGTTTATGATCATCAAAATCAATTATAAACTATGTTTATAAACCTTGGTTCAACATCTCCTATTTGCCAAATAGAATTGGACCATTCTCTTACCAACGACTCTGCTAGCCGTGATGTTAGCCATCTGAATGAGTCAATCATTGCATAGCTCATAACTGGAGAATTTTTTCCCGTGCACCACGCATATGATAAAAGTACCCTGTATCCAATATCCAACCTAATTTTCATACTTTTGATAATTTTGTTGTTGCTTGTAAAGCTACAATCTCCTCAGAGTCTAAGCATACTGCTTTTAATTCTGATTAGTCTGTCTCATTTTCTTTTTCTTTCCATGCTTTGTACTTTAGACAATTCCACTTGATATGTCTTTCTTGATCACAAAAAAAAAAAAAAAAAAAAAACAAATAATCCTATGATCTCTTGACTTGGACCTGGATCAGCCTTTACTGTTATCACCCGTTATTTGGTTTCTACATCTGCTTTTTTTTTTTTTTTTTTTGTAACCAAAGCTTGTGACTTATTAGTGTTTTTTATGCCCATTTCTTTTTTTTGCCTATTCATTGAACAATGTGTCCTTGAGCATCCCCGTGGTCAACTTCCCATTTGGTGTTGAGTTGCTGAAAGAGAAAACTAACATCTCCCAACTATTTGGCAATGAACTCAAGAGCAGTAATGCCTAGGTTTTATCGTCAAATTTTAAATCAACACTAACTAGCTGATTTACTAAGTTTTAGAATTCATTGGTATGCATTGTCATTGATATTTCACTCTTCAATTTTAGGTTCACAAGCCTTCTCATTAACAGTGTTTTGTTTTGAGATGTTTTTGATTGATACGTCTCTTCTAGCTTTGTCCAAAGCAAGTAAACACTAATCTCCTAGGTTGCATAGTGAAACACCTTATCCTTGATTCGCTGTCGTATTTGCCATAATGTTTTTCTATTCAGCCTTTTCCAATCCTCTTCTATCATTTTTAGTAGGTTTCACTCATTTGCTTTCCAAATGGTCATACAAATCTTTATAAAAAAGAATGTCCTCCATTTGGGATTTCCTAATGGCAAACTTTGTTGTCTACCTGGTTATGGAACTTTCCACCATTTTATGTCATCTGCCAAAAAAATGACGAAATAAACCTTGCAAGTGGATCCAAAATGTTAAAAAATCTTAGTAGGACTTAGTTGAAAAATATGATTTTTCTAAGGTCTAAACTCTAATATCATATAACTCTAGGACAAAATACAATTTTCAAAAAATACTGGGGCCTAATTATAATTTTTCAAAACTTTGGGGATAAAAATTTTTTCAAAATTTTGGGGTTAAATTTGTAATTTTCAAAACTTTGGTAGGTAAAATAAAATTCTTCAAAGTTTGGGATGGAATGTAATTAGTGAAACTTCATTGATGTCATTATTTTGCTTATTTATGCATTATTTTGAGCTAATAAAATATTTATTTTGAGATTTCGTTAAATTATTTTAATTTTTCCTAGGCCGGGTGTGATCTGAATTGGGAATTAGTTGGGCAACTAGGCCAAGGAGCCAGTTTCCTTTTCCTTTATTTTCTTTTCCTTCTCCTCTCTTTTTCTTTTTTCTTTTGTTCCCTGTTGCCAAAAGAGGAAAAAAAAGGAAGAAAGCAAAGAGAGAGAAAGAAAAAGAGGAGAGAGAAGGAAGAAAGAGAAAGTGTGGTCCAGAGCAGAAGGCTAGCGGATCAGGATAGTATTGGAGGTCGTGAACATCGTGGTGACATTTGTTTCGAATGATTTGGCCTGAGGTGGAAGGAATCAGCTTTTGAAGTTTAGGAGCCACAACCAAGTCTTCTCATTTCTTTCTTTCTCTTCGGATTTGAGATAGGTGAGACTCATATTTGTATTCTAGACGCTGTTAGGAAGATTTTGACATATTAAGTGCTTGATTTGGTTGGGACTTTAGGAAGATTTGTGATATATATATATATATATATATATGAATGTGTATATATATGCGTGTATATATATGCATATATATGTTGATATCTTACATGTATTTGAGTTTTTCTTGGATTAAATGATGAAAAACATGTGATTTATGTGTTTAAGTGTTTATACATTAATTATTGTTGAGATTGAAGCTTGAAACTGCCATTTGGGGATGATTTGGGGCTGGGTCTCATCGGAAATGAACCCAGAAATTGAAGTATAGACTCTGTGGTTTGGACTGGCTGATGGGGTGGTCCGGACCATAGCTTGGGTGTGCCAACCATTGTTCAGGTGGTTCGGACCATTACACAGGGTGTTCCCAACCACAGTATAGTGGAACCCTAGAAAAGTGTAAAAGACAACTTTTTAGATATATTTTTGTGTCCAAATTGCATTATCCTAGATTTCTAATGATGGAATAAACCCCAAATCATCACCAAACAAAACGAGAATGTATTTTATATTGAAATGATATTTACATGCATGATTGAGCACATCATGTGCATGGGGCAGTGGTGGTATCATCTAGATTATGTTGATACCGTTGATTGACCGAGAGTACCATATTCATGTTGTGATGTGCCGAGGCACGGGTTATATCTATATGGATGGGATCCATAAATTAAGAAGAATAATAAACTAAGATTTTGAAAATACCGGATGATCCCCGGTCAATATATATGACTAGAGCTTAGTCATTTGGAGTTGGGACGTAAATATTGTGATGATGTGTTATGAGATTTTTTCCCCACTACAGCCGGACCCTACTTGAACTAAGCAGATGCCTGACTAGGGGTGTAACATGGTTACCTAGTAGAAGGGCCAGGGGGTACAACGCGATTCCCTTGAGTCTTAGTTGATTGGGGGTGTAACACGATCCCCAAGAGCTATTTATATTGATTACCCTGCTTGAACTAAGCAGATGCCTGATCAAGGGTGTAACATGGTTCCCTAGTAGAAGGGTTAGGGGGTGTAACACGATTCCCCTGAGTCTTACACCAATGGGGTGTAACACGATTTCCTATTTGGTTTATATATATTGAGACACATGTTTACCAGGAGCACAAATGATACGGTTGGTGACCCGTGCATAGTGCTAAGCGTCACCCGTCTCAAGATAAGGTTGGAGATAGACGGAGATTAGAGAATTACATTGGTTATTGCATTGCATCACTTATGCATTGTTATATTATGTTTTGGCTGATATTATTATAAGTTATACTATATGCTTGGGTATGTTTAACAGTACACACTTGTACAGCCCTACTTATTGGGCTAGTTAGCTCATTCCATCTATATTACAGGTGATTCAGTGAGACCAGGGAGTAGCCACTCGGAGCTGAGTTGAGATCGACAAATTGACTTAATACCTGATTAGTTTATGTTTGGATGACTGTATCTTTATTTGTGTGACTTGGGGTGTGGGTCTCAATCTTATCATGTATAAGATTGTGTAATTATTGATGATGTTAATGCAATTGTATAAGCCTTAATTTGAGTCACCGGGGGGTGAAATTATATTTATTGTGATTTATGTTATTTTTATTTATTTAATATAGGAATGAATGATGTGTTTAGTAACTCTGATGATTGTTATTAGATTATGACTTGACCTTGGTGCAGGCTTTTATTTAATTTAATTGGTTTCTATATTTCCATGCCGTCCGTCTCAGACAATTAAGTTAAGGGCATAATAGGCAGTGAGCACCTGTATCCGTTTAGCATAGGAAGTTTTAAGAGGCTCTTATAGACGCATTCAAACTCCGTTTTTGACATGGTTGGTGGCGTTGTGTTTTATTAACTAGCTCTTTACTCCAACATGCTTAAAAAAAATTTTTTTGAGCATTTTCATTTCTGGACAGTGGACAAAATACTGTTTGTTTTTGCTCTGACAACTCCCAGTTCAGCTCTTTCCGGCTCCGATACCACTTATTAAGAATTTTTATATCCCTCTAAAATAAAAATGTAAATAAAAACAAAATCATATGATAATTTTTACGTGGTTTGGCCCAACTGCCAACATTCACGAAGATTTCTTACTTTAATTATTAAATAGATATAATGAAGGAGGATTTTAATATTTCAACACTCAACTCACAAATGCTTTTTATTCTCACCCATACCTGTTATCACCCTTTCATCTCACATATCTCATACCTCTGTTTTTTTGTCTCCCCATCTCTCAATTTATACACAAAAGAAAAAACAAAAAGTTAAAACTTGAATGTAAGAGAGAATCTTTAGATGTATGTCAATAAAGACAACACCCACATATTAGGTGAAGAAATTGGTTAACAACCAACAACATAAACTGTTGGGTCCTCACCCATTTATTGTTATAGAGTTACCCATAAGTCCTCTCTCATTTATGACATTTTGTTGTTATCAGCTACTGTATTTACTAGTTACCTACCTTCATTTTGACTATTGTTGATAAAAAAATAGAGATGTCCTATGTATGTGATACAAGCTACATGTGTGGGTTCCATAATGTCCAAATATATATATATATATATAGAGAGAGAGAGAAAGAGGCAAAAAGTGATTGTATTCCCACCATTGTTGATTCATAAGGGGGTTATGATTTATTGCCTGTGGATGTAGGCCAAGATTGTCGAACCATGTATATTACTGAGTTTTTATTCTTCGCTTTATTTTGCTTTCATTTTTAATTAATCCTAACAAGTGATATTAGAGCCAGATTGAGGTTATTGGGGCAAAAATTATCTATTTTTTGTTTTTTACCCAAATATCAAATTGTTCATATTTGAGTCTGGAGGTTATCTAATTGTAGAGTTCATTGAGACGAAAATAATGGCTCAAACTATGTTGAAATTGAAACTCGTGCGTGTCCGCAATCGTTCATTGAAGTTTGTTGGAAAAATTGACCATCGCTAGATAAGACGATCTGAGATCTGTTTGCTGAGAAGACAATATCAGATAATATATTATAGATATTGTTTGGTAGACTTACAACACAAAGTCTTGCCTTGTCTAGTTGGTCTAGCATATTTTCTTCTATACCTGAGGTCAAAGAGTTCGAATTCTTTCTACTGCTTCATTTAGCCATGTTAGCAAGTAGCCCACAACCACATCAGTCGCCATGTCAACGCTACTATCATATCAGATCGGTATACGCTATGTAAGCCACCACACTACTGCCAAATCAGCATCTAGAGTCGCCACGTCAACAATTCGTTGCCACATTAGCCGCTGAGCTACTGTGTCAGCAACCTTTAGAGCCAATTGTCACATCAGTCGCCATATCAATGCTGCTGCCACATTAGCATCAAAGGTTTATTGCCATATAAGTCGCCACGTCAGCATGTTGCATTGTAAATCCAGCCCAATCAAAATTTACCACACGGGATTGTTTAGAAATTATTTGTAATAGCCAATTGTATTCTGACACGTGGCATTCTAATTGTGATTGTAATACCTAGTAATAAAATGACACGTGGCACATATTAAACACGTTTTATTGGAGCAGCCAATCATTGGTTGACATGTGTCCTTGATTTTGACTATGTGGTTATATATGTCCTATTGTTGGAAAGTTTTATTAAATAGCAGAAAAGCCCAAGAAGTTTAAAAAGTTTTCAAAAACATCTCCGGACTATAGTTTTACCTTTGTTTTGCTAGAATTTTACATATAAGCCCTCCTAAAGTTTTTTTTATCCCCCAGACACTTCCATGAGATCCTTTTCAATAAATTCCAGCCCCAATTTGATAAAATAGAGGATTCACATAGTGGTATGCCTTAGCTAAACTCATCCAACTGTCCAATTTGGAAGCCATAGATGGAGGACTTGTTTTATTACAGAGACTTGGCTGACCCTATTGGAAATAAAAGGGGGTTAGACCAACTGATAAAAAAGATAAAGAATGGTTAATAGTGAATAAAAAAACAGTAGGGATGATTGGGCAACAAATTGATATAAGCGTATTTCATCATGTGGCTAAGGAAACCAATGATTATGAAATATAGAGGAAGTTAGAAAATATATATGAGAGTAAAACTGGCCGAAATAAAGCACTGTTAATGCAGAGGCCCACTAATCAGAAGTACAAGGATGGAGCTCTATAACAGAACACATGAATAATTTCTAGTGTTTGGTAAATCAGCTTGCTTCTCTAAATAAGGTTTTGGATGATGAAATGCAAGCTTTGTTTTTAATGGATATATCACTCGATAGTTGGGAGACTCTAGTTGTATCTCTCAGTAACTCAACTCCTGGAGGATTAACGACCATAGATAGGATTTAGGATGCCTTGTTGAATAAAGATGCAAGAAAAAAAGAGATGGGTTCATAGTCATCTCAAGCCTTTGTCCTAAGAATAGAAAACAAAGGCAAGGTAGGAGCAAGAGCAGATATAGCAAAAATTTTAACCACAACAAGTCCAGGAACCAGGGCCAGTCCAAATCTAGGGTTAACTGCTACCATTGTGATTTGGAGGCTCACATGCAGAGAAATTACTGGAAGCTGAATAGAGAACAGAGACAATGGGGCAATGAAGAGAAGAAAGAAGACAATAGTATTGCAATGATAGCTGAAGATATTGTCTTGTTATCACTAAAAGAGGGTCAGTGCTTTCAGGTGACAGATTCAACAGTTAAGTGGATTGTAGACATTGCAGCTTCTTTTCATGTAACACTTGACAAGAACTTTTTCATTTTTATGAAGTTAGAGACTTCGGCATTGTAAAAATGGGCAACACCAGCTATTCCAAGATTGTTGGGATACAGAATGTTCTTATTCATACCAGTGCAGGTTGTTTTGTTCGACTGAAGGATGTGAGGCACCTTCCAGACTTGTACCTTAATTTTATTTCTGGAGTTTCTTATATCGTTAGGGATTTACTAACTAGTTTGGTGATAGAAAATGAAAGTTGATTAAGGGATCTTTAATTGTTGCTTGAGGATAGATTTCAGAAAATTTATACAAGACTTAAGTTAAAGTTTGTCTAAACAGTTTGAACTCTGCAGATGGGGCATTTTCTTCTAACTTATGGCACAGAAGGCTTGCTTACATGAGTGAGAAAGGTTTGCATATATGCTAGCCAAGAGGTCTCTTATATCTTTTGATAGCTCCATAGGCTCAAGTCCATGTGAGCACTGTTTGTTTGGTAAGCAGCATAGGGTGTCCTTCAGTTCTTCTTTCAGAAGAAAGTCTAGTGTGTTAGACATGGTGTACTCGGATGTCTGTGGTTTGATTGAAGTTAAGTCTTTTGGTGGCAATAAAGATTTCCTAACCTTTGTTGATGATAGGTTTAGCAAAGTTTGAATGTATTTTTTTAAATTCAAGGATAAAGTTTTTCATTATTTTCAATTGTTTTATGCTATGGTTGAAAGAGAGACATGTAAATTGTCAAAATGCCTTCGAATTGATAATAGCGGTGAGTACTCTTTTCGTGAGTTTCGGAAGTATTGCTCTAGAAATGGAATTTGGTATAAGATTACAGTACCAAGGACTCCACAGCATAATGGTGTAGTTGAAAGAATAAAATGACCATTATGAAAAGAGTTAGGTGTATGCTTAGGATGTCTAAATTGCTTAAGTCATTTTGCGGTGAAATTATTCATACTGTTTGTTATGTAATTAACAAATGACCTTCAGCATCGCTTGATTTTGATATACCAGAAAGGTATGTAGATAAGAAAGAAAGTGTCATACTCTTATTTACAGCTATTTGGTTGCAAAGTTTTTTTGCATGTGCCCAAGGAACAAAGAACCAAGCTTGATGATAAATCTTAATTTTTTGTCTTCATTGGTTATGGAGATGAACAATTTGGGTACAAACTATGGGATCTAGTGAAAAAGAAAGTCATTAGGAGTAGAGATGTGATCTTTTATGAAAATCAAGTTGTTGAAAAGGCTTCACAGCAAAAATCAGTTAGTGTTCTAGACTCGGTGTCAGATCCTTCCACTTTATGTTCAAATAAAGAAGAGACACCAGAAGAGGTTCAAGAACCACGATCTCCAGACACTGGTGATATTTAGGATGATCAGGATACATAGAAGGTTGATCAAGGGGAGACTTCTATTACACCAGAAATAGAAGTAAAAAGATCAACAAGGAAAGGCAGGCTATCAGTTTAATATTCAGCATCTAAGTATGTTTGGCTTACTGATGAGGGGAGCTTGAAATCTATAAGGAAGCTAGAACACAGAATTTCAAAGATAACTAGATGAAAGCTATGTAAGAAGAAATGAGTTCATTGTTTCAGAATAGGACTTATGAGTTAGTTAAACTCCCCTTAGAGCAGGACTTATGAGATAAAGTTTGACGAAATATTTTCTCTAGTTGTGAAGATGACTTCAATTAGAATGGTACTTGCTTTAGCTGCTAGAATGGATCTGAGCTCAAGCAGATGGATGTTAAGACCGCATTCCTTCGTGATAACTTAGAGAAAGAAATCTATATGAAGCAACTAGAAGGGTTTAAAGTTCGAGGAACAGAATAATTGGTTTGCTAGTTGAAAAAGAGTCTACCCGGGTTGAAACAGGCATCCATGCAATGGTACAAGAAATTTGACTCATTCATGGTGAGTTATGGGTACAAAATAACAGATTTAGATCTATATGTCTACATCCAGAGATTTTCAAATTACAAGTTTATCATTTTGTTATTATATGTTGATGACATGCTCATAGTTGGCCAGAGTTCAGGGGTGATTAAAAGGCTGAGGCTAGAGCTGTTAAATTTCTTTGAGACAAGATTTTTGTCTTGCAGAGCAGCTTCTGGGTATGCAAATAGTTCATGATCGAACAAGTAAGAAACTTTGGTTGTCACAAGAAAAACATATTGAGCGGGTGATTGATAAGTTCAATATGAAGGGTGCTAAGTAAGTAACCACTCCTCTTGTAAGTCACTTCAAATTGAGTAAGAGGTCATATCCGACTTATCAAAAGCCAGAGATGAGATGGACAGTGTTCCCTACTTTTCGATAATAGGAAATTTGATGTATGCTATGGTTTGCACTATACTTGACATTGCTAATGCTATTGGTGTTGTTAGTGGGTTTCTTTCAAATCCAGGGAAAGTATACTGGGAAGATGTGAAAATGGATACTGAGATATCTTAAGAGTACTACAAAGTTGTGCTTGTGCTTTGGAAGTTCAGAATCAATGTTGAAAGGCTACACAGATGTAGATATGGCAGGAGATCTTGATTGTAGGAAGAGCACTTCAAGCTTTGTGTTTACTTTTGTAGGCGAAGTTGTCTCATGGCAGTTCAAGATGCAAAAATGTATAACTCTATCTACTATAGAGGCTGAGTATATTGTTATGGCAGAAGCAGGTAAAGAAATGCTTTGGTTGAAGAGAATTATTTAAGAATTAGGTCAAGAACAGAATTAGTAGCAGTTTACTGGGGTGGTCACAATTCATTAGATTTGAGCAAAAATGTCATGTAGCATTCTCGGATAGAGCATATTGATATTCGCTATCACTAGATACGCGAGGCTATGGAAAAGTAATTTTTGAAGCTTGAGAAGATTCACACAGATCAGAATCCTATTGATATGTTAACTAAGGTTGTCACCAGAGACAAGTTTGTGTTTTACCGAGGCAGGGTTGGCATGGGTACTAGATGATGTTAGTTAGACAGTATTTCCTCTCTCAATGGGTTCGGATGGGAGATTTGCTGGGTCCTCACCCATTTATTGTTGTGGAGTTACCCATGAGTCATCTCTCATTTATGGTATCGTACTGTTATTAGCTAATGTATTAACTATTTACCTACCTCCCTTTGACTATTGTTGATAAAAAAGGGAGAGATTCTGTGTATGTGACAGGAACTGCATGTGTGGGTTCCATAATGTCCACACAGAGAGAAAGGGGGGTAGGGGGTGATTGTATTCCCACCATTGTTGATTCTTAGTAGAGTTGTGATTTTTTACTTGTGGATATAAAGTAAGAGCGTCGAATCACTTATGCTGCTGTATTTTTATTTCTCTCTTTATTCTGTTTTAATTTTTAATTAGTTCTAACGTAATCCTCTACATTGTTTGCGAGATGAGAAGGCGAGCTCATCTCCCAAACCTGCGAATCTTCGCTTTTTTTAACAAACAAGAGAAGAGAGGCGAGCAAACTGTATTACTGCGACTGAACTGGGAGATGCCTTAGGTTGGGCCGCTCTCCCCCCGATTTGACAAGTTGGGGTGGGTCGACAACTGTCCTGTCCGACTCAGGTTCTGAGTCATCAAAAAAAAAAAAAAAAATTGGTTTGGCTCGCTTTGGGTTGTCTTTCTAAGGGCGTGGGTTGGCTTTGTTAAGATAAGGAAAGAATAAGAGAGCGAGAAAGTGACGAAGGTCACGTTTGGCACTAACTTCTAAGCAAAAAAGCTCAGCTATAGAGAGGGAAGTGTTTAAACGAAAAATTGTTTCGAGTGTTTGGCAATCTGTTAAAAAAGTTGCCTTTTTAGGTTTTTCATTTTGTTCTTTTTTAGATTGTTTAGTGTTGGCTGAAATAAAATTGACAATTGGAGCGGCAATATGATAAATACAAATAAATATTGTGTTGTATTTGATAACCAACAAAACTAAAACCAAATATTATAAATTTTTACATTGTAAAATAAGAAATTAATTTGATAAAAAATAACGTATAAATTCATAAATTCCATCCGTACCATACTCTCTCACCTTTTAACATAATGAGTTAACATTTTCTCATTAATAGGAACTTTTCAATATTGGGGGTGTTTGGTAGATCAAAAGTGAAGGAAAAAGTACAATAAAAGTAAAAAAATGTGACATAAAGGTGATAAGTGAAAAATTTTAATTGAAGAAAAATATAAAAATTAGTTAAAATTAGTAAATTTTGATGAAATTTGATGTGACTAAACAAATCTAATAACCATCATCATGATTGTACCCTCTAACTCGTTATAAAAACAATATTTTTAAGTTTGCAATGCGATGTACAAAATTCATTGAAATTTATCCCCCGCCAAAGGAATGATTATTTACCGGAGACGCGACGGATCATATAAATTTTTAAGATTAAACGTCATCAAGCATAAGGTTAAAGTAAGAGTTTCGGTTTAAGATTAAATGCACCGATTCTAATATAAATTCTTGTACAAATTGGGAACTCTCTACTTTTGTATAGATAATATTGATATTTAAAATTAGGTGGAAATATTTGTATTCCTCTAAAAATTTCTCTCACTCATCCTTTTTTCATTCCTACAAAATTACAAAATTACGTTTGTAGTAAAGGTCAATTAATACAAAACACATCAAATATCATAATTACCCTCTATTTTTATTTATTATTACAAAACTAATATCCTTCGCTTTTTATTGTCTTTATAACATTCTCTAATTTTTATTAATTTGCAAGTTAAATTAAAATTTTAATGTTAATTATAATTTCATGAAATTGTGTGAGAAATCTTTTTTAATAGCTTTTTAAATTAACTTTGTAAATATGTTTTTTAAATTTATTTTATCAAAAATCAAAGAATAAAATAAAAATTGTTATTTTTAATTGATACAAAGTAAGACATCATAATAGTTGACTAATTTATACACTAATAAAAATAATTAAAATAAAGGTAAATTAAATTAAAATTCAAATCCTAACATTCATCTCCAAAACTAGTCACCATTAAAGAAAAATAATATAACACTGTTCAAAACAATTTAACAGTTTTGACAAAACTTTCTATAAATTACCAAGGAATAAAAAACCATAAATAGGAACTGTAAAAAAAGCTTTTAGGGAAAAAAAACTCTAATAATGTAATATCATATATACCAGTAAAAATAAAAAATAAGAAATGTTACATGCAATTTGTTCTATATTACTCTAGCAAAAAATCAATTACATGAAAAGATGAAAATTAAAAAAAGTTAACAATCGCCTTGCTATTTAAGAAATTTGAAAATTAATTCATACATTAATAAAAATAATTAAAATAAAGGTAAATTAAATTAAAATTAAAATCTTAACATTCATCTCCAAAACTAGTCACCATTAAAGAAAAATAATATGACACTATTCAAAACAATTTAACAGTTTTGACAAAACTTTCTATAAATTACCAAGGAAAAAAAAACTATAAATAGGAACTGTGAAAAAAGCTTTTAGGGAAAAAAAAACTCTAATAATGTAATATCATATATACCAATAAAAATAAAAAATAAGAAATATTACATGTAATTTGTTCTATATTACTCTGGCAAAAAATCAATTACATGAAAAGATGAAAATTAAAAAAATTAACAATCGCCTTGCTATTTAAGAGATTTGATAACTCATAATAATATGAAATTTGTTCTGTATTGCTTGTATCAAAAAAAAAAAAAAAGTTAATCACATTCAAAACCTTTGCTTTAACATAATCATTTTCCATTATATTTCATTTAAGATTTAATGAACCAAAGAGATATATAAGAGTAAAAGTATACATGAAATTATGAAAGATGTAATTATAAAAAAAATAAAAAGTGGAGTTACTGAAAGAGAAAAGTGAAGGATTTTAGTTTTATAATAATAACTGAAAAGGGAGGGTAGTTATGGTATTTAAGGTGTTTTGTATTAATTGTTCTCCATTAGTTATAAGGCTAATTTTATAATTTTGTAGTGTAAAAAAATTATAAGGAGTGAGAGAAATTTTGAAGGAGTGCAAATATCGCCACTCTTAAAATTTTGTATTATGCAGGAATACTCTTTAGATATTGTACTTGCTCCCATCAATCCAAATCTTACTTACTTACAAAAAAATATATATATATATTTCTCTTCAAATAAGAATTTATAAACGCTGTTATAATCCCAATAATAAATTTGGAATTTGAAAAATCTTCGGTATAATTAAAAATTTGTAATTCAAGAATTATACAACAGGATTGAGGAAAAATTTAATAAAATTACGGATTATTACCCAAATTTTCTAAAAAATTAGAAATAATTTGTGGGTTAATCTGTAAATAATAATTTATAAAAAATGTCAAATTAATATTTCAGAATCATAAAATAGTTAAATAAAAACTGTAAAATTCATCATCAAAATATGTAAATGGTCCGATTCTTTTGATATATAACGACATTCATGTTCACACAAAGTATAATAAACTTAAAATACATTTGAAATTAATTATGAAAACTTTAAAGGAATTTTCTTAATTTTCTAAGTAAAAAAATGAAATATATTGCATCTACTGAAAAATTCAAGTTTCATTTTTATAATTTTTGAAATATTTCAAAATTGTTTTCAAATCCTCAATATTAATTTAGAAATTATTCTTAAAATTCAAAAATAATTCATAATCTTCTTGATTAAAAAATAATTCATAATTTTCTTAAATAAGTGGGATATAATTGACATTTTTAAAAGATCAAGATAAATTCAAAAACTTTTAAAAATTCAAGAGAATTTTATAATAACCTAATAGCCTATTGTTGTTTTTGATTTTCACACTTCACACACTCAAGAGACGTTTGCTTGGTTTCACGTACTGTCCTAGTGTGCCAACGTTGATGATTTCAATAATTTTTGGCCCCATTTGATAAAATTTTCAATTTTTATTTTTATTTTTAAAAATTAAATATAAAAGCTCATTTAATAAATTTATATTTAATTCTTAATTTTTAAAATAATAAAAATTATTTTTAAAATTTTTAAATATTATAAAAACATAAGAAAAATGTTTTATCAAGTTTTTATTTTTTTGTTTTCCAAACAACCACCATCACTTACCAAATTTTCTTTTTGATTCAATCAAATAAAAAGTAAAAAAAAAAAAAGATTTTTTTTCCACACCTTTTCGTACCAAAAGTATTGTTAAGAGCTTTGTGGTATAAAAACAATAAGGTTTGTGACGTTAAACTGGACTCCTATCGATCACTATCCACCACGTACAATTGTTGACATCGTTGCTAGTTGTCACCCACTTTTAAAGATTGTCGTTGTCACCCACCTCGAATCACCGTCGATTGACCATTACCTGTCTTCAGTCGCCAATTCTTCTGACCACCGCCATCGTTGACTGACCACCGCCATCATCAAATGACTACCGCTGGCTGGGCGGTAACCACTTTTGCCATTGACTGCTACCAACTTTCGGCATTGCTTCTTGCCACCTCCCATTTTTCTTGTCAATTGGCACCCATCGTTGTCGGAACCAATCTTCTAATATTATAATTGCTAATCAATAACTATTATTACGACACATTTTTTATTATATAAAGAAATTAAAAATTAAACACGAGCAAAAAATTATACATAAAAATTAAAAACTGACAATTTTATCTAACAGGACTAAGTTTGTTACAATAGACTCTACGTTTTTCAATCATTCTGTAATCAAAAACTTTATTATCCAGCAATAGATATTACAATTGGATGCTCGTGTAAATGATCAAAAGCTTCAAAATCATTGCATAGAAACCACACAATCATTACCTTAATGAGCATTACCTTTCCAAAAACCACGAACGTTGATATCTTATCTTTTGTTCATGTGTTTATATACATATATATATATATATACACATATGTTAAAAATGATGACGCACTTTAAAAATTACGGCATAGAAATTGGCCAAAAAAAAAATCATATTTAAGCAAGCCCATTTATGTAGAATTTTAACTCACCGCCTAATTAGCATTTTTGCCTTTTGAATTAAATTAATTGACCTATATTTTATTGTGAGCCTTCAAAAAATTTTTTAGCTCTTTATTGTGATTCAAAATTAATATAAGTTAGATTTATATTGCAATGAAAGAAGTGTCTTTAAATACGAGTAATACTATTACAACATAAATGTTTTATTTTTATATTATGAATTATACGTGGATCGTACTTACATTTTGTTATTCATGTATACAGTGAAACGAAAGAAGTACTTGGCTATATTATTGAATTAGTTGATGTGTATATTTTTTTTTTATATAGCTCAGTTTAGTCAACATGTGTTTGAATTATAACGATATACATTACTCATTAATCATCATTTCTTTTGGTTGATGATTTTTTTTAAATAGACTTATATTTTGACTATTTAAGTAATTGATTTTGTTTTTTTACAAAGTTGAGTCAAGCTGTGTTTAAATCATAATAATATACATAACCCATAATCTTTTTTTTATTAGTAATTTTTATTTTTATAAGTTATTTTTATAATTTTTTATATAAGTTTATTTTATAAATTTATATTTAAACTTTTTATAAGTTAAATAATGTTAATGTGACTTTCGGCACTGACAATTAAATGAATAAAATGACAAATTCGGCCTAATCACTAATTTGAGAATTACATTCAAGTCTAGCAGGAAACGAAAAATTTCGCAAGGTCTGAATTTCGCCGAAGCCGAAAAATAAGAGGGTGTTTGGCAACTCAAAAATTAGTAAAAAAATATCAAAAGTTAATTTTTGTGTGTTTGGTAAAACAACAAATTTTTTCACTTTTTTGATTTGCTACAGTAAAAAGTATCATACAATAATTACAACTTTTTTGATTTGTTACAGTAAAAAACATACAAAACACCCAAAAGTTACACATTTTTTACTTTGCTACAGTAAAAAATTTACCAAACACTCAAAAGTTACTAAAAAATATTAAAAATTTCACTTAGTTCAACCAAACACACAAAAAAGTGTAAAAAAAAAAAAAAAAAACCAAAAAATTACCAAAACTTAAGTTTTTTTTTTAACTTCCAAACACCCTCTAAGGGTAATTTACTCCTGGCCTTCCACGTGAGAGCCGAAATCCCAAGGGCATTTCGTTAAAACAAACAGAGGATAAAAGTGTCATTCCATTATCAAACACATATTGCCTGAACTATATAATTTGGCACACGTCCCACCTCAGGAAAGATAAAGGTGCAGGCCAATTCGGTAAATTCAATTAAGTAAATGTTACAATTTTACAGCAAGAAGACAGCTTCAGGCTTGTTAGTTTGAGAAGACTATTTTATTTTGTTTTATTTTTCTAAATTTAGCAATTAAAAAGATACGGTTCATTTTATATACTTATTTTGGGTTAATTTTTTATTTTGTGTTTTTAAAAATAAAAGAAATGACACAAAATATATTTGACCAGTCGTATTTTTAAAATTTATTTTTGAAAACAAAATATAAATTTACATATGAAATACAAAATTACCAAGGTCATTTTAGGTCATTTTGACCAAAAATAAAGAAAATCTTAGAACATGAAAAATAATAAATGTCAAATCAAATGTATTTTAAGTATTTTGAAAATCATAAATCTCGAAATAGAAAACAAAAAATAAAAAAATAAAAATAGAAAACAAAACTAAAAATATAAACCAAATACCATTTTAACTTTTAAATTTTAGTGTATATATACATTTATTTTTTGTTAATTTGATATTTTTAATTTTTATAATTTCAAAAATAAAGTTTAAGAGAATAATTTCAATCATTTAAAAAAAAGTCAAAAAATTAATTTTCAAAAAAAAAATTTTAATTTAATTTTTTTTTGGAAAAGTAAATAATTTTTAATTAGTCTTACCTAACTAGGCCTGAGTAAAGCTGAAATATCAAGGGCGAATCGATAATTTCAAGGGTAAATTATACTTGGACCTATTGAATATTTGTAAAATTACACATAAATCCCTTCAACATTTAAAAATTATACTAACTCTTTTATTTTGAAATATTTGTAACCTAAACCCCTTTCGGTTAATAAACTGTTAAATATTAATAAAAAATTAAAAATCAACTTGGTCAACAAAATTTTTTATATAAAAAGACAAATATGCCTTCGGATGAAACTTTGATTCCTCCACTGTGCGAGCTTTTTACACTGGCAGAACTACTCGATTCAAGCCAGTACTGTCAATTTCGACAGCCCCTGCCAGCGACTGCGGTAGCCCCCGTCGGCGAGCTCTTGCCTCTTTCTAGCTTTCCCTCTTTAAACCTCTTTAAATCCGCCGGTACTGATACCTGCGAGGAAATGACGCATCCAAGGCTCCTGAATGTCCCAGAGGGGAAGTTCTTCTTCTTCTCCTTCCATCTCTCTCCTTCTCGTCCTCCTCCACCCCTTCTATTTCTCTCTTTACAAATATAAATATATAGTGTATACACTTTAATAAATCAACACACACACACACAAATAATACCCATAAAAAAAGCACAAGCTTGTGTTGTTCTCATCTGGGTAAGCCTTCGAAAGAAGGGGAAAGAGAAAAACAACCCAAAAAAATAAACTGACCGACACAATCTCTCTTCCTCTCTCTAGCTTGCCTTATTTATTGCATGTTAATGACGACCATTTACAAAGGTTGTGGAGGGAGATGCTTTTTTTCCCTCTGTGCAGCTGGGTCTTTGTCCGTTTGGCTCAAACGAGGGAAAAAGAAAACGTTGGAGAAAATGGGAAAGGCACTTGTCTTAAAGGAAAAATAAATTTCCTGAGAAAAAAACCAATACTTAATTTTTTTTTTTTATTTCAAGTGAAAAAGAGCTCGACTCCACCACCAAGTTTGAGGAATTCTAGAGTGGCAGTTTCTCTGAACATGGGTGGAGATGCAGAGAATCCCTCAAACTCAAAGGTGACTTCTTCACAGTTGGTTTCGTTGATCTTGCAAGACTGATCCCACCATTCTTGTCCCCTCTCATCAATTATCCCCCTTCCTTCAACAGTAAGGTGCTTCACCCCATAGAAATAGAGCCATTTTCGTGGATTCAAGCCATCCCAAGCATTGGGCGCTTTGGGAGCAATGATCATACCAGAGATCTATAGAATTGCAAAAAAAAAA